>JAJMFS010000009.1:0-334116 GCA_030574815.1 Yamadazyma germanica | reverse complement strand
CTGCATACATTTTAATTGAATAATTATAAACAATCTACTAAAAAACAACAAATAGTTGTCGAACAATTCACGACATTAAAATAATTGGTCGCCAAATTAAGTATTTTCGGTATATGCCACGCAAAAGCGGGAAGAAAAATTTGTGTGGGAAGGTTTCTTCCCTAATAATCAAGCCTTTATGGCCAAGTTGGCAAGGCACCTCACTAGTAATGAGGAGATCGTCAGTTCGAATCTGGCTGAAGGCACAATTCTTCTTTTTTTACAACATTTACATGCGTTTAATAGCTATTAGCTTTCTGGCCCGTTGAAAATGTCTTTTTGCAACCTGAAAATTTTCTCAGTTGACTATGATGAGGTCGCGTTGGAAAATGGATCCCATGTGCAGGACAAGATCGAAAACGTTTCTACAATATGCAGGAGAAATGAGCTACGATTAAAGAGATACAATACCGAACGTCATTGCATATATTTTTAGTGGAAATCTAGTGATACTTAATGCCAGTAACCTTGTTGGTTCTGACCGGAAGGTTGTTGAAATCCCATAGCGGTAGGCTGTTGAGCGATGGACTGCTGCTGTTGTTGACCATATTGAGGTTGGTTAAATTGTTGCAATGGCTGTTGCATTTGGTTGTAAAAAGGTTGTTGGAATTGTTGGGTTTGCTGTTGTTGAAATTGAGGCTGAGGCTGAGTTTGTTGTTGTGAAATTTGAGTCTGTTGTTGCGGTTGTTGTTGTTGTTGCTGTTGTTGTTGTTGATCAACAGGAACAGCCACATTAGAAGAAAACAGATCTGGTTGGCTGTATAGAGATAGAATCAGTTGCTTATTAGTCTGCTGAGCTATAAGTTGAGGATTCAGTTGTTGCATTAACATCTGTTGATGTTGTGGATTGTTAGGGTCCAAATATTCCTGTCCATTTGAGTCGACATAAGATATCTGTCCCGTCACTGGATCAGTATATTGGTATATTTGTGGTTGGCTAGGTTGACCAGTGGGTTGACTCATAGCGACTTGACCAGTTGATTGAGTTTGACCCAGCCACCAATCTGGCGTTTGTTGTTGTGGCTGAGTCTGTTGTTGAGCCAATGAGGCCATAGGATTTGTATTTGAAAAAGAGCCTGAAGCACTAGCAGAAGCACTAGCAGAGGGCCTCTTAGGCAAAGAAGGGGCTGATTCTACTTGATTCGGGTTAACCTTGGCATCCTCATTTAAAATGTCCAAAGCAAAATCAATATCTCCATTACTTAAAATCAAAGCTTCCTTTACCAAATCCCGATCATTGAATCCCATATCGATAATTTGTCTAGCTTGTCTTGTGAATTGAGAAGATTCAAATGTAGTAAGTTTTCTATGAGATAATTTCGGAATAGGTCTAGTGGAATTCAGTCTCAGTCTATTTCTTGACAGGATTCTCGGGCCATCGTCATAATCATCCCCACTTCCTACAGATCCATCAGAAAATTTGCCCTCCACATACTTGGCTCTAATATAGTTTTCAATTTCAGTAGTATCATCATCATCGTAAGGAAATGGTTCTCTCAAGGAATTCCATTTAGATTTGGCCTTTTTGTTTCCTATTCTTCTTAACCGGTCTACTTCTGAATTTGACCATTCATCCAAAGTTAAAGATTTTGGGGAAGAAATTCTGGTTGGTAATACTCTCCTATGGGCTGAGGCGCATTTGCCGCAAAGGAAGATCCCTAATTTAGCAGAGGCCCATGTTGGATAAGGTGATTCACAATCACCACATTGATTTTCATTGGCTCGACTATTAACTATTTCTATTAATTGAGCTGCTACTTGTTTTTGATGTTTCGACATGATTGGTCTGGCACTGGAGATTGAACTGAAAAATTGTGGTCAATTGCGGGAATGCGCACCGTGCTGGGGGTCAAGGATTAGCCCAGCCTTGAGAAGGCCGTGAGACATTAGACCGGACAGTAATATTTTGACTAGAATAACGGAATTTGGCTGGTTGTTAGACGATTAGTAGTATGCGTTATATCTAGTTTATCAACATTCACCTGGATATTTTCAACCTCTGGGAATTTCAATTGGTTGAGGATTTGGTTAATGTTATTCATTTCTTGTTCTTGTTCCTGTACGGTAGCACTTGTATATAGTACGGGAGTCGAAGATTTGACCATTGAAACGTGGATTAAATGGGGGGTGGTAAATGTTTGATTTTCTCGAGTCTTCAAATGATGCAATTGTTGTAGATCATTCACCAAAGTCTCGATCGACGAGAAAAATTGGTCTACCGATGGCTGCAAATAAAGACCCATCACCAAGAATACAACAGGACTGGTTGAGCTAGGAACAAGGTGAAAAGTCGGTTGGAGACGGAACTGAACCGACGGTATTAACGGGATATCGCTTGTTGAAACCCCTTGAACTTGAGCTAATCTGCTGCTGACAGGGTCAGGAGTGTGATGAATAATATCGGGTGGTATGGTTAATTGACTAAAGCCGGCCTTGAAATCAGATATGAATTTATTCACTGAGTCTGGGTCACCATTCAAATTCCCACTCAACGAGATATGATGATTGAATGTAGGATCGTATCCACTGATTCGTTTTCTGGTATGATCGCCAATAATTGACCAGTCATAACGAGAATAAAATGGGTAATTATTGAGTTCAATATGGCGTAGGGCCCGTTGAGATATCGAGGTGAGGGTCTTTAAGATGTGGAACGATGGCTTCCAGGGAATACTTAGGTATACACCCGACATGTTTTTTTGATGAAGATAATTGGCCAGGTAGACGTTTACGTTGTCGAGTACTGAATGATCGGGAAGAGGAAACGAAGTAGCAGTAACGATTGGGGAATGAGGACTGGAATCACTATGGAAGTCTTGAGTTCCGCTCGAAATTGTATTTGTATAAGTAGTTTGAGCAGTGTTTGCCGATAAATTGTCGGTTATGACTAAATCTTCTGACTCGCTATCACTATCACTGCTATACTGGTATATCGAATCCATGCTTCCTAATCGGATGCGATGAGACATAATTCATCAGGCCGGCACACGACCCATCGCGAGATTGAAAAATTTGAAATTATGAGTAACCTCAAACTAGTATATATACTACATTGAAAGTCAAGTTAAGTTAATTAATAAAAATGGCTAGTAGAACCCAGTTTGAAAATTCCAATGAAGTTGGAGTATTTGCAAAATTAACCAATTCTTATGCTCTTGTTGCCGTTGGAGGATCGGAAAATTTCTATTCTTCCTTCGAAGCAGAATTAGGTGATGTAGTACCTATTGTACATACCACCATTGCTGGTACCAGAATCGTTGGTAGAATGACCGCTGGTAACAGAAGAGGTTTATTGGTACCAACCCAAACTACCGATCAAGAATTAATGCATTTAAGAAACTCTTTACCTGATACTGTTAAAATCCAAAGAGTTGAAGAAAGATTATCTGCCTTAGGTAATGTTATTTGTTGTAATGATTATGTAGCTTTAGTTCATCCAGATATCGAAAGAGAAACCGAAGAATTAATCGCTGATGTTTTGGGTGTTGAGGTATTCCGTCAAACTATTGCTGGTAACGTTTTAGTTGGATCATATTGTAGTCTTTCTAATCAAGGAGGTATTGTTCATCCTCAAACTTCCATTCAAGATTTAGAAGAGTTAAGTTCATTATTACAAGTTCCTTTGGTAGCTGGTACCGTTAATAGAGGTTCATCGGTAGTTGGTGCTGGTATGGTTGTTAATGATTGGTTAGCAGTGGCAGGTTTAGATACCACGGCGCCGGAATTATCAGTTGTTGAATCGATTTTCAAATTACAAGATGGTCAACAAGATGCTATAACTGGTGATTTAAGAGACACTTTGATTGAAACCTATTCGTAATGATTTATGTAGCAATATATTAATGGCACGGCGATAGTTGCAGTATATAGGCCCATCTTCTCATCTCTCGTCCTGTATTTTTGCCATACTCCACTCGGCTCTGACTTTTCTCGAGTCGCGCTTCACATGTAATCAACTTCTCCATTTTTCATCTCCATTTTCATTTGCAATTCCTCTTTTCTCCAGTCCAATTAATTCAATTACTTCGAGATGGATTACTACGGGATCTCTCGAGATTTTATTCGAGGTGACTCGTTTAAACGACTTGCTAAGTTGTCGGTTGAAAATGTCCCGGCCAATTTGACCGAAGTTGTCTCTGGTGATATCGATCCTTATACTCATGTTGCACAAGATGATAATTTCACTCAATTGATATACCAAACTCCTCAAATTCCTGTTAAATCCATCGATGCTGGACTTTCGAAATTCCCGATTAATCTCAAGGAATTCGAGGTATTATTGGCTCTTTGTGAAGCTACAAATCATGATATGAAATTTCCTCGTCAAGCTGATTTATTACTTGAAAAAATATCATTATACTTGTTGGAATTACCTAATCAACAGTTCGATGACGTTGTGTTGAAGAAACATAAAAGACCAACTCCTTGGTTTATAATGGCTAAAAAATTGACAATCGCTGCCTTGAATATTGCTTTTAAATTTGAATATCAGTTCTTTGATCAGGTTATCGAATTATTATTCGATTTCAACTCGAAATTTTTCAGCAATAAGAATTTGGAATACTCCAATTATTTCACATTATTGGGGTTTATTGATGGTTTATCTGAAAATACTGATATTTTAATCCAGCTGCTGACTTCTTTCAAAGTTTTCAGAACTTTAGATACCTGTGTTGACAATTTCGAATTTTTAAATGAACTTGAAAATTACTCAAACGCTTTTTTCAGGTCTAATGATCATCAATTAGCGTATTTATTAGATCATGATGATATCGTTGAATTCTCTCCGGTTTATTTCATTGAACATTTAAGCAAATTGATGGGGTCAATAATCGATTCTATCATTGACAATAAAAATCAGTCTTTAATTGAATTCCTATTGCAAAAGATTAGTAGACAGGCCGACGAAGATCTGTCAGAACTGGATCTTGAATTGACAGAACATCATATGCAAATAATTAAGGAATTGAGTGATTTAGCTTTGCAAAAAATGGAATTCTTGGATAGAGGAGAATCATTTATTGTTTATTCAACTTTTGGTAGATTGAAAAGAGGTTATTTGGCCAAATCTTATAATTTGCAAGTTATTGGGTGTGGTATGTTTACTGATAATATGGATTTAGCAGTTTGTAGAAAATTGTTCAAAAATTGTTTATCTATTTATGATGTTATGTTAGATCCTGATTTAGGTGCAACTGTTATCCAATTGGGATCTTTGTTAGTATTTAAAGACGAATCAATTGGCTCTTCGTTAACAAGAGCTTTTACTGCTTTAGTAGCTAATCCAAAATTTAATTTCAATTATTGTGAAAATGCCAGTAAAAGTGTTGGTTTGGCCAGTAAGGTTTTGAGCCAAGATGCTGTAGTAACTACCATTTATGCGTTGACCAATCTATTATTTGTGAATGATAATGGCACTGGACATACTAGAGGTGCTATTAGAAGAAATACCACCCTTAGTAGACCTGATATTTCTTCTATTAGAGATTTGAATATAAACGGAAAAGTTTCAAGATCCGGCTCAGTTTCAGGACACAATGGTCATGGTGAATTGACTAATGGTGATAATTATGGCCATGGGTTCGATCATAGTCATGATAACGACTCAGAATATTCTCATGTTTGTACTAACGCCATTACTGCTATCGCTCATGTTGTTGAAAAGTGTAATGATGAAAGTGTTAGTACTCTAGCTGTTACAATTTTATCCCAAAAGACTACCAAATTAGACTCATCAATCGGAGCTATTTTATTAAGAGGTTTGGTCTCTTGTGCCCCATATTTACCAGAACGGGAATTTATAATCTTAAATAAATTGATGAATAAACTCTCTTTGGATGCTTTCAATCATGGTAATGGTGACCTATTAGAGAAATTAATCGATGCCAGAGTTCAGTTATCCCATAAAATTGGATTAACTCACCCATTATTTACTATCTACTTACAAGAAGTATTACTGTCCATTGTTGGTAGAGGTGATGTTCAAGTTTTGGAACATCACAGATCTCATAATGAAATTAGTGAAATCGGCGATCAAATTGCCATTTTCTTAAGACCATTAGCCGAATTACTTCCCAATGTGTATGCCGATGAAAAGCCTTTGGAAATAAAAGATACTAAAACGATTAATCTATTCAGAAATATTTGGTTTAACATGGCGGTTCATGGTTATCCGGCAGGTTCTAAAAATGTTAAACTTTATTCTAGAGAATTGGAAAGAATTGCTTACAACTCACCACCTTTAGCTTCGGAATTGCTGTGGGATCGAACTGAAACTTCTTTGGATTTGAATACCGTTTTGAGAAGAGGTTCTTCAAACCATAATGTTAAAGATCATCGTACAGTTTTGGGAGAGGTTTTTGAGGTTCACAGAACAATGTCATATCCTAAGTTAATGTTTTTATCTGCTACCTTATTAGTAGAACTGTTGAGAGTTAAAAGTGGAGATTGTTCTAAGATTTTATACTATTATTCAGACCCTTCAATCAAAACTAGTGGGGTGGACAAATACATTGGCTATTTTGCGTTCAAAATCGTCAAAGATTACGTTCACTTAATTAATTTAGGTGCTAATAAGAATTTCAGTGCTGAACATGTGGCTGAACAATTAACAATTATGTTAGCTTTATGTTGTCATCGTATTGAAGATTTACAAGATGCTGCCATTCAATGTTGCGATCTATTAATTAATAAAATTCCTTCAAGTTTATGTCACAAAAAGTCATTGTTTGCTGTTTTTGACTTGTTAAGTTTATTATTTGATAGTGTTGCAGATGCTGATGAAAATCAATACGACCCAACCATTAGATACAGGGCCAAGAGAACAGGTATTCTTTTACTTTTATCTGATACCTATAGTTGGAGAAATGACACCTTCAAAAGATTTAATGAAAAATGTAGACATTGGCTCAAATTCGTTCTCATTAAAAGTAATGTTGACGTCAAAAGCTTAATTCAATTATATGTTTCTGATTCCGATAAGTTTCAATCACCTGGTGAAGTTCAATATGGGGTTTCTTTCGCCTTAGAAATGGCGGGATCTATCCTTCCAAACGACAGGGAATTAAGTAATATTTCAAGATTTCAACTGAAAAATTTGAATTCTTTGCCAAGTTTTGTCAGTCAATTAACCTGGAGATCTAATTTCATTACAGAATTATTGAACAAAGTTCCTTTACGGACCAGTGAAGACACTGATAGAGCTTTCAGTGAAATCAGAGGTAAAGTGGTCGATTTGAAGTATAAATTAACTGATAAACTGTATCATGTGCCTTCGGATGAGGTGATTGAATTGTTAAGTGACCTCGCTGGATTAGTCTTGATTTGTGAAGATAACGCAGGAGAAATGGTCAGATATCTTGTGGAAATACCTTTTATTATTTTTGAATCAAGTATCATGAATGCAGCAATTGGTATTTGGTTTGCAGTTATGAAAGATAGAAGTGGTATCTCGCCTCTTTTAATTTCAGAAATCGCTAAAAGATGGGAAAGCAGTATAGCTTTGAAACAAGGAATTTTTTCAACTAAACACGATTTGACGGCCACTGAGTTTTGTAAAATGGAATACTCTCCGTCTGAATTCAAAAACATTAACAAGTTGGCACAAGTTACTCTCAAAGGATTCGAGCCGCATCTTCAAGTTATCAAATTATTTTCTTCTAGTTTTGAAGCCACCATGAATCAAAGTGATCATCTATTGAAGATTTTCACCAGATTCGTTACTGTTGGTTTACGTAATCTTGATACTGCAAGTCTTCATCCATATTCCAGATATACTAGATTTGAATTAATTAGATTTGCGTTTGACGTTTTAAAATACCATACTCAATTAAATTCAAGATTTGAAAAACATTTGACAGAATTAATTTTGGATGGGGCACTTTCTTGGTTTAGACAACAGGCCAAATATCCTTATGGATCAAATTTATTAAAGACCAAGAGTGACTTAGGCTTGTTGAAGGATGTGGCTAAAATGATGTCGACAATTAATACATTCCACAATGAATCATCAGAGAGTAAGAAAATCATTGTTATGTTCTTTTTGGATGATGAAATCTCAAGAATCACTGTTTGGTTAAATCCCTTATCACCAGTGGATGCTAGAGGATCATTTATTTCCAATCAAATCAATGGAAATAATATCACCAAGGCCTATAAGATCGATCCAATCTTGGCTGTTAATTTATCTTTAAGATATAAAGTTAAGAATCTCGATGAACTTTTACAAAAATTATTAACCTCAGAGCCTTTACCAGCTATAAAGTATCCAAGTGCAGTTCAATATTTGATTGGAATCAACGCAGGTACCAATTTCCCAAGTCACCATTTACTTTTCTGGGCCCCATTGTCACCTATTGACGCTATTCAATTATTTTTACCCCCATTCGGTAACAATCCGTATATTTTACAATATACCATGCGTTCGTTAGAATATCACGATGTTAATTTGACCTTCTTTTATGTTCCGCAAATTGTTCAATCATTAAGATTTGACGGAAAAGGATATGTTGAAAGATTTATCGTTGAAACTGCCAAAGTTTCCCAATTATTTGCTCATCAAATTATTTGGAATATGTTAGCTAATAGCTATAAAGATGATGACGGAACCGAACCAGATCCATTGAAACCAACTCTTGATAGAGTACAAAGTAAAATGTTAAAGACATTTAGCGAAGAGGACATTGTTTTCTATAAAAGAGAATTCAGTTTTTTCAATGAAGTTACTGACATTTCAGGTAAATTGAAACCATATATCAAGAAGTCGAAGGCTGAAAAGAAAGAAAAGATTGATGTTGAAATGAACAAAATCGAAGTCTTGCCAGGTGTCTATTTACCAAGTAACCCAGATGGTGTTGTTATTGATATCAACAGAAAGTCCGGTAGACCATTACAAAGTCACGCAAAAGCACCCTTTATGGCAACGTTCAAAATCCGTAAAGACGTTGAAGATATTGATGAGTATGGTGAAACGACATATGTTCCAATTGAAAGATGGCAAAGTGCTATTTTCAAAGTCGGTGATGATTGTAGACAAGATGTTTTAGCTTTGCAGTTAATCTCTGTTTTCAGAAGTATTTGGAGTAATGCCGGTTTGAATTTATTTGTATATCCATATAGAGTCACTGCTACAGCACCTGGATGTGGTGTTATTGATGTTTTACCAAATTCAACATCTAGAGATATGTTAGGTAGAGAAGCGGTGAACGGGTTATATGAATATTTCATCACTAAGTTCGGACCAGAAAACTCGATCGAATTTCAACAAGCCAGGAATAATTTAATCAGATCTCTAGCCGCTTATTCGATTATCTCGTATATTCTACAATTTAAAGATAGACATAATGGTAATATTATGTATGATGATCAAGGACATGTAATTCATATTGATTTCGGATTTTGTTTTGATATTGTTCCAGGTGGTGTTAAATTCGAAGTGGCACCTTTCAAATTAACTCACGAAATGATTTTGGTTCTAGGCGGCAATGAAAAGACTCAAGCTTTCCAATGGTTTGAGGAGTTATGTGTAAAGGGTTTCTTAGCTTGTAGGCCATATATGGAAACTATTGTTAGATGTGTTAACCCAATGTTAGAGAGTGGATTACCATGTTTCAAGGAGACTACCATCAAGAAATTGAGGCAAAGATTTGTACCCAATAAAAGTGAAAAAGATGCAGTACACCATATGAGAGGCTTAGTGAAAAAGGCTATGGAAAGTTATTATACTAAAGGGTATGACGAATTCCAAAGATTGACCAATGGTATTCCTTATTAGAATTTTATAATACATAGAAATGGATAGTTTATAAAAAGTATTTTTCATTTTAATTTCCCCACAATGGAACAATAATCATCCGATTTTGTGATGCTGCAAGGTGTGGCTTATTAGATAAGAGAGTTAAGCGGGAAATATGTACCGTGATGGTAAGGCTGTGCTTTTTACGTCTGCTCGTTAGTACCTCCACATAAGGGTGTTCGATTTGACATGCATAGTTCGCCCCCACGCCATATGATGGGTCTGTTGGTTGGTGTTTACTTCGGAAAAATTCCTAGCTCCGAGATGCGAGACGTCATCTCGGATTTATTATGACAGGTGAGGTAATACAAGAGGTGTGGTGATGTCAAAATTGATATAGAGATAATATCGATTCAAGACTGTGGCATGAAAAATTAAATCTCAGGTAGCAGATCATATGATACCGGCGGCAAAATCAAAACGTGCAAGGTGGGGGTCGGGGGAAGAGATTTCTGTAGTATTAGAGCGATGCATATACGGTAGCCTCATTCGGGGATGGATGCCCAGACTTCAGAAAATGTTGAGCACAGAGGAATTTATTTTTGAAAAGACCTCTTTAAGACAAGGGGATTGAATAGAGTTGCATTTAATGTTCCTGTTCATTTTATATGGCTATTACCAACAAAGCAGTAGTCACCAGTGCCGGAATAAATTCAAAGCCTCTGTCAATTTATGGGCTTAGCCGCTATTGGAGTTAAGATTATCAACCTCCTCTTTGTATACAGGACCAGATGCACGGCACTGCATAAATGACGTAGACTTTCAGGATAAAATGTTAAGTGACCCAGGTACGCATATGATGTTTCAGATAAAGTTGTTCCGAGATGAGCAGTATATTATAGATATTAGAGTTGATTGAAAGTGGGAATCTTGTCAAGAATATGTGTTTAAAAACACGGCTTAATCGGAACGGTGCTCCATAACGTGGGATAATAATAGATCGAAAGATATCAATTTTTTTCGGATGGGGCTGACATGTTTTACCGCTACCGCTACGAGAAATCAACCTGCACATATTGCGGGGCTACTTAGCCTTGACGTATTGTATTGTGTCTAAGGACCAAGAATCATCCGGAATCTGAGATGAAGTAATTGCATCATTTATGGAACAACTTTTTGTTACATCTAAATATCAGCCTGAAAATACTGTATTGTGAATAATCAAATGATTAATGATAAGTGTGGAATAATGACTAAGTCCGAGTCAAAAATCATTAAACCATCACCAGTAGGCACGGGCCCCAAATTGCGATCAAGGTTTGGTTGTGTAGCCTGTAAAAGGAAGAAGGTGAAGTGTGACGAATCCCGCCCGGTATGTAAAATTTGTCAAGAAAGAGGAACCGAATGTCATTATTGGGTCCCACTTATGTTTCGTGAAGATTATGAAGCAAGAGGGTTGAAATTTGGTAGACAGGCGAAAACAGATTTAGATGTCAGAGCTCAACTGAGTTACTATATACCGATGAAGAATCCTCCTAAACTAGTAAACTTTATGTACAAAGATATGAAAAATAAGAATAAAGTACAAAACATAGTTGGTTTACCAGCATTTGATTTATTACACCCAACTGAAACAATAGATGAGGTCGACGAGGTTACGGCCGTCAAATATTTCGATGAACATATATGTCCGATGTTCCGGCCAATTTCATCAGATTTGGAAGATCTTAGCATTGGATATTTATTGGAATATTCTAAAACACATAAACATGTATACAAATTAATCCTTGCATTATCAGCCGTTCATCTCGCTAAAGTAGATAAAGACTGGAATTCAAAATCAGACAATTTCAAAGTAATAGCCTTAAAAGCAGTCTATCAAGACATAATTCTAATAGATTCAGGGATTGAAGTATTGGGAGAAGCCAATATTTGGGGGGTCGATACTTTAGTGGTATTGACATTACTTGTTTTAATAGAGTTAGGACAGGGAACAGACTACTGGCAAAAATATATACTGGTAAGTAAGAAATTTGTTGCGTCAGTCAACTTTAAAGCTGCATTATACCCGATTTTAGATAATGCCGAAGAATTGAAACTTGTTGAATTTTGTCTTGAATTCCTTCATTATATAGAATGTATGGGGAAACTATTTTGCAAAAATAAAGATCCATTTTCATCATTAATCGATCAAATAGTTGACAGAGATCATTATAAATTAATATCATGGATGTCATGTCATAGAGGTCTTGAGAGTGTTATATGTGAAATAACCGGTTTGTCATTAGACAGAGAGAATATGACCGAATACGAATTCAATAATTTATGTGGGGAAATCGAATTCAAGCTCGATTCAATGTCAAGAGTAAGACAACGATGTGTCTCTTCACTACAAGTCAGCTGTTTCTGTGCATCAGTTGAAATCAAAGTATTAGCCACATTCGTTTATTTCAGATGTAATCTACGAGATATGGGACCAGACCTGGATTCAGTTAAACTGACGGTTGATTACATGTATCAGAAATTGGATTGGCTATTCACTCACGATTTTCCCTGGTACAATTCTTTAGTATGGTCAATCTTTATTACTGCAGTCGAACTTTCTGTACAGGATGCCTCATGCGAGGAGAAACGGTACGGAATACTTAAGATGATGGAAAAGTTAGAGACGAAGACTTGGTCAAATATTTCAAAGGTGAAAGATGTTATATTAAGGGTCTGGAAAGCAAGAGATCTAGCAGCTCCTGATAACAAAGAGTTGAAAAATGATTGGCAGGCATTGGTCGTGGGACAATCAGTCAATTTGACATTGGCCTGAGACAGAGAAACAAGAGACAATAAAGAACAGCGAGCAGAGAAGAACAGCCAGGAAAGAAGAAAAGTGAGGAAAGAAGAAAAATGAAAAATTCTTGAAGGCTCGCTGCAGCGTGGATCGTAGCACGAAGATGGTGGGAGGGGGACGGGGACGTGAACTGAGTATGTAATTTATAGATAATATATCGAAGGACTGTGACAGTCAATATTTCTTTTGAAATGCAGAGATTGAATCAGTAGCCATAATAGTCACGATAGCGGTATGAAGGATAATAAACCATATGACAGGAGTGTATGGCAAAAGGTGGAGAGTGAGTGGAGAGGCAGTTACAGTCATGTCATGTCCTCTTTAATGTTTCTATAAATAAATTGTCTTCGCACAGCCCCACCATTGGCGCCAACGTTTGACCAATCTTGGCCCATTGGCGACCAAAACTTGCGCGACGCTCTAAGCCCAACGAGCTAAATTGGGATGTATTGATTTGACGATCAGTCGCGAACCAAGGAACAAGCGCGAAAAGAATAATACCTCCTTTCAAAAATACTTTTCAGATCCCATTTCTTAAAGAACTATTTTGGAGATATATTTCTGAAGACCCACATATCATATCTTTGCCTCAAGTACTAGAGAAGTGTGTTTAGGAAATGAGATTTTTCTTCATGGTAATGACCCTTTTTGGGTTGCTTTCTCAGATCAATGGTCAAAAGTATATTAAAACCTCTTCCCTTTTGACATGTATGGATAAATCCCAATTTACCGCTACCAAATTTAATGTCAAATTTTTGCCTCATAACAGTACCGCCTTGGTGGATATAACTGCCCTTTCAAATATTGATGCCAAAGTTGACGCTCATGTTGAATTTATCGCTTATGGATTGACTGCTTTTTCCACCAACATTTCATTTTGTTCGTTGAATTATGACACCATTTGTCCATTTTCCACAGGGCATTTGGAAGTTAATACTGATTTCAAGGTTCCAAAGGATCAAATCTCCAAGATCCCTAATATCGCTTATACTATTCCTGATTTGGACGCTAGAGTAAGGGTTATGTTGGTTGATAGTGATTCGAAGGAAAATTTGGCATGTGTTGAAGCGATTTTGTCGAATGGGAAGACAGTTCAGACAAAATATGCCGCTTGGCCAATTGCCGCCATTTCAGGTTTGGGGGTTGTTACTTCTGGTGTTATTTCTGTCATTGGTCATTCTAATACTGCTGCTCATATTGCTTCGAATTCCATGTCTTTATTTATTTATTTCCAAAGTTTGGCCATCACGGCTATGATGGCTGTCGCTAAAGTTCCACCTATAGCTGCTGCGTGGGCTCAAAATTTCCAATGGTCTTTGGGAATTATAAGATTAGGATTTATTCAAAATATTGCTAACTGGTATGTTCAAGCCACAGGTGGTATATCAACTGATATTTTAGATGCCTCTTACCTTTCCATCTCTGTTCAAAAGACAAAGAGGGCTGTCGACTTCTTGAGTGATATGTATAACAAAGCTCAAAGATCTGGTCATTTAACTGTTTTCAAAAGACTTTCCCTTTCCATTGCTGATGATGATTTTGGTCAAAGTGATAGTTTAGATTCAAAATTATATTCGACCAATGAAAAATCTGATGACTTAGCGTCTAAAATTTTGGTTTTAAGAGGTATTCAAAGAGTTGCCTATCTCGCGAGAATTGAAATTACCCATGTATTTATAACCGCTATGATCTTTTTATTATTCTTTGCCTTTGTAATGGTTGCTTGCTTAATGTTATTTAAAGCTATTGTTGAAATTTGCATCAGAAGTAAGATTATGAACGAAGGTAAATTCAATGAATTTAGACAACAATGGCCAAGTATTATAAAAGGTGCATTGTACAGATTATTGGTTATCGCTTTTCCACAAGTCTGTCTCTTATGCCTTTGGGAATTAACTACAAGGGATTCAACTGGTTCGGTTGTTGTAGCCATTTTCTTATTTGTAATTGTATTTGGTTTGTTATACCAAGCAGCTGTAAGAGTATTCCTCAGAGGTAGAAGATCGGTTCAACAATTCAAAAATCCTGCCTACTTGTTATATGGTGATGGTATTTTTTTAAACAAATTTGGATTTGTTTATGTACAATACAGAGCTGATCATTATTATTTTGTTCTTGCTTCTTTAACTTATGTATTTTTAAAATCTTTATTCGTGGCTGTATTACAAAAACAAGGTAAAGTCCAAGCCGTTATCGTTTTTGCAATTGAATTAATTTATTTGGTAGTATTATGTTGGATCAGGCCTTTTATGGATAAAAGAACTAATGCTTTCAATATTACCATTGCGGTAATCAATACCATCAATGCTTTATTCTTTATGTTTTTCAGTTATATTTTCGGTCAACCTCAAGTTGTTGGTTCCATTATGGGTATTGTATACTTTGTGCTTAATGCTGTGTTTGCATTATTCTTATTGATTTTCACTATTGTCACCTGTGTTTTAGCATTAATCTACCAAAATCCTGATACAAGATACCAACCAATGAAAGATGATAGAGTTTCGTTTATTCCAAGATTCGATAATAAAAAGCAGGTTAGACCAGGTGAAACTGTTAATCAAGATGATGAAGATTATGAATTAATGGCCTTGGGTGCAAGTGCTATGAAAGGTCATGAAAACAAACCAGCAAATGTCTATGACGATGATGATTCTTACGAAGAAGATTCTTCCGGCTTTGCTAGTCAGAGTAAAAATCATAGGGTAGCATTCCAATCCAATTCTTCAAATTCTTTAAAAGGCGCTGAGGATCCCAAAAGAAACAGCTATTATATGGAAAACATGGAACCAACTCAACCATCTTCAACGATAACGGGTAATCCAGGTGCTGCATTCAACAATTTCAGGGGTACTGGATATGGTTCAAGTAATGGATACAATAGTAATAACAGCAGCGCTGCTAGTTTCCAAAATCCATATCAACAAAGAGCTGCTTACGGTGGAGGTCAATCTAATCAAAGGGTCAATTTCAGGTGAGAATGATAAACAAACTTTATAAATTCTAAACAACATATTAAAAAGCTAACATTAACAATAAAAAGCTAAATAGATTAGTTAACACAAAACTTAGGTTTACCAAATATACTATGATGAAATACGTTATACCATGTTATCTTTTCACAATCACTACTGGAACTAAATACTGAAAATCTCTTTGTAAGTTGATGTTCATCAATTTCTTGATGTTCATAAATCACTTGACTATAATGAGGACTCCTAGGAGTAGACGTATCTTCTTCCATCAAAATCAATGATAATGGAATAACAATGGGATCATCTTCACCTTCGTATTCGTCGTATTCTCTTCTAATAAGATTATCTTCCTTAACATTATATGAACTTTCCCCTAAATCATAATCATCAGATTTCAAATTTTCAATGACCCCCATTTTGTCTTTAACTACATCAACGGCACCTTGGGCTTTTTGTTTGACTGAATCTTTTTTATTACCAATTTTATCTTTAACTTCATCAACTTTGTCACCAAACTTATACCGTTTTTGATCAAATCTTTCATCGACCCTTTCAACGAGTTGTTTAGGTTGAGTAGCGGCTTCATATGTAACATCATTAAATTTATCCGCATATCTTGATAGTTTATCGTGAATTTGTCTAATTGCTTGAGCTTCAGCTTTTTCACCCTCTTCGAATCTTTTACTTAGTTGTACATTGAAATTTTTAGGATCGACAATAACAGTATTATTTGAAATTTTCAAACAGTAACCACTAGATCCCGATTTTGTACAAAACGAAGATGAAACTAAACTTTTATAATCAATTTCATTTATCCAACTATTTGCCAAATTATCGAAAAAATTTGACATTCCATGTTTCTTAGTAAGAAGATAATCTTTAATATTCATAATTGGATTCTTTAATTTATCAAATGAGGAAATATTAGATTCAGCTAACGAGAATACCAAAATGGGTTTATTAATTTTCATTTTACTAAGCAACGGGATATCCTTCACCTTAGCTGAAGCAATACCTCTCGAAAAAACTGATGAATGATTAATAGTTTCTGATAAATTGGCTCTTGTCTGAATATAATTCTTTGGTAAAATTAAATAATGATTAACAAGATTCATATAGGGAGATAGATTGAATGGCATACTTGAATTGATGTGATCAATTAAATTATCACTTTCGAACTTTTTATTTGTGTAATCTACTTTTGAATTGTTGAACACAAACAAAGTCTCGAAATGCTTTGGTAATGCAATTTCAGAATTTAAGACTTTTAATTTAAACCCGTCTTTATCCAAGAAATCCCATCCAAGCTTTTGATAAACGGATGGAAGAAGAAGCTGATCTGGGATAACAAAAACTTCTGAATCCATGAGATTTGAAACCATTGCAGTAGGTGATGAAATACCAAGGTCTCTTTCAATTTTATATTTTAGAGTCTTAAGACGGCCTAAGTCCGGCTTTCCTGTAAATTCAGAAATACCACCGATTGAAAGACACCATGAAAGTGGAACAAGAAACAATATGAAGATATTCATTATTTGGGTTTTGATTCAGGTTATATGAAGAGGAAAAAATTCGCAGCCACTTTTGGGTGCAAAAAAAGATACTGCATAATTGTATCTTCATTAGTCTATATCGTGTATACAATTATTTTGTTTTTACCCCTTACATCATATTCATCAGTTAATTCAAACATTTCTCCTTGTTCATTCAACCAATATTCTTTTAATTTATTCCCTCTTGGATCCAATAACTCGTTATTATGTTGATTATAATTATCAGAAGCAGTTGATAAACTTTTATTATATTGAGATTGTACTCCATTATCTGCATAATCAAAATTTAAGTCACCCAATAAGTTCATTCTAGAAATGTATAATACAGTCAAGAAAGATATCAAGTCGAAGAACCACAAGAATGACGATATGATTATAAACGCAGAATTCGCTTTTCGAAGCAGACATATAGAACTAGTAGCACAATTATCGTTAGGAATGATTGTACTCACTGTTATAATGAAGGAAATCATGGATAGCACCATGGCAGCTGTCACGTAGAAACTTCCATTCCTCTTTTCAAAATTAATAAGTGTAGTCATGAATAAAATTGACACAATAAGGGAAATAGCTGAATCAGCTATAAAGAACCGGTATATGTGAGGCGATATCCGATGATCGTTATTCACTAATATTGATGAAAGTGTAACAACAATAATTGCAATGATCACTTCGAAAAAGTACAATACAAAATTTGCTGTAATGGTGATTGCCTTTTCCTCAAAATAGTCATCGTCACGAAGAAGTCTCTCAGCCGGTATTTTGAATAGTGGCCTTCCCATTACCCCTTTAATAAGATGATCCTCCATTGCCTTCTGCTTGGAAGTCAATGTTACGGCATCGTCATCATGGATTGTGCTTCGGGACAGACTCTGCTTCTTAAATGTTTGGTAATATTGTTCTGGGGTTATCGGAGGAAGCTCTTTGTCTTTATACTCATTCCTCGTTGGTTCATGAAGTAACGTCATGGTACCACTTGGCATCACTGATGTCTGATTGGTGATCGGGGTCTTCAATGTTACAAGTTCATCTGACACTGTTCGACCGAGAGATGGCTTACTATCGAAATTAGTTGAGTTTTGGGCCAAGGGTTGGTCTTTAACAGAAGATGGGTACGGCATAAAATCATTCGGTTGGGGCCGATTGTTCAGAAATGAAGCATTTGAATCCTTTTCATAATACTGATAAATATCCTCATAGTCGATAGGATTCTCTCTAGTTCTAGGTAAGGCATTATTCTCTTCGGCTATTTCCAAAAGAGTTCTTCTTCTTTGGGGACCTGGATCAGGGACAGATACGACATCATCAAAAAAAGCTGACGGGAGATCGGATTGACTTTTGGATTTTGACTTGTTTAAGGGAAATCTTGGGGAGCTGTAGTGGGATGGACTGTAGTGTGAGGAATGCACTTCGATAGTAGGTGATTGAGGGAAAGAATCGGAAGGTGGAGTGGGATTTCTCGATCTGATTCTTGGAGTGGGACTTTCAAATTCGAATCGGGAAAGATCACTTACTATCCTAGTACCTTCAGGTTTGAAAGACATGGTAGTATGAAAGATGAATTCAAAAGTTGGAGCGTTTTTGCAATTAAATCAGAGATCTGGTACATAGCCCAATTAGGTAATATATAAATACTGCGAAAATGTACAAAGGGTCTTGTATATAAGCGAAGTCTAACCGCCTATGCAGGTGTGTATATAAGCGTTGGTAAACAATCTTGGGAAGATATTCTACATTAATAAATATATATTGACTTACACTCTAACCCTATGCCCATAATTGTAACTGTTCATAGAATGCTACTTTTTTATCTTTGACGAGGCTTTCCTTAACATTCCATCTCAATTCATCGACTTGAGAAGGAGGTCCACAAGTAACAAATGCAATAGACCCATTACTTTCTTGAATCTCTTGTGATACAAACTGACTCATGTTTGGTCTACCAGTTCTAAACTCAATAAATTCAAATTGAGAAGTATAACTTTTTTCGTCACTTTCTGCTTTCTTTTCTTCTTCACTTTCGATATCAATTGGTCTGGTAAAATAAATAATAGTTTCAAGATTAAGAGGTTCAAGAAGTTTCAACTCGTCATGGAACCATTCCAAGGCTTTATGATCTCTAACTATCCAGACTAATTTCACCTTTCCACTTTGCTTCTTAGCTAAGTCGTAGGCTTCACTGTAAATACCGGGGATACCATTACCTCCAGCTACGAAGATTGCAGTGTCGAAATGTTTAGCCATAGCACTGGTACCATAAGGTCCTTCAATACCAATTTTAACCATAGCTGATTGTCCAGGCTGATTCAACAAGTATTTGTACATTCCATGAGTTATACCACCTTTGACTTTGCAGTATAAAATAATAGACTTTGGATCTGGAGAATCAGAAATTGTGAAAGGATGAGACTGCCAGAAACAACTTGGACGAATAAAATTCACAAAAACATAGGCACCTGGTTGATATTTCCAGTACGATGGTTTAGGAATGGTGGCTTTGATAACACCATCACCAACTAATTGTAAATGAGCTTTAGGGAAACCGAAACTGACAAGTCTTACGATTCTGACGAATCTATCAAATCCCCATACAACAACCGCAGCAAGATACCAATTGGCATAACCCAAATCAAGGATATGATACCAAGATCCAATGAAAAAGAAAATAGCCAAGAGGATATGGAAGAACAAGAACAATTCATAAGATTTACGTCTTAAGATTAATAGCCCTTGAATACAAAGGAATGCTCCGCAGATGGTACCTACAAAACCCCAAATAACATAAGTATCTTTCATGGTAGTCTTATAAGAAGAAGCAAAAGTAATTGAATAACAAACTGAATGAACCATAACCAACAAGAAAACTACTCTCCCTATCCACCTGTGATAAAGAATAAAAGTTGAAAAATTCCAACCAGTAATCCATAATAAGAAGTTGTTTCTACCAGCGAAGAGAACCAATAAAGGAGCCAAATAAGTTGCCAAGATTCCTGATCTAACAGCCACATAACGAGAAAGTGCACTGGTTGCCCCTGTAAATACCGTATCTCTAGGATAATAGTTAATATTCAGGCCCGATAAAGCAAGAGTTAAAGCAAGGAATCCAAAAATGATAATAGACTCTAATCTCGAAGGAGTAAGAAAATTCAAGATCATGGCGAAATCCCTGGATTCCGACTTTTTCTTTCCGGATAACGCAGGAAGCAGAATATTTTTTTGAAACCAGTATCCTAATGAAGATGGCGCTTTATGCATGAACTTTGGTGCCAATCTTTTCAACCAGTAGACAACAGATGCAATAAGCATAACAAATGGCCAATAAGCTAAAATACCAATACCGTAGTAGAAAGAATCAATATAGACTCCCAAGAATCTATTGTACGATTCTTTCCAATCATGGACGATGGAATCATCGACTATCACTGGGACGTCTACCATCATAGAGATATTGAATCCTTTAATATCGGATATGTTTTTAGCATTATCCAAGTAATATTGATAAGAATCTTCCAACTCTTTCTCAGTGATTGCAGCTCCATATTCAAGACAGATTTCCACAATTTCTTCTCTGACTGTATGGGTATTTCTATCTTGAGATGCAACACACCCCATGAATGAAGCCCTAGCGTTAACATTATCACAAAAACAAGCGTAATCGGCGGCATCACAGAAATATGCCAATGTTGGTATATACCCACTACAAGAGTATGCTGCCATGGAACCGACAGTATCCATATTATATGGGGACCCAACTGCTAGAATACATGGTAAGAGGCAAAAACTGAATAAACACACCAAAAATCTCATAATTTTTCGAAGTACAAAAACAG
The DNA here is from genome assembly GCA_030574815.1 of Yamadazyma germanica. Classification (NCBI taxonomy): domain Eukaryota; kingdom Fungi; phylum Ascomycota; class Pichiomycetes; order Serinales; family Debaryomycetaceae; genus Yamadazyma; species Yamadazyma germanica. The sequence goes on along the minus strand of JAJMFS010000009.1, from coordinate 313,147 downwards.
GAATTCTTCGAATTTATAAACCCATCTTGAATATATAGCCGGCTTCGTAAATCTAGCAGTACCCGTTATTTAGGCTTTCCAAAATCCATGGTTTTTATTTTTATTTTTTCGTTTTTTTTTATTTTTTCGCCTCTGCAGGAAAAAAATTATCAGATCCCGAAGGGAGAGGTTTGGGGATAACGTCAAACCCACGTCAAAATTTTGCCAAGCCGTGGGGTCGAGGGTCGACTGATCAACATCAGGGCACTTCCTCGATAGAACAATCAATATATAATTAAATTTACAATATATAACGCAATCTACAATAGTGTTTGAGAACTTGATCGAAGCGAAGAATCAAACTTAATCGTATCACATCCTTTGTCGAACGGCACAATAGTAAAAGTACTGAGCATATGAATCTGCAGCTGAACTGTGCCCTGAGGGTTGAATTTGACAGATTCTCCTGTATATTGTCTATGGCTCTCCGTCGAAGTCTTTTGTTTAAGGCGGTATCGGAGAAAAGATCCAATCAGATAAAAGTTGGTCCTGTATGAACCTGAAAATCCTTTGATCCAAAATAGGCAAGTTATCGAGATGAGCCAATCGAAGGCTTCCAGATATAATGAACGTGGACGAGTAGTAGTTATGAGTCCCGTAAGTTGATTGTTTTAATTTTCGAAAAAAACGATTAATTTATCGATGAGTATTGGTCAATCAAGATATGCATGGCTTATAACTATTTATATCTTGTTAACCATTATAATCAAATAAATGTGGCTCAAGATCTGTAGTTCAACACACCATTAAGACATCAATCCAGGAACGGCAAAGACCTATGAATTAGCCGTTGGTCGCAATCCCCGAATTCTTACTGGCAACTGCTTGCAGATCCGAACAATAGTTTTTTCCAATTACGGGACAGAAAAAAAAAAATTATTTCGTATGTGCCGTAGTCAATTTGCAAAATGTGGACTTGAAGCCACATGACGATGAAGTAGGTAACCAAGGCAGTTGCTTGTCCAGGGGTGTTTGGGTGATGTTACAATTGCTGAATGGGTACGGTATTATATAATGTACATGGATATATTGATAGTAGTTTAGAGCCATAAACTAATTCACAATCTAATTAAGGAAAAGTCTCTTAAAGAGGGACCCGATACGAAACCATAATATGGATTCTTTGATTGGTGGAATTATTTGATTTGTGGGACTGCTTCAATTTGTCATTGAATAGAGGTGGAATGTAATTATTTTATTTTCAGCCATGCCATATTATAATTATTATTTCAAATGTAAGCTTCATCTATGCGTTTCGCTTATCAATTTAATTATTCCCGTTTTCGCTTGAATAAATCGTATGACATTTTCAAATGTTTCTTGATTCTTCTTAGATATGCGATAATAATAATATGATTTGGTAAAATTTGCAGCCAGTAAAAATTTTTGCAGTTGAATTATTTTAGAGCTTTCCAGCTAAAGGTCATAAAAGTGATTCGTTAGGCGTCTAAATACTATGATTTACCGGTTTTAATTTTTTGGTTTTTTTAAATATTTTTTGGTTTTTCATTGGTCTGTCTTAGGTATGAGATTTCAAACAAACAAACATGACTATCCTTATGACCGTAAATTTTGATGTTTTTCATAGGAGTGAAAGCCACTAGAGCTCTGAAAAATCACCATTTGATATGTCTCTTGTTATAGCAATCATACAATTGAGAATAATTAATTCGTTCTATATATTATGATGCTTGACTGATGTATCTTGCAACACTGTCAAAAATCGATTTGCGGGAAGCCAAAGCTCCTGGGTGATTAAAATGGAAATAGTGACTCTTACACTATATTTAACTCTATAAAATCAAACTGAATGTGGGCTAGAAAGATGAAAAAATAACGCTATAAGTATGGTTAATTAACCTATTTTTCAATATATAAGTAACATGGCAATTAATTTTACAACAAGGGCCTGGCTAGCTCAATCGGCTAGAGCGTTTGACTTTTACGATTGAATAAGCGATCAAAAGGTTGCGGGTTCGAGTCCCGCGTCGGGCTTTCTTTTTATTTTTTTTGCCAAATTCATCCAAAATGGATAATCAAGACGAGAAAGTCGGAAAAGCTGGGATCGCGGTACGTTAGTGCGAGGGTGCGTGGTGGTATGGTGACTCGCTGTGTACCCGGAGAAGTTTGAGACGAGGCTCGGAGAACTGAGCTCGGAGGACTGAGCTCGGAGACAGGTGATTACCCCAGTAAATCGAACAAACCAATATTCTTTTTCTACACAAGAGTTTATATATATAGGAACAAGTGAAGATGTCCCATGAGCAGCAGTTACAGGGAAAAAGGAGAAAATTGGAAAATTGTATAATCACTTCTTCAACTGTTGTCGAATGGAACATAGACAGTTCGGAGTGGATGATTATCCCCGGAGCAGGGGATAGTCATCCCGGCAGTGATAGGAAAATACCGAATCCGAGCCAATCAAACGGCATTAAATTGAGAAATGTCGTGAAGGTGTCAGAACTTTACCATGGAATGTCGCATTACCCTGGGTCCCCCCGGCCTGTCTGGCATCTACCCAGTCATGAGCACGACATTTCTCATTTCTCATTCTCCATCTTGCTTTTTCATAAAATTATCCAATATTTTATTCATATTTTCTTAAATTAATATATTCGTCATTTATTAAATATGTTGTCAAGAAATTTAAAAGCCCAATCTCGTGGTTTAACGAGTATGGTAAAGAATGTTGCCACTCCTAGAATTACTCCAATTGTTACCAGATCTTTACATAACCTTTCAAGAGCTACCGAAGCCCAACCAGTGCATAAATTTCAATTATTTTCCAAGACCGCCACCGGAGTTAGATTAGCTTCAACTTCCGTCAAGGTACCAGAAATGGCCGAATCTATTTCTGAAGGAACTTTATCTTCATTTGCTAAAGAAGTCGGTGATTACGTCAACAAGGATGAATTGATTGCTACTATTGAAACCGATAAAATTGATATCGAAGTTAACGCTCCAGTAGGTGGTACTATTACCGAATTACTAGTATCCCCAGAGGACACTGTTGAAGTCGGTCAAGAAATTGTAAAGCTTGAAGAAGGTGCTGCCCCAGAAGGTGGTGCTAAAGAAGCTCCAAAGGAAGAGAAGAAGGAAGAACCAAAGAAAGAAGAACCAAAGAAGGATGAAGCTCCAAAGAAGGAAGAAGCTCCAAAGAAGGAAGAAACTCCAAAGAAGGAAGCTCCAAAGAAGGAAACCAAGAAAGAAGAACCAAAAAAACAACAATCTGAATCTGTCTCCTTCACTTCATTCTCAAGAAATGAAGAAAGAGTTAAAATGAATAGAATGAGATTAAGAATCGCTGAAAGATTGAAAGAATCTCAAAACACTGCTGCTTCTTTGACCACCTTTAACGAAGTCGACATGTCAGGATTAATGGAAATGAGAAAGCTTTATAAAGATGAATTCTTAGAGAAAACCGGTATTAAGTTTGGTTTCATGGGAGCTTTTGCTAAGGCTTCTACTTTAGCCATGAAAGATATCCCAAGTGTAAATGCTGCTATTGAAAATAACGATACTTTAGTATTTAGAGATTACACTGATATTTCTATTGCTGTTGCCACTCCAAAAGGTTTGGTTACTCCAGTTCTTAGAAATGCTGAATCTCGTTCTATCTTAGGTATTGAACAAGAAATCAGTGCTTTAGGTAAAAAAGCCAGAGATGGAAAATTAACTATTGAAGACATGACCGGTGGTACTTTTACTATCTCTAATGGAGGTGTCTTTGGTTCGTTATATGGTACTCCAATTATCAATATGCCACAAACCGCCGTTTTAGGATTGCATGGTGTTAAGGAAAGACCTGTCACCGTTAAGGGCCAAGTTGTTTCCAAACCAATGATGTATTTGGCATTAACCTATGATCACAGAGTTTTAGATGGTCGTGAAGCTGTTATTTTCTTAAAGACAGTTAAGGAATTAATCGAAGACCCAAGAAAGATGTTGTTGATGGATTAAGTATGTCTAAATAGATTATTTATTGAATCTACGTTTATTAGATTGTACAAGATATGGAATTGGGGGGTTGCCATAGTTGATAAATGCGCTTATGTAAAGTATATAGATTCCAAATAATTGAAGGTATGAGCACTCAATTGACTAAGTCATCACATTCGCTCTTTCGCTAATAGTTTCGCTTGTTAAGCAATCATTTATTATAAAGACCCTATTGTCCCACCTTGACAACCGCAACTTCAATTTCCCAGGCAATGTTGTATTTACATAACTCGATTCATTGAAAATTTGCATCAGTGCAGATAATTTATACTAATGCGATCAAGATGCAAATATTTATCTCTTTCCAAATTGGGTAATGCAACACTATTAATTTTCGCATCTATAAACTTCCAATGATCCGTAGATATCGTACAACTTATTTTAATTATAATTCTTCCTTCAAAACTATTGCCATAGATTATCCCTTTTTCTATTCCTTCATTCATTACTTTCCCCCCCTTCTTTTCACCTGTTTTACTACCTTATAATGGATCAATTTGAATGGAATATACCCGGTACAGAGTTTAAATCTCAAGATTTAGACCAATATCTCATGAATAATAACATTAATGATGACCTTGATGACCTATTCAATGAAACTTTATTAGGGATCCAGGACTTGGATGTCCCTACTGGATTTGTACAAGATTCACAACAACAACAACAACAGCAACAGACGCAGATGCAACCTCAACATTCAGCTACAAATTCATTCAATTATCATCAAGCAAGACATAGTAGGAAAATTAGTGGTACAGCTATTTTTGGATTTGACAATCATACAAGGGGACTAAGTCTTGATTTCAAAGAAGATAAATCCGTTTCACCCGTTCAACTAGTTAAAATGATTCCTAATCCAAGTCCTGAACAACCCAAACCTTCCGGGTCTCCATTAAAGAACTCCCAAATTGTTGAAGAAGACTCTAACCTTGATTATCTTGTGACTAATAGTAATCCTAAATCATACAAGTTTCCACCAACATCAAATTCTTCTCCACCACAAGCTCGTGTACCAGCTCATATCCCGGCTAGCTATTCAGCAAAATATCTTCAAGAACTTAGTAAATTGAACCAACAGCACAAACAAGTCAATGATCCAGTTCCAAATCAAGAACAAGTATATGTCGATGATATCGAACCACTATTACAGCAACAGGCAGATCAATTGTACAAACAAGAAACTCAACTGTCAATTGATAAACCAATGAAATATGTTCCAATTCCAATCCAAGATCCATCCCCAACAAAAAAAATCAGTACTAATAACAGCACATATCTCCCACCTCCATCTCCCAGAAGACATGATCCATCACCACAATACTCAAGCTCTCCAGTTCATTCAGAACAGTCACCTGAACCATTTACAAGAGATTCAAGCCCTGTGAATTCTAATTACTTTTATAATCCACAATTCTTCAGTGACGAAAACTTTAGTGATGTATACTCTTCACCAATCCATCCATCGCAACTCGCTAATAGTTCAGTTAGCTCATCACCTATCAGGGCTCCCGTATCAAGCTCATACAATTCAAGTCCCTTCAGAAGTGGAACTTTTATTGCTGCAAAAAATAAGCCAATTTCAACGTCTCAAAATGACGATACGGTTGACGCTAATGAAACTATTACACAACTTAGTCCACTTCGTCAGGGACAGGTACCCATGACTCCATCTAGAAATAAAGTTGTGTTGGAATGGAGCCCTATTGTTTCACCAAGTGCAAAGAATGATCGTAATGTGACTGATGCCATTCGTCAAAGTTCTCCAAAGAAGAGAATTAAAAAGACTTCTTTATTACCACCTGGTGAACTTGATAGATATTTCCATGGACCTGATGAAGACAAGATCTTCACTTGTACCTATAAATCTTGTGGTAAAAAGTTCACTAGAAGATATAATGTTAGATCTCACATCCAGACTCATTTAAGTGATAGGCCATTTGCGTGTATGTATTGCCCAAAGAAATTCGTAAGACAACATGACTTGAATCGTCATACAAAAGGTCATCTAGAAGCTAGGCATTGCAAATGTCCCTGTGGAAAAGAATTCACAAGAATTGATGCATTAAAGAAACATAGACTTCGAAGAATATGTTCTGGGGGTATGACACAAGAAGATGCAGACGAAATACAATCACCAGTTAAAAGTCCAGCCAAAGAGGAGAGTGACATAACGAGAGATTTACTTCAATTAGCTGATATTCCTCAATTGTCATAAGGAATATCGTATTTTTATATAGGACCGAGCATGTTAATTAATGGAAATATAAAATGTAAATGCGTTATATAATGCTTTTAAGAATCACCACCCGCCATAGCAGCAGCAGCAGCGGCGGCAGCTTCTTCTTCCTCTTTATGAGTTTTTAAATGCTGATTCAAATTATCACTTCGACTAAATTTCTTATTACATATGTCACAATTATAAGGTTTATCGAAAGTATGTAAAGAACGGAAATGTCTTTTCAAATGTTCCTGCCTTTTGAACCTTCTGTTACAATAAGTACATAAGAAAATTTTAGACAGATCAGTCAAATCAGCTTCTTTATTTTCTTTACGACCCCTGGTTCTGTTTTTGGAATTGACAATAGATATAGGATAGGCCTCTGCGTTTTCTGGTAAATCGAGGGTTTTCAAATCAACTTCAACTTCAACTCCATCACTAATAACCTTAGTTTTAACACTCTTCAATTCAGATTGTTTATTCTTAACGTTTTTCCGCTTCATAAGAGTAGAACCCAATATACGTTTTGAAGCGTTCAAAACAGAATTGTTTTCAGGATCAGGTGTTCCTTTGTCACTATCGAATTCTTGCTTGATTTGGATATCTGATTGATCATCATCGAAATCCATTGATTCGCCTTCTTGCTTGATTATGTTTGACTCGGACGTGCCGGTAGATGACATACTTATACCGTCATACAGACCTTTACCACTAATAGTTTCTTCGATAAATTCCCCTATTTTGTCTTTATCCTTTTCTTTTTTAATCTTTGGTTTGGCTTTAGGTTTAGCCTTAAAAGTACTTGATTTACCAGTCATTTTTTTCCTTTTTCCGACGTTTTCAAATAATGCAGCATAATCAGGTTGCGTTTGTTCCTGGCCATTATCAGTTCTTACAGTATTTGCCGAAGATGGGGTCCTTGAAACATTACTAACGAAGGCTTGTTCAGCTTCATTATTTAAATCTTCCGAGAACGAATTATTAGCACTAGTTTTATCACCAATATCTTGAATATTGGCAACTAGATCCATATCTTCCGAAGAGTCTTGTCTATTGGGAGTTTTAAATCTGGTGAAAAGACTTCTTTTGGGTTTCTTAGGCTTTTTAGAATTTGGTAATACATCCAATTCATCATTTTCTTCTAAGACCTTTGGACTCAACATCAAAAATTCTGAACTAATAGGGTCATCTTCCAATCCAATACCAGAACCGGTATTGTTGGTCAGAGAATTATTCAGAGGATCAAACGTTGAGCCGTTGTTTTCCTCTGACTCTTCATTTGGAGAATTATAGCCAAACATTGCTTTACCAGCTTCCAGGTCAAGCGTATTTGATTTGAAGATACTTCTTATTAAATGCTTAGGTTGTTGTCGTACTGAGGGTTGTTGATTCATAAATTGTCCATTATTATGACCAAGTGAAACAGGCGACCCACCATTCGACCCCGATATAGGTGAAGTGTCGATTTGTTGATGCTGATTATGCCTTCTATCATGATTTCCATGTTTATCACCCATAAAAGGTATATAATTAGATAATGAGTTGGTGAAACTTAAATACCTATTATTATTAGCCCTTGGTTGTCTTGAATTCGAGTTAGCCAGTTCAAGAGAGTTTCTATGTTTTGATATATAATCAATAGAATTTCTATGACTAGTACTGGCCAAATCAACTGACGGACGAGATAAATATTGATGAGCCGAAAAGAATGAAGGTTGAGTTGAGTGAATTGAATTCACCGAATGGGTTAATGATGTAGTGGTTGTCAATGGCGATAACTCATTCGTGTAATTGACATTTGTGCCACTGGGGAATCCCATTGACGGGGCATTCAAATGGCTATCAATTGATTGATTTCTATTATGGGAATCATAAGCATTATATCTTTCGGATTCCGTATCATTGAGAAATGACGAGTAGACCGACCCTTCATCGATCTCTGGTGTATGTTGGTTTCCAGGTGTGATAAGAGATCCTGGGGTGTGACCGGGAGTGTGGCCCGGAGTGTGGTACTGTGGAGGAAGTGGCTGACCCAGGGGAAGTGATTGATGAGACTGTGAAAACTGATGAGGCTGGTTGGACTGTTGTTGAGGTGGCTGGTGAATATGGTGTTGTACCTGGAGGTTTTGAGGATCGTTTTCCCTGAACCGTTTTGTAAAATATTGATTATGGGGGAACATCGATTCTCGCTCAACACCCAGCACATCAACATTGACGTTAGCATTAGCAGTGTTAACACTGGCCGAGTCAAAATATAAGTCCAGCTCGATTGTGAACGGCGGCGAGTCATCAATTTCCATGAAATCAGATTTAAATTCCGATTCTTTAAAAGCACCAGGAAGTGTGAATGATATATTATTGGTGTCGTGATCATTCTCTGTACCCGGAGGCACAGGATTCAACGAATCATAGTCATATTGGAACTGGGAGTTTTGTTGATGGTTAAAGAGATCAATATTAGTTAGATAATCATGATCTCTATTCAAATAATCCGAATCTTGTCTATAATTGACCGGGTCAGATATATTGACGGGGGTTTCACTGTGGAAATCGGTTTGTTCAGTGGTATTGGAAGGGTGATGTAGATTTCCATAGGATTGACTGGATATATCAGGATCTCCTTCACCATTTCCATGTCTGTTCTGGTAGGAAGGGTCGTTCATTGTTAATTAGCCAATTTTTTTTCACCAGATAAGCTGCGGACAGATAACTCAGACAACACTGAGACAGATTGAGACCGATGGTAGTTCAGTATGCAGTATGTTGAATAATGGCAGTGTATAGTATAGGTGGTAACATTGAAGTCTATTTATATAATATGGAAAAGTATGGAGTCGTATGAGTGGTATATATAGTTATTACCCCAGGTGTTGTGCCATCTTGTAGGGGAAAATGAGGAAAATAGAATGGTGATTTAAAGACAGAATCTGCAGAATTTGCAGCCAAAAGAATGGTTCATATATTCATACTACGAGGGAGTTCGATACCTAAGACTACTATCTCGAGAAATATCTGGATTTGTCACCTTTAATGTACTTCTTCTCTTTGAACTTACCAAGACTTGAACGTCAATATCGTCTAGATCATTCAAACTTTCACCATTATCTTCAAATATATCATGATCCGAATCCAGTTCTCTTATTATGGGTTGAGTTTGATGTCTTTGTAGTTGTGGTTTCTCAGGTAGGGTTTGCAGTGGTAATTGTGGTTGGGTCTTTTGTCTCTTCAAAGGTGAAGGTCCATCACTCTCTATCATTGATTCGTCGTCGTTAAGTAAATAATTTTTTCTTTCCGGCGAAGGGAGATTATTGAAACTAATTGATTTCTTGAGCCTTACCACTTGCCTATTCAATTTGTCAATGGTTTTGAGTGGTTGAGGTGTTTCTAATTCATCTAGATCAACTTCGTCAATATGTGACTCTTGTAAAGTCTCTGTACTTTGCATAAAAGGTTTGGCTTCTGCTAACTTATCTCCTAAATTCCTATCATACTCTTGTCGTTTACGTACCCAAGAGTCAATTGAATTCACATCAAGGGTAGAATGGGAATCGTTGAAAGCATATGGCTTGGTCAGATCAGTATTATAGAAATTTTCAAAATGATAATTTAAATCTTTAAGTTCTTTTTCGAGCTTCTTAGCTTTTCTCTTTTTCATTATAACATATCCGGTTGCAAGTATTCCTGCTAGTGCTGCTATTGGAATCACTGTACCTAAAATAGCTTTTTGTTGTATTTCTTGTTTCATATCTTTATTTTTTTCTTCCGGGTCAGTTGGCACTGATAACTTTTTGACCAGGTTGAATTCCAAATCAAAAATATCAAACTTATAGTTCCCATCTCTTTTATTACCCGATTTTATACCAATGATATTATTGAATATCGTGACAATTCCAATATAATCATCCGCCAGAAATTCTTGAGTATCAGCTTCTGAATAACTCCAATCATTTCCAGAAACATCAAGATAAAATACTTTTGACGTAAGATCACCTCCATCTCCCTCACCTCCTAATATCAATACCTTATTAACCTGGTACTCGGATTGGACTGTTTCAACACTTGAGTTATCAAGTTTGTTGTAGATAGGTAATACTATGGGGAATGTTCTGGATTCAACTTGAACGTCATTTTTTGAAACATCTTTGAAAGACCATCCACTATTGGAATTCCATGTAGCTAATTGGTACATATTTAACCACCCCTGATCACTTTCTCCTCCAATAAGTAATTGGGTTTGAGTATCGGGGGCATAAATGTTAGCAGCCCCATAAAAGGCTTGTGGTTTGGTGGAGGTGGTTATATTGGAAACTGAAAGGGACTCGATGTTCAAAGATATGAGACGATTGGTAACCGTATTGTTAATCTCTCCTCCATATATATATACTTCATCGCTATTAAATGTTGGAATATAACTGGAGTATTTGTAAAATTTAGCATCACCGAGTTCAGTAGTATTTAATGTCTGGTGGTCCCAATTCTGGTCATCATCATTGTATTTGAAAAGGTCAAGATCTCCATCGTCATTACTTGACATCCAATATAACTCATCCTTGACTAGGAAGAAATTACCTTCAGAATCTGAATCTGAAGCTGGTGATACTATGGATGTTATGGTATCAGCTGAAAAGTCACTGGAACCATCTATGTTAAAAGGTATGGAAATGATATCATTTGAATTGAGTAAAGAATATATCCTGTTTTTAGAAAAGGCATAGAATGCAGCATTTTTTGCAGCCACCGAAGAAGACTCGCCTGAAGCCACAACAGTAGTGATAAATATCCATAGAAGTAGAATGGACAGTAAGTACATTGAATGGGTATTTGAAAGTAGATTGGGTCACGATCAAAGGTACAATGAATAATTATTATTTCAACTCATCATTGATGTTTATTGTCTGTCCCAATTAGGTAATTATATATGTAAAGTATTTACGAAAAAAGAATGGAAGAACAAATCCCCATTGTATACAGAAGTCACAATATATGGCATCTGTGAGGAAGGATATGGTCATCATATAGTATATATGGTAGGTCATACGCTTGTAGATCAGAGTATATTATTTGAACCATGGGTAACGAAGCATAGATATCTCACAGTGGAGAAGGCCGAAACAAAAGGTCTGGCGACTATATAGACACAGGCGCAGATACCGGGAGGTCTTGCATAGTAGAGAAGATGAAGAATAGAGGCCATATTTCGATTGAGCTAGTGATTCAACAGTGTTGAAAATACAAATCTTATGCTTATATTAAATATACATTTACTTTCTTCTGAAAGAACATCCTTCCAGCAACTTAGCCTTACCACCGGTTGGGGTACATAAGACAGTTGAACAGTTGTCACAAGTAACAGCAGTTTGAGCATGGGAGAAAACAGTGGTAATGTTTAAACAACCTTGACACTTAACATCCATGAAATAAGATCTTGGAGCTTGAACCAACATGGTCTTTTTGTGTTTTTGAGCTTCAGAAGCTGGGTTTGGGTTTAACAAATCTTGAACTAAAACCTGGATATGTTAGTAAGGAGAAAAGGAACATGTCACTCGATCGGATAAATTCTTCGCTTATTGGCTTATTGGCAAGGACTCTACTGAACACTGATATTAAACTGGGGCAAAATTATTTGTCGTGAATCGGACTACAGGACAGCAATAAAAACAAGGCCGGAAACCCGGTTTTGAAAAAAAAAACCGGTGTTGAAGCGTACATGTCAAAGGCAATGCAATTGGGTCTGTTGATTGGGAATGGTAGAAATTTTTCAAGGATCATTTCTCTACCCAGATTTAGGGAAAACTGCCTTAAATTTGTCACTAAAATATACCAAGCTCTCGTGGATCAGATAGATTCACCACTATTAACATATTTAAATTTAACGAATCGGCCTTTGACTTCATTTCATTATTACATACCATCTTGATTACTTATATGGAACAAATGTTTCTACGCTAAAAATCTTTTTTGAGAACGAAAAAAAGTGCGACCATCAAAATCGCTAGGGAGCGGGTCATGTGAGGGCGTGACTGCTTTTCTGAGGTATAGATAAGAGATAATCTGGGGTTGGAGAATAGATTCTTGGGGAAATCAGGGTACATTGATTTATATAAGGCATTTAGAGCCAACAACCTAGAGCTACAATGTATATAGAGAGTTTTCAATACATCAATACTTGTTAACTATATAATATTTAACAATCGTTATAATCAAATTCAATATTCATACGATACAGAAGGAGGAAAATGACATGAAGTGAAATTTGGACATTGAATTTCGAAAGATTCTAGACAAATGACTAATTAAATTACTCTCAATTTTTATGATCAAAATGGTTAAATTATATTACTTTGAACCTCTCTTTTTTTGCCTTTGAGGATTATTACCCATTAAAGGATGGGAAGGATATTTCGATTGTTTATCAGCCGGCTTCAAAATTTGGAAGGAACATAATAAACTTTCATCTACACTCATCATGGCACCTGCGTTATCAAATTCTCCACAATAATTTGGTGCTGAGAATAATGTAACTAATTGTCGTTTACTAAAGAATTCATAACCGTCTTCAACAACTTGATGAGCTCTACAAATTAAATCCATATCGTGTTTTTGTAAGAATCTCGATACAACATCAGGACCAAATGTGAACGATACACCTCTATCATTTTCTGACCAACCAGTTATATCTTTATCAGGATCGGACCATAATAAATCACATAATAAACCAACATCGGGGATATCAGTTGGTCTCATAACTCTTCTAATTTGTTCCATAGTGTTCAAATCAGGACTTAAACCACCATGCATAGTGAAGATCTTCTCGTCAATTATAGCAGCAATTGGCAAACAATTGAAACAATCGGTAAAAGTTTTCCATAATTTGATATTATAACGTCTTTTACATTCATCATAAAATCCATAAATTCTATTAATCGAAGCACATTCATGATTACCTCTTAATATAAAGAAATTCTCTGGATATTTAATTTTATAAGCTAATAAAAGACAAATAGTTTCTAAACTTTGTTTACCTCTATCAACATAATCACCTAAAAACAAATAATTAGCTTCAGGAGGAAATCCACCATATTCAAACAATCTTAATAAATCGTAATATTGACCGTGAATATCTCCACAGATTTTGATTGGGGCTTCCAATTCTAACAATATAGGTTGTTGAATAAATATTTCTCTTGCTTTTGTACATAAAAATCTAATTTCATGTTCTAATAAGGTAACCTGTTTACCAGGTCTTGAACCTCTGACTTCCAACAATCTATCGACAATAGAATCTATATCAGCTTCTTGATTATCTGACATTTTATAACTTTGTTATTTTTGTTTTTTTGTGTGATTGGACAAACACTCGTTTAAGTGACAAAAAAAAGGGAGTGAGAAAATGGAAAATTGGGAGAAAAATGGGCAAAAATGGGAGGTAAAAAACGGGGGTGGCGGTTTTAAACAAAAGATTATTAATTAATTATCAAGTTGGTTGAAGTTAATATAATTAATAGCTTCCAATATGCCGGGGGCTTTTTAGATGTTGTCTGGTTTGAATATATTATTTCAAATCAATGGCGTCGAGTGACTAATGACTGATTATTGATTGCGAATTAGAGATGAGGCAGACCAGGGAGAGGGGCAAAGACACGAATACACGTAAAATATGTAACAGGGGACGATACATATTCACCGTCAATGTGGACAAGTTTTATGGGTATTTAAAGTGTGCAGAGTTTTTAGGGGTGTCAAGTACGATTGTATAGACTATATAGTTTACAGTACCTATTACATTTACGTGTTACATTGGCCATTGTGGTGGCATCGTTGACACGTATCCTACTAGTTGTTGTTGTGTTATTCGCATCTGACTTCACTTCCCCCGTTTCATTTGCTGTAATTTCGGCACAGTGCGACTCGAAACTCGACTGATTAAGCCAAACAGAATTATTTACTAAACCGGGGACTGCAGATAACCCAAATTAAAATGTGATGTATATTTATTTTGACAAGTGATGGAAGAACCGGGAAATGTCATTATACTCTGAAAATTTCGAAGCAATTGGGTCATGATTTCTGAACTTTTGAATATCTTCAATCTTATAGATGAGAGGAGACAGGGATATAGCCCGTGTCTCAGTATCAGTGGCCCTATAGCTACCGCGTCACTATTGCCGCGGTACTACTACTACCGCCGCGTCGTGTCGTTATGTTAATCTACTACCACCCCGGATGGCACCTTTCCCCAATTCATATAAAGTCAGACAAGTGGCTGATTCGCATCTGAAATCATGTTCTGTATGCTATAAACCAAGTCCTTATGTACTTATCACCCCCAACAATGTCGATTTTTTTTACGTTTGTTTAGCCCATTTAAAGGATGAGAACTTCGCTAATGCCAAACCGAATGATACCTACAATGACTTGATAAAACAACAAGAAGAATTGACCAAATTGGTGGCCAAAATAGAAAAGGATATCGAGAACAAAAAACCGTCAATATTTACCAAGGTCCCAGGGTTTTCTACCAAAGATAAGGACGATAAGGCTAGCCAAGAGTATGAAAATCTTGTAAAAGAAAAGCCAATCCATGAGAACAGATTGGAAGAGATCAATAAAGAAATATCAGCATTTAAATTCAAGGAGTATACATTGAATGATGGAATATACAGAATGAGGATAAAGGGTTATATCAATCGAAATATGGCAGAGAAACGAGCAAAGGAGGTGACAAACCCAGGTTTTTTCCCGTCTGTCCCAAAGACGGCCCCAGGGACAACTACAGCACCGAAAGTCGATTCTCCCAATGGTTCAGACTATCAAGGTTCTGGGTCTCCAGGCTCAGATACCAGTACGTAGTATTTATGAACTTGAAGAAGTTAATAGGGGCAACTCTTGGGACTTATGGATTAACAACTCTCTCATCCATCCAATTAACCCAATCGCCATACTTGCCCTTTGAAACACTACCGGTCTTGAATTCGATGTTTCCATTGGTCCTTTCGAAAGCAAACGGTAAATAATCAAACCAAAAACTTAAATCATCTTCATTATTTTTCAATTCACTTTCAATTACCTTTGTCATTTCAGTTTCTAATGCAGTTTTAATCTTTGAAATAGGTAAAGAATTAAATAGATCATTTTTATTAACTGCAATAACATAATCCACTCCATTTGGAATTGTTTCGGTAATAGTCAATAATTTGAATAATTTTATACATATCATATTGAGTTGTTTTTGGAATGATGCCATATCTGAATCAACCATGAATATGACTCCTTTTAATTGAATGTCTGAGACCGCCGACTTAAAGACATTTTCATATTTTAAATAACCGGGGTAATCAATTATCTGATATGGTTTACTAATAGCTTCATTGCTAACTGGTAAATTTATAGTCCCATGGTTGGCCTCCAAAGATGAGATCGTAGTGCTGGTGCCGGTGCCGGTAAGACTATTAAAGAGCGATGTCTTCCCTGAATTGTTACATCCAACTATAAGAAACGTATCCTTTTTAGAAGATTTAAAATCAAAATTTTGAATATAGTAAACTACTATAAGTGTCAAAAGCCCCAATAAAATGGTGGCCAATGTTAATTGGATCTTATCCATTATATGCTGAGATTGAAATGTGAGATGCAATTTGTTCAGTGAGATGAGAGCTGAGCCGTGAGGTGCAGGTTGAGATCAGATGGTGCTAGGGATTGGAGAAGGTATGGAATTCAGGAGAAGAATAAATGTAATTTTAAAACCTATTTAGATGTGATAGAGTAGTTATCTTATTAATATATGTTAATGGTACCATTAAAATATATACAATCGTCCCCAATATCCATTCGAAATAACCATTCCCAATTAGGAAATCTCAAGATCCAGTCGGAAAGATTCCAACACCACAATGAATGATTTTCAAACATGAAAGGTTGTTATCGGAGTCAATGTACTCGTGTATTGACTATGAAAATTTTTTGTTTGGGAGCATGTTTCCAATTTTGTTCGTAAAAGAAGATACAAAGAGATACGTAGAGGGGCCTATCAATTGAGGTTGAGAGGTATATTTTGCAGCCAACATCGAACCACCAGTTGCGGAGACGAAATCTCTCTTAACATGAATTCCTTTGACGAAGAATTACGAAGAGTGCCAAAGGTTACTTATAAGGATATAATGATTAATTACTATATACTATTTATCTAAGAAGACATCATATCCATCGTACTCTTTCTACTATTTTGAATCATTACTTGATCTACTAAAACCAAAGCAGCCATAGCTTCAACAATTGGAACGGCTCTTGGAGTAACACTTGGATCGTGTCTACCTTTAGCAGCCAAAACACCAGATTTACCTTCATAAGTAGCGGTTTCTTGTTCTTGACTAATTGTAGCAGCCGATTTGAATGCAACAGAAAAATAAATATTCTCCCCATTTGAAATACCCCCCTGAATACCTCCGGAATTATTGGTCTTGGTAGCTAATCTTTTTAATTTTTCGTCGTAAACGAATGGATCATTATGTTTACTACCTGGTACTTTAACTCCTTCAAATCCACTTCCAATTTCAAACCCTTTAGTAGCCGGTAATGATAACATGGCATGGGCTAATTCAGCTTCCAATTTATCAAAGCATGGTTCACCTAAACCAACGGGACAGTTTCTAATTACACAGGTAACAACACCTCCAATGGAATCTTTAGCATCTCTATATTTTTCGATGACTTTGACCATTTCTTCCCTAACATTCTCATCTGGACATCTTACTGGACCGGTAGCATCGATACTATCTTTGGTTACAGTATTTAAGATTTCCAAAAATTTGGCATCATTACAATCTCTAGGCATTGATTTTTCACCAATTTGGGAAACAAAGGCGACGATTTCAACATTATTAATTTGTTTTAAAATTTTTTCAGCGATGGCCCCGGCAGCAACTCTACCAATCGTTTCTCTTGCCAGTGATCTACCACCGCCAGAAGAACTCTTCAGGCCGTATTTTTGAATATAAGTATAATCAGCATGGCTTGGTCTTGGGTAAAAATCCATCTCACCGTAATCATGAGGTCTTTGATCTTCATTCAAAACCAACATCCCAATAGGAGATCCTAAAGTTTTCCCGAATTCGGTACCACTTTGAATCATCACTTTATCTTTCTCATTTCTTGGAGTTGATAATTTACTTTGTCCGGGTCTTCTTCTTGTTAATTGTGGTTGAATATCATCTTCGGTTAATGACATTCCTGGTGGAACACCATCTACAATACATCCGACAGATTTACAATGACTTTCACCATAAGTGGTGACTCTGAAAAGTTTACCAAAAGTAGACATGGTGGTGAAATTTTTTGCGAGTGAGTCAGAGATGAACTAGAGATATTCTCACACCATGAACCGGGGTGGAACCGGGGTGTGATAACAAAATATATTCCACATGTCTCATATATTGGCTATAAACGTAATGATTAAAGTTTCGATTTGGAGTAGAATCTGACAACTTCATCAATAGCTTTGGCAACTTTACCGACATTACCCTCATTCAATCCAGCGACTGAAGCTCTACCACTACCGACTAAATAAATGGCATGTTTTTCTTCCAATCGTTTAACCATATCAGGAGATAATCCAGTGAACGAAAACATCCCGGTTTGATTAACAATATGATCCCAATTACCTGGAGTTCCTAAATCAACCAAATCGTCTCTCAATTTAATTCTCATTTGTTTGATTCTTGAAGACATGGTAGTTAAATCTTGTTTCCATTGATTATATAATTTCTCGTCACTTAATATAGTAGCAACAATCTTAGATCCGTAGGCTGGAGGATTCGAAAGTTCAGATCTAATAATTTTCTTCAATTGGGAAGTGATGGCTTTATTCAAATTACCATTACTTTCTCCTGGAATAACATGAACTGCTCCAACTCTTTCACCGTACATTCCACAATTCTTAGCAAATGATTGGCAAATAACAATTGGAGCCTTGAATTTTCTGGAGTTAACAGCAGTTCTGATCGAATAACTATCTAATTCCAAATCTCCACTAGCAAATCCTTGATATGCACTATCAAATAATGGTAAATGATCCTTCTCAACCAATTTATCCAAGATTTGAATCCATTCTTCTTTGGTGGGATCTAATCCGGTTGGATTGTGAGCACAGGCGTGCAACAAGAAAATTGATCCATTTGGTGCTTGATCAATAGCGGTCAAAAATCCCTGTAAATCCAAACTTTTGCTATCTTTATCCCAATATGGATAAGTAGCAGTTTCAAATCCTAAAGTTTGGAAAATTTGATTATGATTAGCCCATGTTGGTTGAGAGAAATAGATCTTAGCGTCAGACTTATGGTAGAATTCTTTCAAGAATTTTCCTGCCAAATGCAAGGCACCGGTACCACTTAAACTTTGTTGACTGATTAATCTATCATCAGCAATTGCAACGGACTCGGCCCCTAAAATGATTCTTGAAGCGTTCTTGACAAATGAGGCGAAACCTTCAATGGCCAAATATTCATGGTTGTAATTTGGATCATTGATTAATTTAGTTTCCGCTTGTTTAACTGCTGGTAAAATCCATGGTTTTCCATTATTATCTCTATAAGCACCAATACCGAGATCGACTTTATCGGATCTATCATCACTAGTATATCTAGCCTTTAATCCGAATAAAGGATCTGGTGGTAATTCTTTAACGTTTGGGAAATATTTCGACATTTTACTAAAAATTGGTTGGAAAATTGGGGATTGAATAAAATGTAACAGGGAATATCGTTCTATTTAAACTTGCCGATGATTTCGCGCTGAGGGGAAAGAGAGCCTAGGGAACTATAGATAGTGATAGGAAAGTGGGGGAAATTGGCGGTTTTCGGAGAGATTAGAGGTGTAATTGATGGCGGGAATAACGGTAAAGTCTGAGGAAAGAAAGTGGCGAAAAATAGTCGTTAAAAAAGGAAGATATGGCGATGTAAAGGCAATTTGCTGATGACATCAAAGACGTTGAAATGTGGAGTCGGGAGAAAGGAACGGAGAAAAGGTCTTAACATCGCGGATCGATATGGGGGTGTATGCCGTCTTGTGACGATTGTCATTACTTGTATAGGAACAAATAGGAATAACAAGTGGGGTTCGGACATTAGCTCCGGATTTCATAGGCATTATTTGTCGATAGATGTAAATGGTTTTCTAACCCCGAATTATAAGTTTCATATTCGTTTTTCTATTACTCTATGCTAGTGAATTTTGCAACCTCAGTTTAATGAATTTGCAGCCAAATTGATTCGCAGTTTCCCATGGTTGAAATATTCTCTAATGGTGGGGTAAGTAGAGGTAGCAGTGGCTTGAAGGGTCCTGATAGCTTATAATGTTTATTACTTTTTTACTTCTCTATTGTTACTTTCCATTCAAGAATGTCTTTATGGTATCACTCATGTAATACAGCAGTTGTCAATACTTAGTCTAGGACTTTCGCTACCAGAACATAGAGTAGAAGAGATATAGAAGTAATTGTAATTCAATCCAAATGTCCATCTGGCATTTGAAAAACTCTTGTGAACTGCACAATAAATAAGGCAAAAATATACGATCGCCACAAGGGACACTTGTAGTTTGGTCACTGAGTTATTATATTTACTACACAACCAGCTTAACCTCAAAGAACCTTCTCAAATAATGGATTTGGAATAAAGAATTGGCAACCACCATAATGATTTGGAATACTGACCACCATTTAACTCTTGAATTAGTCGACTCAGCAGTATTTCTGTGGGTTCTTTCTCTGATAACTAAATAACTTTGCTCAGCTTTGACGTCACTGGTTAATTGACTCAACCTTTGGATGGCGTAATCTAAAGTGTTTGCATCTGGGTTTTCATAATCGACATAAATAACCCCATGAACGTTGAAAGAAATATCTAAATCAACCCTACTACTTCTTTCGTTGGAAAAACAATAAGAATATCTGCCGTCCATGGTAGCAGTGACAAGTTCATCGCCATGATCAACATCTTCTTCTTTGATTAAGACTTCTCCTTTTGGTGAGCCAATTGTGAATGAAGCTTTCAATTGTTCACTGTTTGTTGGATCTCTACTACCGACTTGGAAAGAAATGGCAAGTTCATCGTTTTTTTTCAATTTTTCAAAGAAACACTGCTTTCCGTGAGGAGGAAGTAACACGTTATGACAAAGGACCGTTGAAACGGCGAAAAAAAATGGAATTAATTGGCCCAACTTCATGCTGATGTGTTATTATTGACGCGTGAAAATTTATGAGGATTTCAAACAACGAGCAAGAATTGAATTGGTGTGGATCCACCGTTGAGACGGGAGATATTTATAGATCTTGTTGGATTCATGGGTTTGGGTCACCTAGTTTCAGGAGCTTTTGTCATATGAAGGAGGTATAGTGTCACCTTATTTAGATATTGTTTCCAGTTATCTGTATCCTATATTCATCTCTCTAAGGGAGTTATGTAAGTGTCCTCTTAGTTGCGAAACAATTGCTGCAAAAATAAGGGCCGATCATTGGAACAGGAGAGTGTTTTTTCACACCAAGATCTGGGACGATTCTTGTGTATCTACGGAATTTGTTTGTATTTCAGGAATTGCATGTGTAGGAGAAAAGTTTATACCGGAACATATATGTGGCTATCTTGGCAAATAATGTTCGACTCAACAACAGCAAAGCAGGATTAAAAATCGGTAAATAGGCTGTAAGATATCGTATTAGATCAGATAGAAAAATGGCAAACACAAGCACAGTAGAACAGGCATTTTGCTTTTGGAGAAACTAGACAGAGAATAAGGAATTAAGAAGTGCCGATAGACCAGGCCATTTATTATAATACATGATGATTGGGTTAGTATACTAACCTCGTAATGTTTGTGCAAAAATTAAGTCAGATGCTAATTATTTAGAGAGGTTTCATGATTTCATCATATAATAATTTCTTCAAATCGGCAATACCGAGATCATCCTTTTTCCTATCGAAATCAAAGAAATCTTCTGGGATTTTTTCAGCAATTGGTTCATCATTTGGATCATGATATAATTTCAAGTAAGGATGTTTCAAAGCATCATCAACGGTAATTCTTTTATTGGGATTGAAAATTAATAACTTTTCTAGTAAATCAATTGCCAAGGGATTAACGATGTTATTACTGTTCGTGAATAAATTTGAAAAGGGGACTTTTTTACAAAATGGTAAAGATCTAATATATTCTCTTGCCCTTTTCAGTTTAATATTATAATAATCTTCCATATTGGGAGTACCCAAGATTTCCATTATCAACCATAATTGATTGTGATAATCTCTACCAGGAAAAAGAGGTCTCCCACTTAACATTTCCGCCAATATACAACCAACTGACCATACATCAATCGCTGTTGTATATTCTTGAAAAGTAAGCATGATTTCAGGAGCTCTATACCATCTTGTAGCAACATATTCAGTCATGAATCCAAAATTGTCTTCACTCGATGCAATACTTCTTGCCAAACCAAAATCACAAATTTTCAAATCACAATTCGAATTTAACAAAAGATTTGATGGTTTCAAATCTCGATGTAAAACATTGGCCGAATGCAAGCATTTTAAGGCTCGAAGAGTTTGATAAATAAAATATTGGATGTGATCGTCACTTAATTTTTGAGTACGGATGACTCGATGTAAATCAGTCTCCATCAACTCTTGAATCAAATAGATTTCATTAAACAATTCGTAATTGATAGGTCTTTGAATTGCCAATATACTAATGATATTTTCATGATTGAAATGCTTCAATAATTTCAACTCTCTTAGCGTTCTAAGACAAAGCATAGATCTTTCAAAAGGTTCGATTTTTTTGATAGCCACTTTTTGTCCCGTGGGTTTATGAATTGCTGAACACACAATCCCATAAGCACCCTCCCCTACCACTTCAAGAATTTGGTAATGATCCGACACATTGAAGCTGATTTGACGGGGGGGTGCAGCGGCGGTAGTTTGGGACGGTGGTTGGGCCGGTTGGGGAGGCATTTGGGAATCCATATCTGATTTATTTTTCGATTGCGCCTTCTCAATCAGTGTAGATGATAGTGATAAATAACGATGAGAATGATGATTATTAGTGGATGATAATATTATATGAATAAAATCTTCTTTTGTAAATTACGTCAATTCAAACAAACCAGAAATCAAGTTAAATTAATAGTTTTTCGTTAATCTCAATTTTGAAGAAATATTTTCATTTTGAAAAGAGCCTTGATCCATTTTGGGTCAAGGTTGGTACCTTAATCCTGTACTTAACTGACGAAATTCTACTGTGAAACGAACGCGTAGTGATCTAGGATACTTGTTTGACTGAGGTGGTGTCTTTCGGGATGTTAGATGTGGGGTGGTTGGATGGGCATTCTCCTTGAATACATGGGTGGGATATAGTATATAGAGGATACCACATGTGTTTTATGGTATAACGTCTCCTGTTCCACTTACAGTACCTCGCAGTCGCTGTCGCTGTGGCTAGTGAGATGCTATTTCAGGGACCTGGATTTCCTATTTGGTAATACAATAGGTGACGAGACAATAGGTTCAACAAGTGATGCGGTCGATGACTGATGGATATAAATCCTTATTTGATACTTACTGCATTAGGTATGCAGTGACGATCTTGGGGTACTGATACAATGTTTTGGCGTCTTTTTTGATGGTTTGTTTTACTTGGAATGAGACTTGATTCTGAGTATGCAGTCAATGGAACAATGGATCATATTATCAGGGAGTGGGGAATGTTACATTGGACCAGACACCACAAAATACACGTCTTTGGGCTGGATATATACACGCCTATACACGCCTATACACACCCATACACACCCATACACCACTTTATATATCAGACACAATAAGCACCAGACCCAACGCTCTTTAGTCATCCCCGGGAATGTATCTCCCATTCTCCAGCGTCTCCAGACTTGTACCTGAATTTTGCTAATGTGCAGTAAATATCAACAATACAACCTTTTATAGAATGTCTCATAGATTACCTATATACTAATATCCTAAACTACAAATCGTGTACTCGTGTAACTCATATCAAGTCATAACAAAACTGCTCAGCAAAAAGTGCAACTGTAAACGTGAAAGTGAACCTACGTAAACGTCAACCTAAACGAATCGCACCAAAGAACGCCTCAAAATTAGACGAATTCACAGTATAAATACATTCTGATCTCCTTTATATTTATTTCTTCTTACCGAAGAGTCCCTTTTTCTTCTTAGGTTTAGCTGTTTTGTCATTTTTCAAATCACTTGCTGAATAATTTTGTGCTTGATACATTGGTTGGCTATCAAAATTAATCGTTGGTCTAGCATAATCATTACCTGATCCCATACCCGAATTATTTTGACCGCCACCCATCAAATTCTGATGGGCAAAATCCTCATGAAATCCCCATCCAAGACGATTTGATTCCAATTGATCTCTGTATGACATATCACCAGTAATGGCATATTCAAAACCTCTAATAGTATCCAACGGTCTTTCATTTCTTGATCTGGCGGGGTTTGACATATCACTCTGTCCAATTTGTTGGCCAAAAATATCCTTCAAATTATCACTTTCTTGTGATAAATATGAAGGTCTTCTACCAAAAGAATGTTCAGCAGCTTGTTCAAACGGTTGGGCTTCATTAACAGCAGTTAAAATTGGGTCATGGACGTTGGCGGTGTGCATCTTGTAACTTCTATCATCATTTGGGGTATATTGATCAACAACTTTCCCGGACTTACTTCTGAAAATCGCCATACTATGTTATTAAATTATATAATATTATAAAAATTAAGAAAATTCGATTGAGGAGATTTTCTGTAATATATAGTTTGCAGGATTATTTTTAGGCTGTGTGAAAAATTTTCTTAATTAGGTGGCTGCATGGTACTGTGGGGTGGTACCATGGTGGTGCTGCGCAAAGGGGCCCTCGAGACACCGTGGTGGCGAGGTTGGTCCAAAGGGATGGTCCAGGCTATTTTCCCATTTTCCCGGGTGCATATAGAATCTGCGCGATTTTCTTGTGGCAGTGTACGGCTTAGTGGCTATACTGATAAACGGCTGGTTCTGATCTGAGTATAACCTAGTAATTTTTATTATCCAGCAGTTGGAAATACCTGCTTGTTTATTTTTATCTTTTGGCGTTACATTTTCTCTCTTGGCTTTCAAAGTATAGATTCTCTTCCCAATCACTTTCTATAAATTCCTGTATATGCATCAGACCTAGATCGACTGCTTCCCCGGTGTTCCGTGTTAGAAGGGTTTACAAGAAATTAATATAATGCTTGGGTCTGTTTATTACCTATTCAAACATGTCCTGGGCAATAGGTGTATTGTGATACTGGTTACAACTACGTAATTTGTTTGTGATATGTAGAATCTCTACGGTATGTAGCAATGGTTATATCGTTTGTTGGCACAGCCATCTGGGGTGTGAGCCTCGTCTATCTATTGTTTAACGTACGTGAGGCTTGACTTGACACATTTGACACATTGAATATGTATTCCGGGAGATCTTTTGGGAATGTGATAATACAACTGGAATATAGTGTATTTCTCCGAATATTATTTTGTCCATGTTTGACTGTTCGGTATAGACAGTGGTAGATGTATGGCCACGGATCGTATATGAAGACGGGGCTCATATTACGAGATACCTTCCACGGATCATTTTACATGTTAAATTCTGCAATATACCACTGCCATAATCTATACTCCACTACACACTTACTATAATCTACTTAAATTCTAACTCGACTTTACTAGCAACAGAACCAACCTTTAATTCTCTAGATGATAAATGCAATTTCCCGTCTTGAGTGATATTGATGATGATTTCTAATTTGGTGTTTGGTTTCAAATCTTTCAAAGATAAAGATGCCAACGATTCTCCACATTCTTCAACCACTTCCTTGACGATTTCTGGTTCTTCTTCACTTTCGTCACTATCTTCTTCATCATCACTATATTCGACTTTGGTTGGTTCGATTACGGTTTCTTTAACAGTCTTTTTACCTTCGAAGAATTCAACAATTACAGAGGAACTTTCACCGTTGGTGACTTCAAGAGATCTTTTAATTGGATAAGCGGTTTCGTTAACAACAACAGGAATGAATTTTCCGGTGGAATCTTTGATACCAATGGAATTGGCCAAATGTTGAGTGTTGACAACAATTGGTTGTAAAGATTCTTTGACTTCATCATCATCAAAAGATTCAATTAATGCAGCTTGTAATGCAGCACCTCTACAAACTAATTCATTTGGTAAAGTAGCTTTAGTGTCAAAGACTGGAGCAATAATGTTAGTTGAATCTGGGAAAATAGCACTTAATTCTGTGGCTAATTTTGGAGTGTTTGAAGTACCACCAACTAATAAAATGTCGTTAACTTCTGAAGGTAATAATCCAGCTTTTTCAACCAATTTTTCAACAAATGTAGCCATCTTAGTAACAATTGGTCTGATGGTCAATTCGTATCTTAATCTATTGATGGAAGTATGGTAATCAATACCGTCAGCTAATGATTCAATTGAACAAGTAGAAGTTTGAACATTAGACAACGTCTTTTTAACAACGATACTTTCACTTCTTAATTTAGCTAAAGATCTAGCATTATTTCTTGGATTAGATTTATATTTTTTTTCGAAATCTTTGGCGAAAAATTCCATCAAGGCTTCATCTAATCTATCACCACCTAAAGATTTATCATGTAAAGTAGTTAAAATAGTGAAAACACCCCCTCTAACAGCAACTACAGCAGCATCAGATCTGATACCACCGAAATCAGCAACGACATAGATTTTATTTTCACTGTAATCATCGGCATGACTGGTCAAATGAGCCAATAAGGCACTTGAAGGTTCATTAATTAATTGATGGACTTTTAATCCAACATCATTACTTAATCTAACTAATTCATCCCTTTGAGCTTCGGCAAAATCAGTTGGAACAGTAATTACAGCCCCTTCAACTTTTTTACCTAAGTAATCTTCAGCGGCATTCTTTAATTGCACTAAATGTCTTTTGGTGGCTTCCTCAACTGAAACAGTTTCTTCTTTATCATCACCTCTAGTGATATTGAATCCGACATGTCCATTTTCTGCTTTAACAGCTGGAGATGCGGTCTTGGTGACGGCTTCACCTTCAGCCTCATCAAATTTTCTACCAATGAAATCTCTGAAATTAATAATAGTATTCTTGGAGTTTCTGATCAATTGAGCCTTAGCTTGTTGGCCATGATATTCGTCTTCTCCAACGTATGCTAAAGCTGATGGAATGGATCTGTCTCCATCTGGGTTAGCAATGACTTCAACCTTCCCTTCGTTGTTAGCAACGGCAATACTAGACGAAGTGTTACCGAAAGAAATCCCAATTACTGCTGACATTATATATTACTTTTGAAAATTTTTTTGAATTTTTCAGCCTGAATATTCCCACTATTTCGCGATGCGATGAGTGCGATGGGTGTCGGTATAATGTAGATTTCATGTGGGTTATCGTACCGGGTCAGATGGGTTAAACTTGGTTAATAAGGTGTAAAGCCTAGGATCTTATCCAAAAACATGATGGGGTAAGGAAGAAAAAAGAACAAAAATAAAGGTCTCTCCCGGATTCGAACCGGGGTTGATTGGATCAAAACCAACCGTGATAACCCCTACACTAAGAAACCTGTATATGGTAAGCTTCCTGCAGATTGCAGGCTTTGTGCAGGCTCAGAATTGAACCTGAGCGCACCCAGCTCCTTCCGCACCCGCTTTAAGACGGGTGCGGGCGCCTGGATAACTGCTGCACTATAGACCACGTTGTTGAAAATCCATGTTTACAGGCTTTATATAGTTAAAATTTGAATATTTGATATGGTTCCGTTTGTGTTCTGTCTCTTTATTTTGAGTATATATGGCGAATGAATGTTTTACGGCAGAAAGAGAAAGTATTTTGGATTATAGATGGTATCAAATGGTAGAAAATGTGTTTGGATATAACCAATGACACAATAAAAATAAACCTTCTGTCAAATTCTACTTTAGATTCCGGTAAATATTGAGTGTTTTCTAATCTATTTTACGAATGCTACTTTTTATTGAATGCTAAATAGTTATACGTGATAATTACAAAATGGAACTGAATTGATCAACTTTGAGTTTCAAAGGATAGCATCCTTTTGGTAATTCTTCGAAACTCGTCAAGACTGGTTCCCTTTCGGAATATTTGTATGGATCATTCATATAAGTACAACCACCAAAAGTATTAGCAGAACCATTGACAGTCAAGTACCCGTCATCGTTAACGAGAACGGGTGTAGCTTGGTCGTCACCAAGAACAGAAAGGGTACCAATATTGTTGCTAATACTGAAACGCAATGGGTTGTTTGATTCTGAATCAGTTAATTCTTTGGTGGTGGAGTTATAGCTCAAGTTCCTTGGTTTTCCGCCAAAAAAGACGTAATTAATACCGGCACCCTCGTGCTTACCGAAAATACCTTGACCGTTGATCTTTTCTTCTGGAGATTCAACGATGATGCTTGCGTAACTAGTAGCTTCTTCAGCCTTGGATAATGGAGCAGCAGAAACTATACTGAATAAAGAGGCAGTAGTAGCGGAAACAGTTGAAAATTTCATGATTATTGATTTATTTGATTGATTTGATTGATTTGATTTATTTGATTGATTCGATTGATTCGATTTGACTGATGGATAGAAATTGTTCAGGGAAATTACTGGAATATTTATATGGTTTTCAAAAGCTCACATTAATTATGTAAACAAAACCAGGGGTTTCAAGTTTATTCTATTTATAACTGTCATCGTCATTACATCATTTTTTTTGCAGCAAATCGCATGGAAATCTCATTGATGCAAACTGCAGCCGGTAGCCGATGCCAAAACAATGTGAAAGTCCTGCATATACGGAAATTGTAATTTGGTAAATAGCCAACAGGATCGTTTCGCTTTCCTGATTTTATGCTGTAGGCTATTTATAGGATTTTATGTGAAGATGTTTCCTGTCGGATGTTACTATATTCAATAAGGTTAACTATAACAATAAGAAAATCCCTCTGGCCTTATAATTTTCCAAAATTGGAATATCTGATGGGATATAACTTAACGTGAATAATTAGGGGGTTATATTTTGTATTGAAATATTGAGTTATTGGTGGCTTAAGTATATGTTTTAAAAGTTGAGGAATATAAATATATGACTAATTATATTGCATAGCTTATGTGACTAAATACACAGTGAATAAAATTCAATGTATGCCAAACCCTTTTTCGCAGCCAAATGTGATGTTCAAGTACAGCTACTATGACAAAACCCGTGGTCAAATACTTTCATGCATTACGCATTTATATAGATATATCGCCCCCATCTGATGTTAACTCAAAAAGACGGCGCCATCTGTGAACCATTTGAGTCATAAAAGAAACGAATTCTAATAAGAGACATACGTCAACTTTGATAGACCATTTCTAGTTACATTCGAAGATACTATAGATTTTGAAGAACTAGAAAAAGACAGGCCTAAGTTGTTAATAAGTGTTCAAGTGGTTGCAGAATCCAAAAATATCATACTTTGATTTCTTATAGTGGTTGCGAAATTTGCAGCAATTAAATTTGACACAAAATAAGAATATGATTAATAACAACCACTAGAATGTTGGAACATAAGGTATAAAAGATAAAAAAAAAAAGAAAAACCACGACAGAAAATACTGAGTCATAGACTGATATTGAAAGTAGACATGCAATCAAAAATATCATCACCAGCCTGTCACTACACTGCCTACCTCGCCAACCAGTCTCTGTCTCACCATCTCACCGTCTCACCTTCTCTCACTCCCAGCGTACAATTTCCCCATTATTTTTTTAGATCTTGACATCGCGTCAACCATGCTGAGTCCAAGACGAATTAGACTATATATATTGTTATCAATAATTTTATTGGGAGGAATTCTATTTGTGGCACAACCTCATATATCGACTGGGGAGGTGACAAAATCCACAAAAACATCCGGCGAATCGAAACAAGATCCTAATGAAGAATTCGCTCAATGGAGAGAAAAATATGGGAAAAACGCCAGCTCAAAGGGGAAGGGTAATAAATCAGATGAATCAAAGGATGAACCAAACTCCGAGAAAAAACCCACGAAAAGGCCTGCTTCAAATGAAGATAAGGATGCCAACACAAAGTCTAATACCGGTGCTAGTGGTAAGGCGAGCGGTAAGTCCAAGGGCGCTAACAGCGTTAACAGCTCTAACGGCAATAACGATGCCGATGGTACCGGTAACGGTGCAAACGGTGCTACCAGACCTACACGACCACAAAATCAACCAAATCCCCCAAATTCCCCTGAGTCTGCATCTTCGTCAGAAATCCCTATGGATCCAGAGAACCCCAATGGATTTCTCGGTGGTATTGAGGAACTTCAGCCGGAAGAAGTCGATATAAACGGTAGCATTTACGAAGAAGATGGCGACGAACAGGAATTCGCAAATATGAAAATGAATAAAATTGGTGATATAGATCATGAAGACTCCTTTGGCAATAGTCCAAAGAACAAACAAGGTTATGGCCGATTAGGAGTTCCAAGTCCTGATAAATTCGGTAAAGGATTAACTAAAACAGTTACATTCGAAGATAAGCCATTCCCCAAGGTTAAACAAGGTGTCAATTATGTTAAACCTCTCAAATTCCGGATTTACTCTCATAATGTTAAAAACGGAGGTCATGATGTTCTTGTTCCTGGTGAAGAAGTATGGGCCGATAGATATCGTAAGATCACCAATTCAATCAAGATCAATTCTTTCCAAAATACAATTGTTACATTACAAGAGGTGTATAAATTCCAAATGCTTGACATCATGGAAGAGTTGAATAAATTCTCCCCGGATGGCTCTCCAGAATGGGAATATTATGCAAGAGGTAGAATTGATGGTGAAGATATGGGAGAATTCGTTCCTATATTATATAAACCGGCCGAATGGGAATTGATATTTGATGATACTATTTGGTTAAATGATAAGAATGAAAGAATGTCGTTAGAAGGTTGGGACGCAAAATATTTAAGAATTTTAAGTTATGTTACTTTAAGACATAAAGAATCAGGCAACTATGTAAATGTATTTAATACTCATTTAGATCATATTGGAGAACTTTCAAGGATTGGGTCAGCCGAAGTAATTGTGCAAAAGATGGAGGAAATCAATGAGTGGCCATCTTTCTTATGTGGTGATTTGAATAATGAACCAAAGGGTGAAGCTTATCAAAAATTGACCGATAATTTAATTGATACCGCTAAACATGTAACACCTTTTAATAGATTTGGTCATGTTAAATCAACAGTAACAGGTTTTGAAGGAGAGGTTCTTATGGCAGGAGGTCAAAATATCGATTATATCTTTTCACCTTCTTATACCAAAAAAATCACATATAAGTCTAATTGTGATGAGTCAATAGAAGGACCAGGTGATAAAATCTTATTAAAACTCGAACAATTTGGCCTTCTTCACTCGAAATACAATGGTGTTTATATGAGTGATCATAGACCTTTAGTAGCTGATTTCACCATGCAGAAAAGGTGCTAGTTCACGAGTGTGTATAGAATTGTGTATAGGATGTACGTATTGACATTGTTCGGCTCATACAGGGCTACTAACACAATACTGTTCTCACACGTGGGAAAAAACGTTGGTACAGAAATTAGCATCTTATTCTTAATCAGCGGATATACGACCACTTTGGATCCTTTTGGGAACACTTTAGGAGTAATTAAGCTAATTAGGTAATTATTTGTAGCCCCAAACTTCTCGGGGTGTTAATTTGAAGCAGACTTTAATTACTGCGAAATCAGCCATAGTATAAATAGGCCGTACAAACCAATAGTTTATTATCCACTTGAAAGTCATTGACATGAAGTTTTTATCTTGCTTGTTATTAGGATCGACTGTTGCTGGTCATGTGATCAATGGGATGAATAATATTCAAACCCAACTTCAAAAAAGATCAGAACTCGATTTAGTCTCTTCAATCTTTGATAATTTACCATATGAAGATCAAGATTATATCAATAAACATGTTAAACTGTTAACATCATTCAATGGAACTAAATGTGAGGCTTGTAAAAACAAAATCAAATACGCTCGTGAATTGTATGATGAAGATGTTCAGAACCAACATTTAATTGCCATGACATTATTCAAATATTGTATTTCTATCAACAAAAATGATCCCACTAAATGTGATACCGTTGATTTCTTTTTGACTACCCAACCGAAATCTGTAGAGGTACCAATAGAATTGGCTCAACTGGGTTTTGGGGAAGAAACTTCCGTTAATTTATTTGATAATGATTTCATGCAAATGTTGAAACGATTCAACATTTCAAGTGATATCGATCTTGAATATTACTGTTACTATAAAGGTAAAGGAGCCTGTGACTTACCGGAAACTTTGGATATAGATGAAGTTTATGATTTCGAGTCTAAATGGCCTGATAAACAACCAAAACATTATTTTGAGCCAGAATATAAACCTGATAGAGAAAGATTTAATGTTTTGCATATCACTGATTTCCATTCTCAATTAAGATATACTGTTGGTTCGGAAACTAATTGTAGTCAAGGACTTTGTTGTTTACCCGAAAGCTTCAATGAAGATTTACCAGATATGAAGAATGTTAATTTCACCGATTCATATTCACTTTTATCTCCCAATGGTGAATTTAACTTTCCGTTTTACCCAGATTCTCATTATGATGAAGAAGGCAATTTTGTTACTGGAGATTATTATGATCTTCCAGCGGGAAGAGGCTGGGATAGTGCTTTAAATCCTGCTGGGACTTGGGGAGGATACGCATGTGATCCACCGGTGGTTTTAGTGAATAATACTATGAAGTACATTCAGGGTATGAATGATAAGAAATTTGAATTCTCATTATTCACAGGTGATCTTGTTGATCATGATAAAATACACTGTACTCCTAATATCACCAAAGAATCCGAAATTTTAGGGTTTAAAATAATGAAAAGGTATTTGAACGATATTCCAGTTTATCCTTCTTTAGGTAACCACGACACTTTCCCATATGGTCAATTGGCTCCCCAAAAATTTGATACCGAAAATCAATATCAATATAATGCTGAATTAATGAGTGAAATTTGGGTTAATGATGGATGGTTAGATAAATCTGAGCAACAACTGATTAAAGATCATTATGCCGGATTTTCCCATGAAACTAAAAGAGGATTGAAAGTAATCTCTTTAAATTCAAATGCTTACTACCAAAAAAATTTATGGAATTACATTGATTTGGTGAATGATCCAGACAGGTTTGGTCAATGGCAATGGTTAATCGATGAACTTGTAGAAAGTGAACTGAAGGGACAAAGAGTATGGATCCTTGCACATATTCCATCTTCCGATTATGATACTTTACCAATTCAATCGAGAATTTTTGCCAAAATTGTTGAAAGATTCAGTCCTTATACTATTGCAAGTATATTTTATGGACATGTTCATAGAGATCAATTCAAAGTGTTCTTTGCTTCTAATTCTAGCGATGTAACTAACATGGCATGGTTAGGCCAATCAGTAACCCCAGTCGATGATTTAAACCCTTCTTTCAAATATTATGAGGTAGAAGATCAATCATTCAATATCATGAATTCGTTTAATTATTACACCAAATTAAATGATACTTTAACTACCGGTAGTAAAGAACCTGAATGGCACTTTGAATATTCAGCAAGAGAAACTTATGATCCAAATAATAAGTGGCCAGAAACTTCCCCATTAAATGGTACTTTCTGGAACGAATTTGTTTTGAAGAAATTAGAGGATAAATCTGACGTTAAGACTAACCAGTTATATGCTAACTTACAACAGAGATTCAACCCTCTTACTATAGATTGTGACAACAATGGAACAGTTTCAGATGAATGTTACTTGAATAACTTTTGTGTTTCTGGAAATTATCTCAGTGAAGATTTCATTAAATGTCAAGATAAATATGATACATAGATAATTAGATATTAATCTGTTCTTGTTCCTGCATATTACTTAGGACAACTAAATTAAATAAAATAAAATGTGAAACTACTCGCGTTTAAAAACACAATTATCACGATGCAAAATCCACACGAACAAGCACAAAGTGCTTTACTTTCACGGATTATCAACAATGTAGTATGTATAAGAGGTACGGATGGACCAGATAATGATAATTCTCTTTTTCTGGCTTTTCCCTCGGCTTTCCCCCGTTTTTTCCCCATTTTTAACTAACCTTTTAGGAAAATTTGAATGAATCAGTGGTAGCTATGAATAAATCTTTACAAGAGATCAACAGAAAGAATTTAGATATTGAAATTGCTGCCCAGTTGTGGGAAGGATACACCAAGAATGCGTCATATGATTTGGAAAGAACAGGGGATAAAACTGATCCTATATAGGTGAGTCCGAGCAGGTTAATAGGTTGTAACTGGAAGGAGCTAGGTGACTCCAAATAACATTGAAGATAATAGGAAGGGGGAGAACGTAAGATGGGTGGGTAGTCTGTTACAGAAGTTTAATTAGATGAAGACCACCCAAATATCGCAGTCAGAGAGTAGGAAGCCAAAGAGTAGGACGCCAAAGAGTAGGAAGTCAGAGAGTAGGAAGTCAGAGAGTAGGAAGTCAGAGAGTAGGAAGTCAGAGAGTAGGAAGCCAAAGAGCAGAAATCCAGGCTTGAGGGACCAAACAACAGGAGCCAGAACCAGAAGAGAAGCCAAAATCCAGAGACCAGAGAAAATGATGAGAAAGTCTCTCAACGGCAGTGGCCTCCCAACGTCTGGTGGCCTACATCCATTTCGTTACCATACTATTACATAGTACTACATTCTTTCCATTCCTGTTTATTAGATATTATACACGGAGAAACTCCATAATCATGTCATCTCGTCTAATTAATTTTCAACTTGAGTAGGTAACATATTGAATCTCTTCTTTAAAGTGACTCTTTGTCTGGAATATTTATCATCTGGAGAAAATCTAGCAGGATGGGCAGACTTAGTGATTTCTCCTTCTTCAGTTACTTTTTTCAAAGTATAAGCTCTTTTACCATCTGGTCCAATAGTGTACATTAAATGCATCTTGTATCTCTTCTCTGAAAATTTTCTACTCTTTGTCGCATCTTCTCATCTTGCTTCACAAAAAAAATAATGTGCGACGCCCAAAACATCTACGCCGCATTCGCTCGATTTCCCATCTTACCATCAATAGATCAAAGACAATTAACACTTGTTATGCCGCCAAAGAAGGACGCGTTTGCTGATTTGTTTCAGCTGTCGTCTACATCTAGTAAGAATAGGAATACTCCGCTTGCTGATTTACAAAAAAAATCAGGTTCTGGTTCCAGTTCTACCAGTAGCTTTGACGTGTTTAGTAAATCCACCAGTCCTCAGACTGTGGGTCAATTAAATTCTAATTTGGGAGGCAATGCCGTCGGCGGTTCTGTATCGGGAAATAATAGCTCCAATTGGGATGATTTTGATATTTTTAAACCAAAAAATGGTCAAGTGAGTGGTCCAGTAGCTGGTGTGAACGATCCATTCGATATCTTCAATTCCAACACCAGCGTCGACACCGCCACCACCAGAACCAACACCACCAGACCGAGTATTAGATCGACCACCACACAACCTCCGGCATCGGCTTCATTACTAGATGACGACTTCACTGATGCGTTTCATTCTGAAGAGCCCGTTCCAGAGCCGGTTTCAGCACCGACACCAACCAGACCAGCGGCACAACTGGAACGTATTTCTCATCAAGATAGGTACTCTCCGGTATCAAACGACAACTCCTCTTCTCTGGACCAAAGGGATGAAATAGTGGCCCAGTTAATGGATATAGGATTCCCCGTTGACGTATCAAATTCTGCCATAGATAAAGTGGGAATGGATCTTCAACTGTGTGTTAATTACATTATGAGTGGAGGTTCTTCTGAACCAGCCTCTCGAAGTTCAACTAGATCTCCAAATAAAGATGATTTTGGTGCCAAAATGACCGATCTTTCAAGTGAATTTTTCTCAAAGGCATCTTTCTTTTTGAATAAATCGAAAGCAACTGTCATCAAGAACTTTGAGCAATTTCAACAAGGTCAAAATGGACGAAGATCCCCTGGCTCATCAATGCCAGCATGGATGCAAAACCAAGCTGAGTATAAAAGTAAAGCGTCTGAAAGAAAACCGAATGGCGAATCTTTTGAAAATTATGGATCCGATGAGGATAATATTGATCAAGAATCCATTTCAAAGTTCATGGAGGAACAAAAACAAAAGGAAAAGGCGAGAAATAAGGCTAGGATTGATCATTTCAAAAATATGGCAAAGGAAAGGGTCAATGGAACTTCTTCAACGAGACAAAGCTCACCAGTCAAAGAAGATATACCTGTAAGACCAAGCCTGACGCCATCGAATAGACCTGAAGCTAGGACGAATTCATCAAGTAGGGTTTCCCCGGCTCCTAGACAATCTCCCGCTCCACCGACCAGACAATCACCAGTTTCATCAGCCAGACAATCACCAGCTCCAGCGTCGGTAGCTGAACTGGATTTATTGGGCCTTGGAGGCTTATCACGGGCTGAAAAGTTCAAATCCGGGTCCCTGACTGATGAGGTCCGTGTCTCTTCTAGAAGAAGAAGAACTACTCCTGCAACTTCAAAACCATCGGTGGCACGTAAGACAACAAGGGAACCATTAGACCAATTCCTGCAGTCTGATTATGATATAGGTAAAGAAAAGGCTACCACTAGTTTTACTAATGGAGATTACGATGAAGCATTTATCAACTATGAAAAATGTTACAATGCCCTTCCAGCAACTCATGAATTAAGAGTGGTTATCAATTCTAACCTTTCAATTACTCTTATTAAATTAGGTAATTACAAACAGGCTAGAGAACACTGTGATCAAGGATTGGCTTTGATCAATAAAGAGGAAATATCCGATTCCGATTATATAATCAATGATAAACCTATCAAATTCTGGTATAGTAAATTATTGGCTCGTAAAGCCGAAGCTTTAGAGATGTCAGAATCTTTCATAGAGGCTTTAGACTGCTATAATGAGTTGGTAACAAAATTGGGTGTTAATGATAAGAAAACAATGGACGGTAGAAGAAGAGTTCACAACGTTGTTAATCCTCCGCCAAAAACAAAGCCGGTCCCCAAACCAAAAGCCGGCTCTTCTGTTACCAAAAACAATAACGAAAATCTACGTAGAGTGCAAGAACAAAATAAAAAACAAGAAGATAGGGATAACCAGAAATTTCAGTTACAAGAACAAGTTCAAAACAAAGTATTCAACTGGAGTAGTGGTAAAGAAGATAATTTGAGAACTCTTTTGATGGCATTACCTGATATATTACCGTCATCATTAGGATTTCAATTTCTAACCACAAAGAAAATCACTATTAACGATTTGATGTTACCTAAGAAAGTCAAAATCAATTATATGAAAGTCATTAGTGCTATTCATCCAGATAAATTAACTAGTTTGAAATTAGATGTTGAGACAGAAATGCTCTGTCAATCCGTATTTGTCACTTTGAACAAGTCATGGGATATATTTAAAGAGCAAAATGGCATTAATTAACTAAATAGCATATATATATATATATATAAATTAACGAATTTATCAACGTCTTCTAGTAGCAGAGGTTTCATTAACTCGTGATGAAGTAGAATTATGATCTGGGTTAGTCGTGTCGAGCTTTTCATTGCCTTCATCATCCAATTCCACGATTTTTGGGGGCTCTTCAGTGGCAACTTTAGCAGATTGAACAGCAGCTTTAGTTTGAGATATCCATGAAGAAAATACATATGCAATCACATTCATAAAACCGAAGAAGAAGGTGAATCCAAACAATGCTACACCGAAATATACGACCACTTTCAACGGTTCATCTAAAATGGTTTCAAGAGGATTTCTATTAAAATCATACCACAAATCTTTCATACTTAAGAATTCTCTTTTAGTGATTAAAAAGAAGAAAATCATAATCTGTCTAAAAGTGGACATATCTTCATCCTCCCTAAGCATTTCTTCAAAAGATTTAGGAGGTGGAGCTGGAGGATTAATGGCATCAGGCTTAAATTTGTCATAAGCTAATAACTCGAGATTTAATTTTGGTATGAAAGTAGTATTACCGATTTTTTCCGCTTCTTCAACCGAATCACCCAAATAAATATTATCAAATACAATATCTTTATCAACCGACCAAAGATCGAATCCAATACCTCCAATGGCTTGTAACTTGAAAGGAGTTTTGTCTTCGATATAATCTGGGTTTGGCTTCATTGGAGGTTCCCACTCTCCTTTATAATTAGGATTTTCAATCACTGGAGGAACCCATGGTCCTTTATATTGTTTATTTGGAACCATTAAAGGTTCCCATTTGCCACACCCATACATACATTTTGGATTCTTAATGATTGGGGGTTCCCACACCCCATCTTCCTCATCGATCCATTCCTCTGGTTTCTCAGCAAATGGATCAACTATATATTCCGGTGCATCATCCAACCAACCTTCTGGTTTTTGGTCTTTTGCAGCAAGGGCACTGGCATATGTTTCATCATAATCGTCCGGTTTAACGGCATCGGGGTCAGCAATAAATTCATCATCATCCCAATCTTCAGGCTTTTCAACATTGATGTCTTTGATGAATTTGGGAGGTGTGAAAGGAGGATTGAATAAGTCAGGGGCTTCAAGAACATCTCCAACCACAACAATATCACCATTTATTCTAATTTCAAACGACAGCTGGTTCAAGATTAACGTATATAAAGAAGACACTTGTCTTGTAGGTGCCATTGAGCTATGAAGTAAATGCTTTTCTCCAGTTGGTTTTTTGACAATCAATTTAACCTTATTGTTTCCCCCACAAATATCAGGACCAAACATCAATTGGAAAGGGGTGTCGCTGTTGAACGATAATGGATCATGACCAGTGTCTAAAAGCTTAATGTACATTCCAGAACAAGAAATATCCAGTTGGGGTTTGACTTCGTATTGAAGTACTACAGTATCGCCATTAAAAGGAGTTTCGAGTTTTTTCGAAATGGCATGATATGCAGCTGGGGATTTCGTCACAAGTCCGGAATCTCCAGTAAATCCGGGGTATGTGAACGGTTCTTCAATGGCCCATTGACCGGAGTACGTGAATTGGTTATCCTTCTTAGCATTTGAGGGAATCCAGCTGGAATTCAGTAACGAATCATCCAAAAATTGTTCAAAAAGCGACGTTTTGGAGATCAGCGAAACGTCGAATGGAGAGAATGGTGGCTGCTCTAATGCACATATTTGGTGGGCTAGTGATAGAAGTAAAATTACTGGGTAAATCATCATTATATGCTCACTCAACGATGGAACACTTTCTGTCACTTTG
Organism: Yamadazyma germanica; assembly: GCA_030574815.1. NCBI lineage: Eukaryota > Fungi > Ascomycota > Pichiomycetes > Serinales > Debaryomycetaceae > Yamadazyma > Yamadazyma germanica. Next base: position 274,461 of record JAJMFS010000009.1, on the reverse strand, counting down.
AAGATGTGAGAATAGTATTGATAATCCTGCATACAACCCAAGATGAAACTTGAGTTTATCTCGATAGGGGTATGGTAGAAGGCTGGGGGAAAAGAGCTTTGTGTTTATTCCAGTGCCGTAAGCATAATATCAAAATTTGGATCCACAAGAACCAGGAATTAACTAAATTTGAATGGCCTTAAACCTCTGAGGTAAGTGACCTGCATATAACCCACGATAAAAGTTCATTTGAGTCAAAAGTTCGTTAGATTTGCAGCTCATCTCATCTCGGGCCGATGTGTGGAATATTATGCTACGTATCATCGGCATTTGAAGGACACCCCCAATGTCTTGATATCCATAACGACACGTATGTCACGTCTGATATAGAAACAATTAAATCAATCTACACGCAGGAACATGAATTGTCTTTTTCCGATCAAAATAAGCTCAATAACCAAGATATTCTTCGACAGCTCAATGATGAATTAGTCAAGTTGAAAAACAATATAAAGACAGATAACCTGGACCGTATAGGAACAATCACCAATCAAATCCACGAAATTACGGGTCAAAATAGTGGAAAAGTGGTGGAGATTGACCAAGGTAAATGCTCTCTAGAATCTTTTAATAGGCTTATCCCGCATGTTGCAGCCAGAGGTCCTGACTATATCTCGTATCACCAGTTCCTGACGACTTTTAATATCCAAATATTCTCATCTGTGCTATCACTTCGTCAACCCTTCACGTCCCAGCCAATTGTCAATGACCGGTATATCTTTCAATTTAACGGAGAACTCTATAATACTCAATGTGAAGATGGAAACGATACTGTATACCTCATGGAGTTGATAAACGATATGGGTGTTGGAGCAGTGGGGACTTTGAACGGGGAGTATGCCTTCTGTATAGTTGATAAGATAGACAATGTGTTATATTTCGGTAGAGATAGTGTTGGTAAACGATCATTAAGTTATTGTGTGGATGACGGCATTATCGTATCTTCAGTGACCTTACCAGGGTTTCTTGAATGTAAAAACAACGAAGTGTATAAATACAACTACAATACCAGGGAATTGACCACCACTAAAGTTGCATCTGATTATAATGAATTACATTTTTTGACCACTACCAACTATGAGAACATCCCCCAGAAAACCGACTCGATTTATAGGGCTTTGAAACATGCATGCCAGATTAGACAAGATACTATCCATCCTCTTCACACCACCGAAGCGGAACTTGCAGTTCTTTTTAGCGGAGGTCTTGATTGCACTATTGTTGCTGCTATTTTAGCGGAGAATTTTTCTAAACCTATGAACATTGATCTATTGACTGTTGGGTTCGACAACCCTAGGACTGGATTGGTAGCTGGGAAAAGTCCCGATCGGGAATTAAGTTTGAAATCGTGGTATCATTTGGCACAAAAGTATAGTCATGTAAGTATACGACTTGTGGAAATAGACATTGATTATAAAACTTGGCTACTTCATAAACTGCATGTCAAGGCGCTCATGTACCCACAGCAAACAGAAATGGATTTAAGTATAGCCATAGCCTTTTATTTTGCCAGCAATAATATTTTACCATGTAAAAAGATTGAGTTGAACTGTGACAAAAGCATACCATTTGAAGAATTTGTTACCAAAAGAGACGAGTTCACAATTGAAACACCGTACATATCCCTGGCAAAAGTGCTTTTTTCAGGTCTTGGAGCTGATGAGTTGTTTGCTGGTTATTCAAGACATGAAGCTCATATGTCAAAACTTCTACCACATGAAGATTCCTTGGAGACATATGCATCTCTAAATGATTATCTAAAAACTGACATAGACAAGATATACGAACGGAACCTAGGACGTGATGACCGGGTCATAAGTAGCTGGGGGAAGGAGCTAAGGTATCCATATCTTGACCCAGAATTCATCAAACTTATAGTCAATGAAATCGAGCCCAATTTAAAAATCAAGCTTCATTGGGAGACCAGTAAAAAAGGCCGACTAATTCTGAAACCAATCAGGAAATGGATATTGAGAGAAGTTGCAGGGAAAATGGGACTTGAATTCGTACAACACGAGATGAAGAGGGCCATTCAATTTGGGTCAAAAAGTGCAAAGTTAGAGATTGGTCAGAGTAAAGCCAAGGGAACTGATTCCCTTGATTGAACAATGTAATAATAAATATAGTATATAAATGCTCTAATAAATAATCAGACCATAAAAATATCTATGGTAATGCAATTACAAATCATTGACCCATTTGGGTTCGATAACAAGACATTCACACTGAGTCAAGAGATTTTTTTCAATATCAGCCAGATCTTCTGGTACCTCATAGACCGATCCCTTTACCCAGCATTTTCTGCCCAGTTTTTTGATTAATTCACATTTAATCATCACTACACTATTAGCATAACACGGTTTCTTGTAGTTGATATTCAAATTGGCGGTTACTCCCTTTTTAGAATGGAAATTTTGAAAGGCTAATCGGCAAGTAAGCTCATCTAACAAAGTAGCCAATAATCCTCCATGGATAATGCCTTCATGTCCAGATAATTTAGAGCCTAAATGGAAAAAAGTCACTGAGTAATTCGATTCATCATCCTGCAAACTTTCGATATCATCGTAGGTGGTTAAGAATTTATCGTCGATAAAGAAGATGCCATCACCTCGGTAACTAATTTTGTCAGGACCTATTAATGTATGTCCGGTTAAACTGGGTCTTAAACTTTCCAGGATTCCCCGAGAGAGACCGAAATTTTTGTGGGTGGTCAAGAGTTGCTTATAGATTGGGAGGTCTTGGATAAGTTGTTCAAAATCCATGGGGGATGTGGTATATCTGGATATGGATGGATGCGAATGATAACACCGGCTACTCGGGTCAAATGTCAAATGTGGGGCAGCGCAGAGGGGGAGAGTGAGAGTAGAGAATATTAGGTGGTATCATACGGACTGCAAAAATTTCGTACATTGCTACTCGTTTCTTCTACAAATCAAACGACTTCTTGAAATATGCCTTCCCATCTTCAATCACATTCCCGTGACATGGAACCATCTTGGTGAAATCCCAGGAATATATGGTCTTGATACCTTGGGCAACCTTTGGGTCCTTGGTGTTAATAGCTCCACTCTGGATCTTCTTCATTAATCCTGAATCTGGATGACTGAATCTTGTCAAGAAAGATAAACCACCATGAGGATTGAAATTTTCAGCATATCCTACTTCAGGACTATACTGTTCGAGCTTATTACCCTTTGGACCCAAACATAAAAGTAAATCTGCCTGGAACAAAATCTTGGATGTCTTATCAAACATGACTAATTCCTTATTGACATGGTGTGGGAGATAAACAAATTCGAAGTTATTGACGATGGCTTCATCAGTGATTCCCAAATCTTTCAAATTCTTGCCATCGAACAACTTATTGCCGTCGTTTTTGGTGAATTTATAATCAATTGTAAATGGTAAATGGTCCAATCCTTCCATTCCAATTATCTTCATATCAGGATATTTTTCTTTGAAAGATTTGGCAGCCATTGTGTGTTCCACATCGGGAATAATCAAGTGAGTAATATTGAAGTCACTTTCTTTACCAGTTAAAAGTTTTAAACTTCTAACCACTTCGTCACCATAAGGAATGGCTGACCATACTATGATTTGACCATTGTAATGGAAGAGACTCATTCTGGCTCCGAAATTGAGAACACTTAACCGGGTGAATGGCGTGGAAGCTGTCACTATATTATCAGTGAGATTTCTGACTACTGCTTTAAGTGGATTAGGGTACATGGCTAGGGAAAAGATGATGAGATGCGATGGGATGTAGTGGTATTTATATTGTTTTCGGCCGTGCGATGCGCCGCACGGCTGACGGGGGACTGGTAACGGACTGGTAATCTAGATTTGCATTTGTAATTTGGTATGTGGGTGTGTAATGGGGTTGAGTAAAAGGGTCATGTGTTTCTTATATATGTGATATATGTACGTATTGTTTACGTTTGTAATATTTTTGGCTGATACATATATTCTGTGCTTATGGTACTGTAGACACCGGATGCGATGGGAAGCGGACTGCAGCCCTGGAATGGCTGCAAATTTATCAACCAGCAATCGAAAGCCTGCGACTAATGGCTGCAAAATTGATTCACTATACAAATTATTTTATTTCCTTCAAGAATACAAGGACATCTCCTCCATTGACTATATCCTTTTCATCAACAATCACTTCTAGTACTTTATAATTAACGTCCTTTGGAGATTTCCTTGGAATCTCTTCTTCATCGTCACTGTCATCCTCGGTAACGGCTCTAATAGGAATTTCCATCTTCATGGCTTCAAGAACAACTAAAATCACTTCTCCTGTTATAGTATCTCCCTTCTTAACATTGACTTTAAACACGTTAGCTGACATTTGGGAGCCCACTTTAATAGTACTCGGATCATTAAATATATTCATGTTTGTGGATTTGGATCCTTTCGCTTCTGACAGTTCTTTTAACCATTTCTCTCTCAGTTCCTGTTCTAAAACCGTTAGCTCATCAATTCTTTCTTGTTTAAGGGCATCAAGCTCTTTACTTTCTTGTTCAATACTCTTGAGAAACTGAATATACTCTCCAAAATCTATTTCGACTTGTTCGGTTTCAATTTCTAATTTTCCTGCTAAAAGCTGGTTATTCATTTCGTTGAGTTTCTCTTCACTCACTTCATAGTATTCAATTTGATCAAAATTTTCAAAGAACCATGGTTTACCTTTCAGAACCCTTAATCTGGAAAACGTATTCCAACACAAATCAGGTAATGCCATCCCCCAAATCATATAACCACCCGGCGAATCAAGGGAATATATTGAAGTTGCAACTGATCCACTACCCATTGCTCCTTTAGGGGTGAATGTTCTAGCAGGATTGTATTTCCCAGTTTTGATTCTAGTTCTTGGATCTAAATTAACACTTAACGTATTGGCACATAAAAAGGAAACTGCAGTTACTACTTGTTTTTGCCCGATAATCATTTTTTTGAAATCTTCAATCAGGTCTACTAAATTAGCCCTCATGACATATTCTGTGTTACTTGGCAAATATGGCGCATAAGGTCTTTGTGAATGCATATACCGTTCGATACAATGTTTTAATGCAGAATGGTCAAAACACATTGGTAACTTGTATAAGGTACTTGAAATTTTGAGTTCAGAAGTAGGAGGAATCTTGCTTTCTATATCAACAATAACATCAACAAGATTCTGTTTGGTTATTAAATTATTATCAAAGATTACCCCTGTTGCCCCAGTATTAATTTCAGACCTAATTATTGATTTTTTTAATATACTATGATTGAGGATAGCTTCTTGAAGAAGTTTCTGTCTACCATTATTAACAAGGGTGAAGTTTTCAATTCCAAAATCAATTACCACCATTTCTTCACCAGCCAGACGAATACTGAATTCTGGTAACAAGTCATTCTCTTTTCTATGATATAGCATGGTCTGGAATAATTTCAGCTCATCAGTATCATAAGATTCAAGGTCATCCATAAAAGTAGGATAATCTCTACCAGTCTTTATTGCTTTGTGCATTTGATCCCAATACATCTTTCTTTGTTCATTTAACCTCAAAGCTTCTTCTTGAGTAACCATCTGGAACTGAATTTTTGAATTGACTTTTGCTTGCCCTTGTTTCCACCAATCACTCTTTACTGGAACGGAAATACACACGAACCCCGATAAGGTACTACCATCAACACCAAAAAGGCCCATGACACTACCAACCACACTAATACCACATGTGGGATAAGGGTATTCTAATATATTACTTGGATGAGAACCTCCATCACCACCACTGCTTCTAGAGAAAACATCAGATGGTCCATCCAAAGTCGTACAGCCTCTATTAGAATTTAAATTGACGGTATACACAGTATCATAGAATTTTTTGATCTTGTTTTTATCACAAATATCAGAAGTATCGTGTGGACCACCAGTACATTTTATTGTCCAAATCTTATGTTCATCATAGCTTTCAATATCAGGAAGACAATGCAAGGGGAGACTGTCACCAAAAGAGGCATGATCAATATGTTTTGCTAGCTTGGTTATCCCCAAACAATCACCTGCAATTATAGCTCTAGCTTGATGACCCCCCAAATTCAATGTCGGAGTACAACTTTTAGATCCTAAGTACTCTGCAACATCTGGTAAGCCACCTTTAATAGCCAAGTAACATCTTTGACCATTACCTACCACGTCACCTATCTTAAGAACAGAATTTGGTGGTATCGAAATGGCTGCAAAAAATGGCACTGTTTGACCATCAAGCTTTGCCTTGAATTTAGAACCACAAATAGCAACAATAGCCAGGGAATGGAACTTGATTGTGGGTCCTTTTGTCAGTATTTCTAATCCAGCAGTGTACTTATCATTTCCCACTAATAAGTTAGCAAGCTGAAATGAGACAGGATCTGCTGGTCCACTTAGGGGAACACCAGAACTAATATTGACTCTGCCAGGTAAATCTTGAATCGTAGTATAAGCACCTGGCTTAATAAATTCCATTAAGCTGGGACGGAACTCAAATCTAGTATTCAAAAAGGACGTAAGAGTGTTTCCGCTTTGATAATCACTTGATTTCAAGATTTTAGTCAAGTAGTCAATATTATTAGTTGGTCCAAATATTTTGGTGTTTTCAAGAGCGGTTATCATACCTTCAGTAGCCTTTTTTCTATCAGGCCCCCAAATCATCATTTTGGCAAGAAGCGGATCGAAATAAGGGGATACTTTAGATCCAGTCGATACCCAATGATCAATTCTGAGTTTACAAAGTCCAAAAGTGTTCGGATCCGGAAACTCAACATAATGTAAAACACCGGGAGAAGGTTGGAAGTTTTTAACGGGGTTTTCAGCGTAAACTCTAACTTCAATTGCATGTCCATCAGGCGAGAGATCTGCTACAGTTTCCGGATAGTTTGTTTCTCTTTTTAACATATCAAATGGGATACCAGTTTCACCCCTTAACTCAAAATCAGCTTGCATCAACATTAATTTAACCAAGTCAACATTATATACCAATTCAGTTATCCCATGTTCAACTTGCAAACGGGTATTCATCTCCAAGAAATAAAAGCTTCCAGTCTTATCATCTACCAAGAATTCAACTGTTCCAGCAGACTTATACTTGATTGAGGCAGCCAAATTCACAGCACATTGGCATAGCTTTGCTCTTAAATTATGATGATTATATTCTGGGACTACAATAAAAGGACTAGGCAGCTCTTCAATGACTTTTTGATGACGTCTTTGAATTGAGCATTCCCTTTCACCCAAAGCAATAACATCACCCATTCCATTACCAAACACTTGAACTTCAATATGTCTACCAGCCTCAACATATTTTTCCAAGAAAGCTCCAGCATTACTGAATAAAGCTTTACCTCTCGAGACTACTTCACTGTAAGCAGCATTCAATTCCAGCTCATCATATGCCACTTTCAATCCCATTCCTCCACCACCAGCAGTAGATTTAAGCATTACCGGATACCCAATTTTGGCAGCAGATGCAATTGTCTCTTCAACATTCTCCAAAAGGTCTGTTCCAGGGACAGTTGGAACATTACTAGCTTCTGCCAATGCACGAGCAAGATGTTTGAGCCCAAAGGTTTCAACACTATCAGCTGAAGGACCAGCAAATTTAATTCCGACTCTATCCAAAGCTTCAGCAAAATTAGCATTTTCCGATAAGAAACCATATCCTGGTACAACTATATCTATCTTATTTCCCTTAGCAACAGCTACTATTTGTTCAATATCAATATACGCAGCTGCACCAACTCCTGGAATAAGACAGGATTCATCTGCAAGCTGAACATGTATGGAATCCGAGTCTTCATTAGCAAAAATAGCTACAGACGTTAGATTCAATGATTTGCAGCAATTGATTATTCGAACTGCGATCTCTCCGCGATTGGCGATAAGGATTCTTTTAGCTTTAAAATTTACCATTTTGACCTTTGAAAAAATAGAATATACGGGAGCCAGCTAATTCGAGTTGCTTATACTTGAAAAAATGAAGTAAATAGCCAAGATTCCACTAACAACAGATGATTTGTACTTGAAAGTGCAGAACCTTAGCGGATAGTACCTTTTCGGGACCATAGGTTGCATGCAGGAACCACTTATCTTATCTAACAAGGGCTCGTACACATTAGTTAATTAGTCGGAATATAACCTCAATTTATTCCGCTTTCCGAGTTGTTACCGTATAGATTTCCTTGAATTGATTAAAGTTATATTCCGGGATGATAAGCAAGAGCTATTGTTGATAAGGAGTTTGCTCTGTCGGGAATTGTTAAAGATAATTCCGATCAAATACAGGAGAATTCTATTAAATACACTTCAATTAGTTAATTCGCAGCCATTATCATAACTATGTCTTACGATAAAGATACAGAGGCATCAACCCCCACAAAACACCTGGCAGATACTCCAGCCAATGCAAAGCTTCCATATCACGAAATCAATTGTGATATGGGAGAAGGCTTTGGCCCTTGGAAAATGGGACCAGATGAAGAAATTATGCCATTGATCGACAGAGCTAATATTGCATGTGGAGGACATGCATCTGATCCAACAATCATGCTCAAAACGGTCGAGCTTGCCCAAAAACATGGGGTCAAGATTGGTGCCCATCCAGGGTTACCTGATAAACAAGGATTTGGGAGGAGGGTCTTTTTGATATCTCCTCATGATGTCTACACAATGATATTATACCAAGTCGGGGCATTGAAAGCTATTTGTGATAGTGTTGGAGCTGAATTGACTCATATAAAGCCTCACGGAGAGTTATACTTTTATATGGAGAGAGAAGATGATATTAAAAGAGCTGTCATTAAGGCTGCCAAAGTGTTTAATGTTCCCCTCGTTGCTGCAAAAAGTGCCCATTATTTAGAAGTTACCCAAGAATTTGATCAGCCATTTATTCAAGAAGTCTATCCTGATTTATTTATTTCCCCCGAAGGTAACTTGGTCAAGATTATGGCAGGCCCAAACCTGGCACGAACTCCTGATGACATCTACCACTGTGTTAAGAAGGCATGTTTAACAGACCAAATCACCAGTACCGACCACCATTCTATCAACTTGAATTTTTGTGGTTCACCAATATCTTTCTGCTTGCACAGTGATATGCCGAATGCAATTGGTAACGTAAAAGCCGCTAGGAAAGCAATTGATGAAATTCGTAGTATGTAGAATTTATATGAATATATGCACACCAACTGATCGTTATTGTAATACAAGCCCATTAGGAAAAGCCGCCTATCTTTACTGGAAATCTAATTTCTGGAAATCCAATCCGACACCTACCAAGATAAGAAACGTTCTTCGTTATCTTTCAGGTTCCCGATAAGCATTAGGAGCCCTGGGCAAAAAGATATGCAGGATGATATGGATTTTACATCTTATTTCCGTTACTAACTGCCCACCACTCTATTGTTCACGTACACTTCGACTATCACTATATCTGTGCTATCGGATTTCGGAAAAAAGATATGTTTTCAGTCTCTTATCAGAAAAAGTTAGGAATTCGTTATCAAGAACGATTCCATTGCTGATATCCGCTAAGATTTTTCATCTGAATCTAGTTAGCATCTCTCTATTAGATATTTAATTTCATTGATCAAAAGATATATAGGTTACCAGATTGGGATCTAAGTCAATATTCTCCAAAATGTCTAGTGAAAATGGTAAAGTTTTCGATATCAATGTAGGTTATGGGATGATAGTTGGGGTTGGATTCGCTTTTGCAATCATTATGGTGGGTATCACCAAGATTCTTAGTAAATATATGAACGAATTACAAGACTCTGAAATGCTTATGACTGCAAAAAGAAGTATTAAATCAGGTCTTGTTGCAAGTGCCGTAGTATCGTCATGGACTATTGGTAGTACCTTATTATTGTCTTGTACTCAAGCCTATTTAACTGGGGTAGCATCGGCTTATTGGTATGGGGCTGGAGCTTGTGTCCAAATCATCATTTTCTCCACCTTGGCCTTAGAAATGAAAAAGAAAGCTCCGTCTTGTCACACGTATCAAGAGATAGTCCGAACTAGATACGGAAAAACCACACATATTGTAGCTATTTGCTATTCTATCATTCAAATGGTTTGTTATACCACTAATCTATTGATAAATGGATCTTCTATTTTTGAAAATATCACTGGGGTTAACAGAGATGCTTCCATTGTACTATTTCCCATCGGAGTTATCATTTATACCCTTCTAGGAGGAATTAAAGCAACTTTCTTAACGGATTGGACTCATACAGTTATCATTTATGCTATTTTACTAACTTTCATGTATAACTGTTACACTACAAATGAAGTAGTAGGATCTCCTGGTGTATTATGGGAATTTCTAGTTGATGCCAGTGAAAGAAGACCTGTGGCTGGTAACAAAGATGGATCTTTATTGACTTTTAATTCAGTTCAAGGTGGGCTCTTTGGTTTGGTCATCTTCGGTAGTGGATGGGCTGCAGCTGTTGATTCACAATTGTTTCAAAAGGCAATTGCTGCTGACCATAAGACTTTAATTTCAGGTTACGTGCTTGGTGGATTATGTTGGTTTGCACGTATGTATTATCGTTCCTTAGTGACATTTCCAGCGATGTTTGTGGCTGCAAATTACTAACACCTGCAAATTACTAACATCTCTAGTTCCTTTTTGTCTCTCTACAACAATGGGGTTACTTTGTGCCGCTTTAGAAACACACCCATCTTTCCCAACTTATCCAGAACTCATGTCACAAGAGCAAATTTCTGCTGGATTAGTTCTCCCTTTTGCTGCTGAAACATTAATGGGTAAATCTGGGGTAGCTATGGTTCTCACTATGGTGTTTATGGCTGTTACAGCAGCTTTCTCTTCAGAAACAATAGCCATTTCTGCCATGGTTACCCATGATTTCTACAAAGCATACATAGATCCAGAAGCCAAGGGGAAGAAATTGATTTTTGTATCTAACTCTTGTGTGATAATATTTGGAATAGTGACTGCTGGTTTGGGTATTGGGTTAGCTCATGCCGGTTTTGATGTTAGTTTCATTACTACTGCTTCAGGTATTATAGTGAACGTTAATGTAGCAGCAATCATTTTCACATTATTTTGGAAGAAGACGTCCCCAGTCGCTTATTATGCTGGGACCATTATTTCTTCATTCATTGCTATTGCAGTTTGGATGGGATATACTGTATCACAACTGGGGTACATTTCTTTAGTCACATTATCAACAAATGAAGCATTAGCGGCCGGTAATACTATTGCAATTGGCGTACCATTTATTTTGATCCCGTTGATAACAATCATAAAACCCTCCAGTTTTGATTGGGATATTTGGCTTGAAATTAAGCAAGACGATAATAGTGACTTTAATAAGGAGCATGGACTAACCAATTATTTAAGTAGAGACGAAGCAACAAAAGCACTTTTAAATGAAAGAATAAGCTTGGAAAAAGATTTGACTAGACAGACAAAAGTTGGTTTTGGCTTGACAATTTTGTTTGTATTATTCTTTTTGATTCTTTTCCCGTTACCATTATACGGCTCTAAGTATGTATTCAGTAAAGTGTTTTTCAGAGGTTGGATTGTGGTGATGTTCATTTGGGGGATGTTTGCTTCTTCTGTTATCATTCTTCTACCAATTTGGGATGGGAGAGCAGCACTTAAGAGGTTATTTAGTATAATAGTACTTAAAAAAGAGGAAGAAAAGCCAGCTGGTGATATCTATTATATAAGGTCCTTGGAAAGACATTCTATAGATCAACTGCCAGGTATTGATGGAGATGGGTCTATGGAAAAAGAGAATTTTGCTTTGAAAGTTAAACAAGTAGCTTAATTGATATATAACTTATGTACGACCGGAAATAAATACTATATGAGATCTAATAAGTCACCAGAGTTATTTGGTTGATTATTATGCATTGAATTAGAGTACAGGATGGCCGTTTTTTTCTGAGATGGGGTTAATATACTTCCGTTAAACCCTGGAGGAGTTGAGACTCTACTCGAACTAGGAGACTGGTTCATGAAAGGTGTAGGTGTAGATACAGAAGATGCTTGGGTTGGCGTAGCGCTTTGGAATTCCAGAAATTCATTGTTACTAAAAGTCCCTTCCAAAGAATTAAGAAGTCTTGTTGGTTTTTGATTAGTGCTAGTAGCTCCAAAATTCAATTTTGGTTTTGGAGGATCAGTTTTGAGTTTTAAAGCCTCGATTTTTTTTGGCTGAAGAATATCATTTGATTTAGTATTTCTTGTTGTGGTGGCAGGCCTTGACTTGGGAGTGATGGTATTTTGTTTAGTGGCAGCCATAACTGAAGTCAGAGGCCCAGAAACCTTACTTTCCATGGTGTTGGTGTTGATTGGTTGACTACTAATCAAATTATTGAAGTCAGATGGGGCCTCTTGGGAAATAGTTCTGTTGGGTACCGTTTCTGGCAAATCAGGTAGTTTCTTTTTGACCAAAAAGTCTTGAATTTCCTGAATTTTCTTCATATACCCTTTGAATTCAGACTTGGTACATTCATTACAACTGAATACCAACTTCATACAAATTGGTAGAATAGATTCCACGACCGTTTCAAGTTCAAGCAGAATATGTTTGTTTTGACCTAATTTCACAAAAAACGATAAAACGGTAGTGACGATTCGTTTATCTCTACTTTTCAAATTTTGGAAAAGAGGTAAAAGCTGATCGGTGACAATCATTTTATCAATGACACTTTGTTCAACCAAATCATCAAATACATTAATGGTAGCTAACTTGGTGGATAAAATAGTTGTTGTCTTAAATACCTGGCAGATTAGCGGGAAGAAGGTATTTTTGATATATGGGAAATCGAATTTACCAATAAATAACGATATTTTGTGGAGGTAAAGATCTTGTGTTTGAATCTGTTCATTTTTCAAATGCTGTTCGTTTGAAGGTAAAGTTAGCATAAGCGAACTAGACCTTTTGATTAAATCGACCAATTCTTTATCATTCAATTTATCAACCAATATCTCTAGGTTCCGAATGAAAGTCAATCTAACTTTAACCGAAAAATTGATTAACTTATCGAAATAGTCAACCTTATCTTTTTTTCTCCCTTTTTCAACCAAAAATAATTGTTCATAAATCCGGTCATGAAAGGATAAATTCAGCACTGCACCGCCTATCTTCAAGATGAGGCCCAATGAGAGACAGACAAAATCAATACGAGTAGCGGCCGTCACACTATCATCTTTGGTAATGCTAACTGACAATTCCGATTTCAAAAATTCAAGTAGAAGAGGTAAAAGTTTATTTGTTTTAAAATGAACTGGAAACTGATCCAAAAATAGTTTCCCATCCAGAATTTCCAATAAACCTTTCAAAAACACGGTTCTATCTTCCAAAGTTTTAGTAGTGATTTCATCAATAAACCACATGGCTTTGACCAAACTTGTATTGAAATAATCTGAATCCAAAACCTGGTCAATTGTAAGTCTATCATTTGGTTGTCTTGCAAGAATAGAAGGGAATGCTTTATATAACTTATCAGGAACGTTTTTCAAGACATACCTCAAATCAGATACTCTATGGTTATAGAATTTAGACTCAAATTTCCTTAATTCGGCCTTAAAGTCAGATATATCACTTGAATCGAAACAATTGATCAAATATTCTCCATTATTATAGATATAGAAAATAAGACATCCAAGCGACCAAATATCATTAGCAAAATCAAGTCTCAGTTGATTATCTACCACCAATTCGGGGGCCAAAAAATTCAAGTTATGGTTCACAAAAGGCACTATCGATGTATTGTTCATGATGAAATAATTTTCCCTTTCCAGCGGGGAAATTTCATTCAAATTTTGAAGAAATCTGAACCCAGAAAGCTTCCAATCTCCCTGACCATTGATATATATCGAACTTGGTTGTAGATTCAAATGAATAATTGACCCATTATTATGTAGAAATTGTAACCCTTTACAAATTTCCAATAAACCTTTCTGGATACTTAACTCATCCAATTTAGTTGCAAAATCCACCGTTTGAAGGTTATCCAGGACTGATTCAGTAACGAAAAGAAATTTCAGTTTCGTTTCTTCCATAACCTCATATACTTGAAGGATTTGAGGGTGTTTAAGTTTCGATAATTGGTTGACTTCATGTTTAATTAACTCATAGCATTCGCTAATGATAACTTTAGGATTCTTTGTATTTGACATTGAAGAAGCCAATTTTGATATAGATGCCTCAAATTTGGCCTTATCGAAGATAAAAACCGACGCTAATTTGCCAGTACTTTTGTGACGAGCCGGATAGACATACCACGGTTCTGATACGAGGGAGGGGTTATTCAGAACATCATAAACTGCTCTTATCCCAGTCTTAAACACTGATTTGAACATGTCGCGTGGATTTTTCACGATTTGTAACGAATGGGTGATTATGAGAATTTCACGATTTTACAATTTAAATTTCTCACCGCTCTGGCTGCAAAATATCAATTACCGTGAAGCTTAATTTCGCTTGCACATTTGACATCAATGAACGGGAAAAAAACAGTAGATTTAATGTAGAGTCTTTCTGTCCACAAAGTCTATCATGTAAAGTCCAAGACCACTTTGCCTAAAATCACTTGAAATAACACCCTTCGGACTCAGTTAATATATTCAATCATTCAAAACCGTCACCTGAATCAGGATATCACCACCGAATCGAGGAAGAATGGTGGTGTGTCATCAACACCATCTCTTGTTTACTAGACTGCGGCGACTCAATCTGTCCCTGTCGCTTCTAAGTATTCGATGGGAGCGCTTCGAGGGGCAATATTTTTTGCAATATTTTTTGCAGCCAAATGCGTCTAGCTGGGCTAACACTAATGAAACAAATGGAGACAGTGGGTAGCGACAGTTCAACAGCTCTGAAGATCATAGAGAGGACGAGACGAGGAGAGGAGAGGAACAAAAAGAAGAAAAGAAGAAGAAAAGAAAAAAAGAAAAAAGCCCACTCTAATGCTGGAAATGGACCATCTCAATCTGCTTTCCATTTCCTCATTCTTTTGGTGAAAAATTTCCACTGGAAAAAACTGCGATTAATATCTTCTTTAATCTGCGATTTGTAACAGTAAAATTTCATCACTATGGAATTGCTCGAAGAGAAATATACACATTCTGCTGATAGACTCGACCGTCCATCGCAATACCTCATCAAGAAAGCCATACGTCGTCACAACTTCGACGACTTGGAAAAATCCCTCCATTCCAAAACTGTCTATGTAGGCAATCTTTCAAATTTTACCAGTGAAGAACAATTATTCGAATTGTTTGTTAAATGTGGCCCGTTAGATAGAATCATCATGGGGTTGGATAGAAATAAGTATACGCCATGTGGGTTTTGTTTTGTGATATACAAACAAGAAGTCGGAGCATTAAACGCCATGAAATACTTGAAAGGAACGGTATTAGACGGTCAAACCCTCGAGATAGATTTAGATCCTGGATTTAGAGAAGGTAGACAATTTGGTAGAGGGGTCTACGGGGGACAGGCCAGTCACGAAGGGCCTCCACAAATGAGAGGTGGCTTCAGAGGCAGAGGTTTCAGGGGTGGAGGGGGATTCAGAGGAAGAGGAAGAGGGTTTAGGGGAAGAGGGTTTCACAGATAGACGAGGAAAGGACAAGAAACAAGTGCAAGAAACGACATCAAAAACAAAATTAAACAACAACAACAACAACAACAACATAAATATTAATTACTGTAATATAGAAATCACATTCACATTCACGGTATCCGTGAATGCCCGGGGGTGGCCGTAGCACCACCATCACCACCATCACCACCATCACCACCATCGCCACCACCACCATCGCCGTCACTTCCCTAGTACCGGCCCTGGAAATAGCTAACGGGAGTATATATTTCATCCTCTCCCAACCCCCCCACCTCCTCTAGATTTCTAACCTTCCATCCCAAATTATCAATATCATGCTTGATACTATCAATTTGTTCGAATCGAGAATCCACATAATATGGAAGGAACACGAATTTGGTTAATACAGGAGGAACTACTAAACCAGCCACAAGACCTATAACACTTTTTGAAGCAAAAGACATTAATGAAAAACGAAAAGAGAAAGGGAATTTGCTGATTAAATATATGTGGGGAACCCGGATTTGGGTCATTAGCACGAGGGCCGGGGAGCGTAACCAAAAGGTTAAGTTTAATCCTGTTGCCGACAGACAAACACATTCAAGTTATATTATTACTATGTTTACTACTATGTTTACTACTATGTTTACTATTAGGGTCTACATAACTTGCTTTCCGCCATATAACGATCTCCACTCTTCAATCTTTTTTTCATCGATTCTCTTAAACAAGTATTGTGCCTTTCCAATACAATGTCCTCCCAAAATAGCAAATTCAAACTTATCAGGAATAGCCAAAGATGGAGCTCTTAAGATTTCGTCAATCTGTTTGGTAGTAGAAGGAATAAATGGACTCATGATGGCCCCAATTAAGTAAATTAAATTCAATCCAACAGCAACTACTGCATCAGATTTAGCAGGAGAATTGTCATATAAACTGTTGTCTAATTTGTTATCTTGTAAGAACTGGTTACCACGAGCAGAAATAGCCATGGCAATCTCTAATCCCTTTCTGATACTACAGCCTTCCATGGCTTCAATATAACTAGATAAAAGTTGATTAATGTCTTTTTCAAAATCAGCAAAGGTTTCTAAAGCAGAAATATCGTATTCAGGAACAACCCCGTTATATTTGGCAATGAGGAATTTAACAATTCTGTTGACAAAGTTACCTAAGTTAGCCAACAATTCAGAGTTGTTTTTGGTTACAAAATCAGTCCAGGAGAATTGAGAGTCTCCACTTTCAGGTCTAATAGAAGCTAAATAATATCTCCAAACTGATGGTGGGATGCCAGTATCTTTAGCATTGTTACCAAAAACACCAACTCCTCTTGACTTGGAGAATTTACCTCCTTCATACTGTAAATATTCCGTTGAATCAATATGATAAGGCTTAGTCCAGTTTTCTTTTGTACCAATCAATGATGCCGGGTTAACAACAGAGTGAAATGGGACATTATCTTTACCCATAAATTGATATAAATCAACATGCTCAGGATTCTGCCACCATTTTTTCCAATCTTCTGTACTACCTAATTTATTAAAATAATTAGCAGTGATAGACACATATCCAATTGGTGCATCGAACCAAACATACAAGACTTTATCTTTGAATTTCTCTAAAGGAACTGGTGTACCCCAGAATAAATCTCTAGTTATACATCTTGGTTCCAAACCACGTTTTAACCAAGTCTGGGTAATGGTCTTGGTATTTTTGGTCCAACTACCAGTTTCTGAGGCACTTTCAACCCACTGTTTCAAGTCTGATTCTAAATCATCTAATTTAAGATAAACATGGGTTGTATCTCTTGGAACAGGAGTTGCATTATCGATTTTACAACGAGGATTAATCAATTCAAACGGATCCAAAAGATTTCCACATTTATCACATTGATCACCTCGGGCATCTTCATATTTACATTTTGGACAAGTTCCTTCAACAAATCTATCGGCCAAGAAAGAGTTATGAGATTCACAATATAATTGAGTAGTGGTTTTCTCTTCCAAAAAGTCATTTTCATTCAATTTGGTGAATATTTGTTGGGCAATCTCAGTGTGTAATTCAGTGGCCGTTCTACCGAAATAATCAAAGCCAATTTCAAACCATTTATAAACTTCAGCATGAAGAGCATTATATTTATCACATAATTCTCTTGGAGTAACCCCTTCTTCCAAGGCCTTGGTTTCGGTGGCAGTACCATATTCATCACACCCACAAATGAAAAGAGAATTATAGTTTCTTGCTTTGGTGTATCTAGCGTAAATATCGGCCGAAAGAGTTGAACCTACAATATTACCCAAATGAGGAACGTTATTGACATACGGTAAAGCAGAAGTAATCAAGATATTTCTTTCATCTTCCTTTGGAATAATGCTCTCGTCATTTGGCTTAACACTTAACCCGGTCTTGACGTTGGTAGCACCAGTGTTTTCTGCTTTAGTTCTTGCAATTTTCGTGAAAGAAGTAGCAGATTTGACGGCAGAAGCGACAGTGGAATTTTCCACAAACTTGGCGGCCCATTGGGCAATAGCCGAGTCTTTATTCACTCCAGACTCAGACAAAAATGGGAAGATGGTGGAGAAAACAATGATTTGTTCTGCAGTGATAGTTCCATCAAAGGCATTTCCTTGATTAATATAGTCAATAACGGTCTTTTTATCTCCAGATTTCACGGCTTTGTAAAGAACAGTAGCCTCGTTATCAATAGCCTTAGAATCAGTGAAAGATTCACAAAGATATCTGACAATCGAATTTGGTTCTTGTAATGCAAAGCCATTAGCACCTAGCAAATTGAGGGATGAGTCAGAATCTTCGATAGGATCGACTTTTTGACCTTTTTCATTGGAAAAAACAGCAGTAGCAATAGCTACTTTCAAGTTGTTTGATAAACTCAACAAGGAGTTGCCGTTATCAAAAGTTACCTGTAAACCAGACATATTAATTGTGGAGTTCACTAGTAGTTTGATGAAATTTTTGCGAGTGAAAAAGATTAATTTTCAAGATTTTATTTCATGTTTGCAGCCAAAGAGAAGTCGAAACTATTTGGCCAAAAATGGGGGAAAAGACTCAGGATTTCGTTCATATCCAATACGCCAAGTGATCGGGTGGATCTCTGGAATTCAATCGTGAAACTGCCAAAAATTCCCGTCAAAAGCTCGTGTCTCTCATACACAGTTAAAGATAATATACTCACCGGAACTACTACTTGTGGGTCCAAGATGTTAGAGACGTTTGATAGTCCCACAGACGCTACGGTGGTGACACTACTAAACCATAATAACTACCAATTTGTCGGGAAAAACAATATGGATGAATTTGGGATGGGATCATTCAATCTTAATTCAATTTTTGGGCCTGCCATCAACCCATTATTTGAAGTACCCCACGTAACAGGAGGGTCTTCCGGGGGATCTGCCGCCAGTGTGGCGGGCCAGCTATGTGATGTGTCATTAGGGACAGATACAGGGGGTTCGGTACGGTATCCTGCCAGTAATTGTGGGGTTTATGGGTTCAAACCTTCGTACGGAAGAATCTCAAGATGGGGAGTTATTCCATACGCCCAAACCCTTGACACGGTGGGGATATTATCAAGAAACATGCAAGTAATGACCTCTGTGTTTGCAATACTTGATCAGTATGATGACAAGGATCCAACGTCTCTTTCGGAACTTCTGCGTCATGAAATAGAGACAGTATCTGATGATAGAAACCAGCACAGAAACGGCAAATATGTCTTTGGGATTCCTCAGGAATTGATGGTGGAAGAAATCCCAGACTCTTGTCGGCAAAAGCTTGAATCCGTAGCTTCTTCTCTTATGGATATGGGACACACTGTACTACCCATATCAATACCAGTTATTGAAAGGCTGCTTCTGGCATATTATACAATTGCCATGGCTGAAGCTGCCTCTAATCTCTCTCGGTATGATGGATCACGCTACGGGTATAATGAAGGGGACACTTTGGAAAACCGGACCATTGGATTCCATAAAGAAGTTCAAAGACGGATAATACTTGGAAACTATTCAATATCTGCTGAATCCGGCGACCATTATGCTAAAGCCACCGAAATCCGTCGTCAATTGGTCCAGCAATTCAATGATATATTCTATCTTCCCAATGTATTGATGGATGATATGACTCTTAAATCCCTGAGTAATTGTGATTTCTTGCTTATTCCCACGGCAATCAATGATCCAAGCACCATTGAACAAACCCGGCAGATGGAACAGGAAAATGTGTTGATGGCATATACAAATGATGTGCTAACAACTCCCATGTCGTTGGCTGGATTGCCGGCAATGAGTGTACCGGTTAAAGATATTGGCAAGGATATATCGACACAAGGAATTCAAATAGTAGGTCAGTTTGGTGATGACTATGGGGTTATGCAAGTGGCCAATATGATAGAGAAAGAGATGAAAAACATCTAGAAATACGTTCATATAAATATATAGCAAGTATGAAGTTGAATGTCATAACGTCATGATGATGAAATTGTTGAAAATCAGTAGATCAATCATAGATAATAAAGATTATCTTCTACCTAAAAGAGTCAAAAACTCTTCCCGAGTTTTTTGTTGTTCCCTAAAGCAACCTAACATGCAACTGGTGGTTGTAGAAGAGCCGGTTTTTTGGATCCCTCTACTAACCATACACATGTGAGTAGCCTCAATAACTACAGCTACACCTCTTGGCTTAAGCATTTCACTTAAAGCCATGGCAATTTGTTTGGTCAACCGTTCTTGAACTTGGAATCTTCTGGCATACATTTCAGCCAATCTTGCCAATTTAGATAAACCCAAAACTCTCTTATTTGGAATATATCCAATATGGGCTTTACCAAAGAATGGCACAAGATGATGTTCACATAATGAATAAATCTCTATATCTCTGACAATCACCATTTCATCGTGATCTTCTTGGAAAACGGCTCTTTTAATGACATCTCTGATGTTGTCTTCATACCCTTTAGTGAAATACAACATGGCTCTGGCATATCTTTCTGGGGTTTCAATCAAGCCTTCTCGATTGACATCTTCTCCAAGTTCGTGTAAAATGGTCTTAACGGCCCCGGCAATTCTCTGTTCTCTAGCACTGGCTTCTTCTTCAGTTTGGTCGATTCTGGCTCTGGCTCCTAACGAGGGCCATGATAATCCATCACTATCTATTGGGGGATTCAAAGTACATGGAGATGCGACTCTGGTTTGCAATGGAGTACCTGATTTAGGGACGTTAATATCGCCGGTTTTTCTGGATCTTTTCAAGGGAATTACCGATTTGGGGGTAGAGAGTGTATGGGAGTTTGCAGAGTTTGGCAAGTCTGGGATTTCCCCGTCGGAAGTGTTGGAAGCCATCTTGTTTAATTTATTTTTCAATTTATTTTTCAATAAATTTTCAATTTAATTTTTCAGTCTCTACTTTTTCCGCACGTTAGATGATGGAATTGAATAAAATAAAATATAAATTAACTATGGAAATATTCATAATATCGTATGCATCTCTTTTTTTTAGGTGTTTTCTCGTTTTCTTGTGACGTGTTGGTCAGGTGGTTAATCAGTAGCAAAGGGGTTGAGAATTCTGACGGTTAAACAAGGAAGGGCCATACCGATTTCTGCCCGGATCAAGACAGGAACTTGGGTCAACTCTTTGATTTCTTGGATTCTGTAGTTCCCTTCTGTTCTAGTGGTAGTATTCTTTAGGTAAGGTGCTAAACTATCACCTTCACCTGCGTCACTTGGGACTTTGAGATCTGGAGCATTGATGTTTAACGCCCGTAATTGGTCTAAAATGTCATCGTCTTTTGGCGATGATTTGGATTGAATCTTGGCGGCTTCAGCTGATGATGTTCTATACTTATTCTTAATAGAAGACCGATAAGATAACAATGATTTTTCATCACTTGGAATATATGTTGCAGAATCGACTCCTTCTTCCCAGAATAATTCTAGGACCCTATTACTTTTGTCGAATTCAGCTTTAACTAAGGGAAGTTGATCACCATGAACTCTTTTCTCAACGCCAAATTCGGGAATAAAAACGTCAAATGATGATTCATATACTTGTACCACCGTTCCCATACATAACATTTGTCCAGCCTTTTCACTCAATCCGTTAATGGTCTGTGATAATAATAAATGGATCGCTTGTTCCTGAGCATAACTAGCACAGTCCTTTTTGAAATTGCAATAATCAGCAATTGCTTTCAACGATTCTAATTCTTGAGTCTTCATTGATTCATAGCCGTCAGTGATCAAACTTTTTAGCTGTCTGTGAACCACAATATCAGAATATCTTCTTAATGGAGCAGTGAAATGTGTATACAATGGTAGATTGAAATAATAATGACTATAGGTATCAGGGTCTTGTTTTCCTGCAATGTAATATCTACCTCTAGTCATGCACTTGTATAACAAAGTTTCAACACATTGCCTCTTAACTGGATCCTCGATTGACAAGATAGATCTTTGTAATGTAGCAGAATCGGTAGTGTCAATCTTAAATCCTAAATTAGCAGCTTTTCTGACAAAAGTCTCCATTTTCAGCAAGGTTGGTAATGGATGACGACGTAATAATGCTCTATCACCTAACCCAGCGTGAACTTTGGCAGCTATAGCACTGTTAACTTTATGAGAAATTTCTGTGACCACGTCATATGTCCGACTATCTTTGAAGATATTCAAATCCAATCTAACCTTTTCGTCGTCTAACCGATCCAATAATGTTAAATTTGGAACGATATCTAAACTTTTATCATTGAGTCTTTGACGACGGAATTCTTTGGCGATTAAATTGAAAGTTTTGACATAATCGGAAGTAGCTGAAGAAATTGATTCAAGAGCTTTACCACTTAAAATAGCATCGACTGAGTCATAATTAATCTTTTGTTTTGGAACAATTACCGATTCATGAATATAAAGATCTTCAACCTCGAAATTAGTGGTATCGATTTCAAAAACCACTGAAACTGCTAAATTCTTTTCATTTTCTTTGAAGGAAATGATATCATTAACTTCATCAGGTAGCAAATGAGCCACCTTTTGAGGTAAATAAACCGAAGATGATCTCTTCTTGGCTTTTCTATCTAAAATCGATCCTTGTTCAATGAAATAAGTCACATCAGCTACATGGAATCCTAATTCAATCTTGGTGTTAGACAAACGTTTGACGTGTAAAGCATGATCGACAAATTGATCATTTTGGGAGAAGGAAATAATATAATCATAAAAATATTGAGTCCTGTCCGGATTCTCTACTTCAGCTGTAATATCAGGCAATTCATTGATATATGATTCGAGTATTGATTTATCTTCATCACCGACAGGGTACTCATCACACATAAAGTTATTGTCTCTCAAAATGGCGTCGATTTCAGTATTTTTATCTTCAATTTGTCCTAACCTATTAACCAAAGTACCAAAAGGATGTAAGGAAGTGATTGGCCATCTTTTAATAGTGGCAATAAACAAATCATTAGCGTATTTTTCATGGTTTTCGACAAAGTCTTTTGGTGCTTGTTCTGTTGGAATAGCAATTAAAGGAACTTTCTTATCAGTTGGTTTGAACCAAACAATTTTAGGGGCCCTTGGAGTTTGAACTGACGATTCTTTACCATCTTTCTTATCTCTTGCAGCTTGAGCAGCTTGGGCCGGTCTTAACAAACCCAAAGTTCCCAGGAACAATTGGTTACCAATACGATCAACAACTGCCACCACGTGACCAGCATATAATGGTTTGACATCATCATTGATCTCTTCTTCTTCTACCAAAAGTAAGGATTGACCTTCAACTTCAACATCATCATTCTTCTTCATGGTAGGTCTTTGTTTCAAGGAACCTCTTCTACCGATTGAACTATCATTGTTGTTTGATTCAGATTTGGAGTCCTTACTTGGAGAAGAAGATGGGAAAGAAGTGGCATCGTTATTAATATCATCGTTTAAAATTGAAGTTGAAGGAGATTTAGAATAATTGTTATCTTTTCTTCTCTTCTTTTCTTCTTTTTCTTTCTTGGAATCCCAAACTTCATCAACCACTAACAATTCAACCGCAACAAAATCACCTTCTAAAGCCCTATTACGATCTTTTGAACCACAAATGAAAATATCAGCATCTAATAATCCATCTGTTGAAACATACGCATCGGATCTATTTTTCTTATTGACTCTTAAAGTACCAGTAACCAACTTTCCTTCGTTAATCAAATCTGGAATTGAAGATTGGGGTAAATAAGGAGCAAAGAGGGATTTTCTACCATTTTGGTTATTTCCATTGGAATTATTTGGCATGAATTGAGACAATGATGAAATAGAACTGTTAGCATATGAGCTGTTGCGTGTTCTATGACCAGGGACAAACGAAGGAGGTGGTTCTAACAGAGAAGCTTGTCTTTGGTGGTTTTGATTTGAGTTTTGTTGAGATCTCCAGTTATTATTGATACTGAGATTATTGGAATCATAATTTCTCGAATTAGATCTGTAATGGGATCCAAGTCTTTTGTGTCCTTGATTACGATCTGGACTATGGTTTATATTGAAATTGGGAGTTGGGGGCAATAATGTATTTTTATCGGGAGGGAATTTGAAAGATGGTTGACCATATGCTAAAGATTTAGATCTACCATGACCAGAAGGAGAACCGGAAGCAGAAGAAAATTCCTCATCAGCATCAGAACCGGAACTTGCCGAGTTAGGGGGAAATTTAAAAGACCCAATATCATCATCAGTATTACCGGCATTATCAGGAACATTTGCCCCCTTGGACTTTGTGCTTGAGCTTGGACTTAACGAGTTTAAATTTGATTGTCTTTGGTTGGCGGCGGCCTTGATTGCCTCATTTAATCCTAAAGAATGTCTTCTTGCATGGCCCATAGAATTAGAACCAGTCCTTCTGTGTTGAGAATTGATGGAAGAAGACCGGGAATGCCCACCGCCATTTCCGGGACCAGCATTACCGCCAGGGTTCCCCGCAGGGCGGTTTGGTGGTGGCATCTTGTATTGGGACAGCTGTTGGAATTGCGGCTGGTTCTGATTTTGGTTCTGATTTTGTTGTTGCATTAATTGCTTCTGTTGAGCTTGAACCGCTTCCAATTGCCGCTGAAGATTATACTGTTCCACCATCAAATTGGTGAGTTCACTGGGGGATCTTCTGTGGGCAATATGCAAGTTCTTCGGTTTCTTTTGACCGGAATTAGCGGTGGTGGGAATATTTAAATGATCCTTTTCCATGTTAAAAACGGGATGAAAACGGGGTAAACGGGGTCAAAAAACGGCAAAAAAACAGGGAAAACCAGGGGGTTTAAAGAAACAAACAATTGAGTAATTGGCAATGTGATTCAAGGAGTGGCAATGCAGCGAAGACTTGAATTGATGCAAGACTGTTACGAAAATACCGGGGAATTGAGGATAAAAGCTCCTTAAAGAATGTGTAATTGGGGAATAATGACTGAGAATTTTTCAGGAGAATGCGAGGGAGTCGAAACACTGAGGGAGAAGCAGACAGCGAAGCGTTTCTGTGGGTGAGAATGACGCTGACCGAGCGCCAGCGGGAGCAAATGGGAGAAAAATGAGTAAACCGAGCATAATTTTAGGCACAAAATGCACAAAATGCAAAAGGAACGGCAAAATACTGAGGCCCGACGAGTAATGGCACCACGCGTCAGGGTCTAATTATAGCATTGCTTTAAATAGCTTGCTTGTATGATCATACTGTAGCCCTGAAGCTCTGACATCTCCAAACATTGGTATCCCTTTCTCCCGATATATACTCTTTTACCATAACAAACTACCATGAATCAATAAATATGTATTACTACTTAAATATATGCTTGGTACTGGCTCTGGTCCGGTGCCTATCTTTGTTCCTGTCACAGAATTTTACTGCTGCTGCTGCCATTGCTTGTCTGCAGTCTCATGTGCGTCGCTGCCTGTTGTCTGCCCACCGCATTTTGCAGCAATTGACATTGTCCTGTCAATATCATGCTTCCCCTATTTGTACCACTTCCACCTCTAAAGTGCCAGTATCTATCAACACCAACTGTCCGGTCTCTCTGAACCCTGGAACACTAATGACTCTCACATTAGCCCCACCCACCTCTACTATATCTGTATCGTACTCCTTTTGATTCCCCACAAAATACACATGGGGGGTCTCCGTCAAAGAGAATGGATCGCAGTTGTCAAATGGGTAACAATATAAGGTATCGGGGGCGGTGGGGGCAATATTCTGCCATTTGAGCATCGATTCCATACACTTGACGGGATCTTTTGTCTTTTCCGGCGTAAGATATTTATATATATCGTCGAGATTCTGTCCTGAAGTTCCTAGGTACCGGACATTATCAATCTCAAGCCATGCCGGGTTTGTCACCCCTCGGATGTTACTACCTACATACTGTTTACAATGGGTGAAAAACGATTTGTGAAGTGGTTGTTGCGGTAAACATAAATCGGTAGGATCGTTTTCTCCTGGCATAACAACTACTGGAACACTGGTGACTAATTGGGTGATGAATTGATCGAATAATCTGAACAGCTCGGAATCAAATCTGGAGACATTTTTTGATCCATAATTGTTCAGCGAATGGTAATCCAATGTTTCTTCTGGTTTAACTGGAGAAATACAGTTCCCAGCTATAATAAGCTGTGATATGCGAGATGCGTCAACTTTGTCTTCATCTTTTCCTATACTTCCTAAAAGGTATTGGGATAAAAGCTCGAGCTTTAGGTCGAAATCGACCACATTTGATATCCCGAGTCCTGATACAATGGCTATTTTCTTCCCACTGGATTCGGATACTTGTCTTGGTAATTGAGGAGCTGCACATGGGTATACGACGTCAATGATGTCGAAAACTCCCGCTTGTAATTCAATACCTAATACCGCTACTACAGTACCGGTAACAAGGATATTCTGCTGGAAAAAATCGTCTCCTTTCAATATAGCTCTTCCACTTTCATCTTCTATCATGACTACTTCATCAACATCTTGTGATCGGTAACTGTTGGGAATTGAAGGAAGAACATCATCTGTGCCTGTCTCAACATCTTTTAAAATGTTTAATTTATTAGATAAGTCGGAAAAAATTGTCCCACTTACCCAGCATAACTGGTTACTTGATATATTAAGAATCTTTTCGACTTTTTTGATTATATGTCCATCTCTTTTGGTGGTATTATGTCCCCATTTCTTCATGGCCTGGGAATCCACTCGCAGTTTGAGTTCTTTTAATCGAGCTTGGTACATGGAGAAGAATTGGTGGTCGTACCTTCTTCCAGTTTGCGTCAAACTAAAGCTGTCAATTTTGTCATACGTTTCGGGGATACTGGAGGTAGCTCGTGTTTCAAACACGTCGTGGTCGTCTAAATTTATGTAGTCTTGATAAGGCATTCTTTAATTTTTCAAGGTAATTTTTCAGATTTATTTTTCACCTACGCGTTGGGTTATGTGCAGGGATTGTCTCGATTGGGTGTTGCAGCCATAATTGACATTGTAAAGCGAAGTAAGGAATTGAGCCGATAGTGAATGTTTATTATATGTAGGGCATGTGTGTGTATGTATTATGTATATTGTGGGGAATATTGACCCAAATTGGGGATAAACTATTGTAAACATGTGTTGAGTGTGATTCAGTCGGGTCAAGTATTGTTAAATAGGCTCTCTTTTAGCTCCATCTAGAGTTGATATTATGAGTTCCCTTGGAGTCAGTCTTGGGTAAGAGCTCTTCCTAGATTGGCAATAGCCCCACAGTCATTTCTGAGACGGCAGTATCTGCCTCTCCTTCATTTCTGCTCCTACTATGCTGAATTTTTATTAACAGTTCCCCATATGCTACCTCTTTACTCAATCACTCATAGTGGTAGAGGAGAATTGCTGCTTCCATCTGAACAGGGGAGCAAATCAAAGGAACATACTCCGAAATCTGTGAAATTGTACAAGATGATATGAACGATGTGGAGAAATGAGGCATACGGGCTTCATATGCTACCCAAGATGGTTACAGTTTCTTGAAATCTTTAGACTACGAACCAAAGAGGATGAACTAGAGATTGGTTTGAAAGCTTTCCCCAATTCAAAAGTCGGTTCAATCTTACAGGATTCAACTATTCTGCTTTGGTGGTGGAATTTTGTAAACTCGAGCTTTTTAGAGTGTATTTACCTCTTCAATGACGAAATTGGGTCAGGTTGTCAAAATCGTTTTATTTATCTGTTTAAATCCGGATTTCCATCAAATTGGGTAACTACAAGAAAGTAGTTATAGTATAAGTATCTAATGATAATATGGAAGTAGTTGAAGTACAAGAAATGAGCTGATCGAAATAGATTTTCAGATGTTTTGGAATGATATACTGTTGTGTCGGGACATATTCCTATATTTACCTATGCTACATTACTGCAAATCTGCAACTCGCTATGTACGTCTTTGTTTTTTATGTTTTTTCTCTAAGCTCTTACCACTAGCCCCAATGGTGATATTGACCTTTGGCGGCACGTCAAACCCAAATGATTTGGCAATCTTGACAAGATCTAACTTATCAATTTGATATACAGTCTTTAAATGATGGGATGCATAAGCCTGTAAGTAAGCTCTATAACCATCTTTGGCCAGCTGATTCAACCAATAATTGCTTTTGATCAATTTATTTAATTGACTTTGAACATTGGCGATCTTGTTTTGGGGGAATTCGTATTCGTTCAATGGGACATTGGCCGCTTTCAAGTATCTTAAAAACCCAAGTTCTGAAGGTAATAAAAACATTAATGATTTACCCTTACCACTGGTACCTCTTGCAGTTCTACCTACTCTATGAATATAATCTCTTGGATCATCTGGAGGATCAAATTGGATAATCCAATCAACGGATGGAATATCTAACCCTCTGGCTGCAACATCAGTACAAATTAAAATACCTTGTTTGGCGTTACAAAATTCAAAAAAGGTATTAGTTCTCTTTTGTTGTTTCTGTTTCCCGTGTAAATCCAAAACAGGTAAATCGATATAATTCAATAATTCTCCAAAATATTTAACACAGTTACATGATGATAAGAAAACAATGATTTTTTTCTTAACGTTTCTCTTCAAGAATGAAAAAAGTAACAAAAACCGTTTATCACTTTCACAAACAACATAGCCTTGTTCCAACCCATCAGCAGTAGAAATCGAAGTCTCTGGTACAACATTGATATAAAGGGGACCAGGCCTTAAGGAAATTCTGGCTAAATCTTCAACTTTCGTCGTTTGGGTAGCAGAGAAAAGCATAGTTTGTCTTTCTTCCTTTGGTAAAACTTTGATAATTTGTTTCATTTCGTCTTCAAACCCAATTTCTAAGATCCTATCGGCTTCATCAATAATCAAAGCCCTTAAGTTTCTAAATACAAAACCTGGAGTATTTTGTAAATGATCCAATAATCTACCAGGAGTTGCAATTAAAAGATTGACACCTTTTTGTAACTTTTCTGCTTCTTGTCTTCTGTTAGCTCCACCAATAACAATTCCGAAAGTTTGACTATGATGAGCCATTAATTCTCGGGCTACTCCAAATATCTGTAATGCCAATTCTCTGGTAGGAGAAATTACAATAACTCCAGTACCATTTCTTGGTTTGAACTTCAAAGAGTATAACATTTCAATGGCAGGAAGTAAAAAGGCCAAGGTCTTACCACTACCAGTTTTAGCAGCACCTAATACATCTCTACCGGCTAATAAGGGAGGGATGGTCTTAGCTTGAACTTTAGTCATCTTGGTGAATCCCATCTCATTGATGGCTTTCATGGTAGGTTCAGAAAATCCGGCTTTATCAAAACTATAGTTAACATTTTCGTCGTCGAGGTCATTGCTGTCGTTAGAAATCTCTTCCACCTTTGGTCGTGGGGCGGAAGCTTCCACGTCAGAAGATTTTGATTTGAAATCTTTAGGCTCTTCAATATCTTGCCCCAAGAGTTGGGCTACCTCATCGAAATCGGCATCTACTTCGTCTACTAATTGCTCGTTGTCGGAAACAGGGCTTTCATCATCCGATATCTCTTTGTGTTGTCTTTTTTGCTTGACTGGGGTACTTTTCCCTTTGTTTCCAGCTTTTTTGGCCATTTTAAAGGTTTATTAATTTGCAAGTAAAGTATATGAGATGAGCATCGCACCGAATAATTTTTTTTGTGGAAAAAACTTTCCTGCAGGTAATGAATTTTTTTTAAAAAACGTTTCCTGCAGATAATAATCTTTTTCGGTGCCAATTACTCACTTAACAAAAGAGGTCGAAAGAGTGAAAAATAGTTAAATTTGATGTCTGCTAATTATGACGTGAACTCCACGGGGTCGTACATGCAAGCCATGAACCCTATGATGGAAGCTCTTAATAAGCTCGATTTCCCTGCTCAAAAGGTCCCAAAAATGGGTCTGGAACGGGAGAATATCAAGTCGGTCTCTCACATTATTGCTAAATTTGACCGAGTGGATCTACAGTTTGTGGAGGAAGCTGCTCGTGCCGACATTTCACAAACCCAAAGCAGTAATTCAGGTACTGTTCAAGGTATCAAGACTCAATTGGACGAGATAGCTGCTCAAACTGGACATGATGACTTATTTGACACTGTTAAAGCACTTATTGAGTCCAGTACTGGCGATGAAGAAATCCAATCAAATTTATTCGATATTCTTGGATTCGATCATTTCGAACTTATTTCGAGCATTGTGCAGAATAAGGATTCTATAACCGATTTCGACGAGTCAGATACCTCTGGTGATACACTTTTGACGGCAGAGGAAAGAGTTAGATTGCTCATTGAAAACCAGCAAAAACTGAAAAACCAGAAATTGGCTCCTAAAGTCTCCACTAATAAATACGCTCATGTGTTCAAGAAAGAAGATGTATCCCAATTCCTTGCAGCCACCGGGAAATCGGCGGCATTACCCGCTGGTTCCACCAGAACATCGTATCCTGCTTATGAAGAATTGGTGATCCCCCATTCAGATCCAAAAGCTAATAAATGGATTGGGGATCACCAGGTGGTGCAAGTGGCTGATTTGGATGTGCTTTGTCGGGGGACTTTCAACAAGTATGAGACTTTGAATAAAGTGCAAAGTCTTGTTTTTCCTGTTGCATATAATACCAATGAGAATATGTTGGTATGTGCTCCTACTGGGGCTGGTAAAACCGATGTGGCGATGCTTACGATACTTCATGCCATTGACCAATTCACCTCTGAAACCGTTGATGAAAATGGTGATTTGAGTCTTGATATCGATTACGAAGAACTTAAAGTAGTTTATGTGGCTCCTCTTAAAGCATTGGCTGCTGAAATTGTTGAAAAATACTCTGAAAAATTGAAATGGTTAGGTATAAAAGTTCGAGAATTGACGGGAGATATGCAACTTACCAAACTAGAAATGATGACAACCCAAATTATTGTTACAACTCCTGAGAAGTGGGATGTGGTCACCAGAAAACAGAGTGGTGATACCGATTTAGTATCGAAAGTTAGGCTTTTGATTATTGATGAAGTCCATTTGTTACATGAAGATAGAGGGTCTGTTATTGAAACTTTAGTGGCCAGAACTTTGAGACAAGTTGAAAGTAGTCAACTGATGATTAGAATCGTTGGTCTTTCGGCTACCTTACCGAATTATGTAGATGTCGCCGATTTCTTGGGTGTTAATAGAAACGTTGGGATGTTTTATTTTGACCAATCTTTCAGACCAGTACCTTTAAGACAAGATTTGATTGGGGTGAGAGGTAAAGCTGGTTCCAAGACTGCTAGAGATAATTTGGATATCGTAAGTTATGAGAAACTTGTAGAATACGTACGGGAAGGGCTTCAAGTTATGGTTTTTGTACATCAAAGAAGAGAAACGGTTAATGCTGCCAATACGTTTATTTCAAAGGCTAATGAATACCATGAATCAGAGCTCTTCAACTGTTCGGATAACCCAAATTATGAGAAATTTAGACGAGAAACCGGGGCAAAGAATAGAAGTAAAGATTTACGAGAATTGTTCCAGCATGGATTTGGAGTTCATCATGCTGGGATGTTAAGATCCGATAGAAATTTAACTGAAAAAATGTTCGCTGCCGGGGCCATTAAGGTATTATGCTGTACAGCTACTTTAGCTTGGGGTGTTAATCTTCCAGCTGCTGTGGTCATTGTCAAGGGTACCCAGGTCTATGATGCTAAACAAGGTGGATTCACTGATTTGGGAATTTCCGACGTTCTTCAAATTTTTGGTAGAGCTGGTAGACCACAATATGAACAATTTGGAACTGGTATTTTATGCACCACAAGTGATAAACTTGATCATTATATATCTCTTATAACGCAACAACATCCTATTGAATCAAAACTTAGTGCTAAATTAGTTGATAATTTGAACGCTGAAATATCCTTGGGTAGTGTGACTAATGTTGATGAAGGTATTCGGTGGTTGGGATATACTTATATGATGGTAAGAATGAAGAAGAATCCATTTGCTTACGGAATTGATTGGAAAGAATTACAGGAAGACCCTCTTTTGTATAACAGACGTAGAGATATGATTATCAGTGCTGCAAGAAGATTACACGGACTTCAAATGATTGTATTTGGAGAATCGTCTGGTTCATTTATTCCGAAAGATTTGGGTAGAATTGCTTCTGATTTTTACTTACTTAACAATTCGATTGAGATCTTCAATCAAATGCTCAATCCAAGAGCCACCGAAGCCGATGTTCTCTCGATCATTAGTATGAGTAGTGAATTTGATAGTGTCAAGTTCCGAGAAGAAGAGAAGAAAGAAATTGCCAGGTTGATGGAAGATGCCGTTCAATGCCAAGTTCCTGGGGAAATTGAAGCGGCTCAAACAAAGACTAACGTATTACTCCAATCATTCATTTCTAAGGCCCTTATTAAGGAATCGGCTTTAGTAGCTGATTCTAACTATGTGGCACAGAATGCCGCTAGAATCTGCCGGGCTTTGTTCCTTATTGGTATAAACAGACGTTGGGGGATATTTCTGAAAGTATTACTTTCTCTCTGTAAATCTATTGATAAAAGAATGTGGGAATTTGATCATCCGTTAGCACAATTCGACTTACCGGAGGTGATTTTGCGTAATCTTCGTAGTAAAAACCCTTCTATTGATAGTTTGAAAGATATGGAACCGGCTGAAATGGGTGATATGGTCCATAACTCTAAAATGGGTCTTACTTTGCACAAGCTAGTGGGAAAATTCCCGTATATCGAGATCGATAGTGAAATCTTTCCTATTTCGAATAATGTTATGAGAGTCCACGTATATTTGGATGCAGATTTCAGGTGGGACCCACAATATCATGGTAATACCCAGTTCTTTTGGGTATTTGTAGAACTGTCAGATGATTCGGAGCTTTTACATGTTGAAAGACTCATTATTGGTAAAAAGCAACTTCATGGCCATGAAATGGATTTCATGGTTCCATTAAGTGATCCATTACCAGCCCAGCTTGTTATTAAAGTTATCTCCGACACTTGGCTAGGATCAGAAACTATGCACGCTATTTCTTTTCAACACTTGATTAGACCTAATAACGAAACCGTTAGAACTAACTTACTTCGTCTTCAACCATTACCGGTAACTGCATTGCATGATGCAACAATTGAATCAATTTACAATAAACGGTTCAAATACTTCAATCCTATGCAAACAATGACGTTCTTTAATTTATACAATACTAATAATAATGTGTTTGTAGGATCTCCAACTGGTTCGGGTAAAACTGTGGTGGCAGAGATGGCTATATGGCATGCATTTAATCAGTTTCCTGGTTCGAAGATTGTATATATTGCACCAATGAAGGCCTTGGTTAGAGAAAGAGTGGATGATTGGAGATCGAGAATATCAACATCTACCAGCCATAAAGTGGTTGAACTTACGGGGGATTCTTTACCAGAAGCACGAGAAATCAAGGAGTCGGATATCATTATTACAACCCCGGAAAAATTCGATGGTATATCACGTAATTGGCAAACCAGAACATTTGTTCAAGCCGTATCGTTAGTCATCATGGATGAAATTCATCTTTTAGCTAGTGACAGAGGTCCAATTTTAGAGATGATTGTGAGTCGTATGAACTATATAGCGTCTCAAACCAAAAAACCAATTAGATTACTTGGTATGTCAACTGCTGTATCAAATGCCATTGATATGGCTGGATGGTTAGGAGTTAGAGAAGGCTTGTTCAATTTCCCATCTTCAGTACGTCCGGTTCCTTTGCAGATGTATATAGATGGATTCCCCGATAATTTAGCGTTCGCCCCGTTG
The DNA here is from genome assembly GCA_030574815.1 of Yamadazyma germanica. NCBI lineage: Eukaryota > Fungi > Ascomycota > Pichiomycetes > Serinales > Debaryomycetaceae > Yamadazyma > Yamadazyma germanica. The sequence goes on along the minus strand of JAJMFS010000009.1, from coordinate 240,556 downwards.
ATGAAGACGATGAATAAACCAGCATTCATGGCCATTAAACAACATTCCCCTACCAAACCGGTATTGATTTTCGTGGCATCTCGTAGACAAACCCGTCTTACAGCTCTTGATTTGATTCATTTATGTGGTATGGAAGATAATCCAAGACGGTTCTTGAAAATGGATGATGACGAATTGCAATCGGTACTTCCTGACGTCAAGGATGAAACTTTAAGGCTTTCTCTTCAATTTGGTATGGGATTACATCATGCCGGGTTGGTTGAAAGTGATAGACAAATCTCTCATAAATTGTTTGAAGCAGGAAAATTACAAATTTTAATTGCAACATCTACGTTGGCCTGGGGTGTTAATTTACCAGCCCATTTAGTTATTATCAAAGGTACCCAGTTTTTTGATTCCAAAATTGAAGGATATAGAGATATGGACTTGACAGATATTTTACAAATGATGGGGAGAGCCGGTAGACCTGCTTTTGACACTAGTGGTACAGCTATTGTATATACTAGAGAATCTAAAAAGATGTTTTATAAACATTTCTTGAATATTGGGTTCCCAGTCGAATCTTCTTTGCACAAAGTACTAGATAATCATATTGGTGCTGAAATATCTGCCGGAACTATTTCGACTCGTCAAGAAGCTATGAATTTCTTAACTTGGACGTTTTTGTATAGAAGAGCTCATAATAATCCTACTTATTATGGTATAGAAGACACTTCACCAGCAGGTATTTCATCATATTTAGGATCCCTTATTGATGATACCATTAACAACTTAATAGAGTCTAAATGTGTGGTCACCGGAGCTAAAGATGGTCTTTCTCCAACGCCTTTCTTGGATATTTCATCATACTATTATTTATCCCACAAAACCATTAGAAGGATTGTAACAGGAATCACTAATGAATTCGAAATTAGAAACTGTTTAATGATGTTAGCAGGAGCTACCGAATATGATGAATTGGCTACCAGACATGGGGAAGAATTAATGAACATGGAAATGTCCCAAAATATGAGATACCCTGCTGACGACATGCAATGTGAATTCATCTGGGATCCTCACGTTAAAGCTTATTTATTACTTCAAGCGTTTATGAGTAGATCCGATTTACCAATTGCTGATTACTCTCAAGATACAATTGCCGTATTGGACCAATCTTTGCGTGTTCTTCAAGCTTATATCGACGTAGCTTCAGAGTTTGGTTACATGCATACGGTAATGACATTTATCCGGTTAATGCAATGTATAAAACAGAGAATATGGTATGACAACCATCCAGCATCATCTCTACCAGGATGTTCAAACATGAATGATAAAGCAGCTATCCCATCTCTTGAAAAATTGGGTAATATGGGTAAAGCTAAACTTAGCAAAGTTGCTGAAACGTTACATATAGAGAACACGCCAATTGAAGATCTTAGAAAATATGGTCCTTCAAATAAAGCAGCAGATCAATTTGTATATGTTGCCAGTAGATTACCGGTATGTGAGGTTAGGTTGTTTCAAAGTTCAAGCGTAGAATTACAAGTGGAGCTAGAACATAAAAACTTTCCATTGGACTCTAAATTCGTTACTTACTGCCCACATTTCCCCAAGGCACAGAGAGAATCATGGTTCATCATTCTTTGTGACTCGGATCACAAAGAATTGTTGTTGATAAAACGGGCATCTCCTAAGATGTCAGGCAAAAAGGGGAAGATCTTGTGTACTTTAGAGATTCCACCCGACTTATCGACCAAAAATGTTTCGGTAATATGTATCAATGATGGGCTTGATCTTCAATATGAACGCAGTTTAGTGTTGCAGTAGAAAAGAAGAGATATCATCATACATATGCAATTATTATACACTAACTACTTTCCAAGAAATCGTCTTCTTCCTCTTCAGCCTTCTGTTGTGGGGCATCGATATCCTTCTCTGACACCGATTCCAATTGGTGGTGGTCTAAATTGACCGTTTTTCCCTTGATTACATCATCCATATTGAACGGCAATGCTTCCGTCTTGATCAAGTTCTCTATGTGTTTTCTGATTTGCACTTTCCTCTCTTCACTCTTCACCATACCTTGTCTAGCCTTTTCATTCAAGGTACTTGGGTCTTCTTGTTTCTGATTTGGATATAATGAAATGTACTTTTCGGCCTTTGGGAATAATATCGTATATGCTACATCCACTTCTTTGTGTTTGAGAAAAGTTCTGGCCTTTTTGGTTGATTTACGATCTCCTTCAGTTTCAGCATCTACAAGAGCTTTTCTGGCTTGTTTAACTAACCGTATAGCCTTTTTCCTCTCAAAAAAACGGACCATATGATATTTTTTAGCATTCTTTCTCTCCTTGGATTGCTGGACTACTTTGTTCAATTGAAACTCTAAAGCCTTCAATGTTCTTTCTTGATTAATTCGTACATCTGCTGGTAATGTAGGTCTGGCCAAAAGTCTTCTTATATCTCTCATTTTCTTTTTGATTTTTCCCCCTCCAGAAGCCATGACTTTGGCTATGTCTCCTGAGCCCTTTGGCTTGGAATTCTGGGACTTTCCGGCTATTTTGCCATTTTTTGCAGTAATTTCTCCCATCGTTACTGAAAATTTATGCGATGAGATGGGTATATGGGGAAGAGTCGTGTGGAAGCCAAAGTGAAAAATTCCAAACGTGAGAAACCTCAGTTGCATAAGAACAAAGGGTAGTATAAACGGAACTTAAAAATGGGGGTTTTGGAGAAAATTCAACAGATCCAAGATGAGATGGCTAGAACGCAAAAGAACAAAGCCACTGAGTATCATTTGGGGCTTTTGAAGGGGAAACTAGCCAAGCTTCGTCGTGAATTATTGGAACCTCAGCCTGGTCAAGGTGGTGGAGGTGGTCAAGGGTTTGAAATTGCCAAGGCTGGAGATGCTAGAGTATCATTGATTGGATTCCCATCAGTAGGAAAGTCGTCCTTTTTATCGAATGTTACAAACACCAAATCAGAAGCTGCTAATTATGAATTTACTACTTTGACTTCGGTAGGTGGACTTCTTCACTATAATGGGGCCGAAATTCAAATTGTCGATTTACCGGGGATTATCAAGGCGGCAGCTCAAGGGAAAGGTAGAGGACGTCAAGTCATAGCTGTGGGAAGAACCTCCGATTTGATCATGATGGTGTTAGATGCTACCAAGGGAGACGATCAACGGAGAATCTTGGAGAATGAACTTGAAACCATGGGGATTAGATTGAATAAGGAAAAACCCAATATTTCATTGAAACTTAAAAAGACAGGAGGTGTCAAGTTAAATTCTATAAACCCTCCTGTTCATTTGAATGAAAAGATTGTGGCGGGGCTTTTGAAAGAATATAAAATCCATAGTGCTGATGTGTTGATAAGAGATGAAAATGTCACAATTGATGATTTCATTGATATCATCAATGAACAACATGTCACATATATCAAGTGTCTTTACGTATATAATAAGGTGGATGTAGTATCACTTGAAGAATGTGATAGATTGGCTAGATTGCCTAATACAGTAGTGATGTCTTGTGAAATGAACTTAGGTATTGATGATTTGAAGGAAGAGATTTGGAGACAGTTGGGACTCACTAGACTTTATACTAAACGTAGAGGAATTCAACCGGACTTTAATGATCCAATGGTTGTCCGTAGGGATAGTACTGTACAAAGTGTATGTGATGCAATTCATAGGGACATGAAAAACCAATTCAAGTTTGCCTTAGTGTGGGGGTCAAGTGCCAAACATTCTCCTCAGAAATGTGGTTTGAATCATCCAATACATGATGAAGATGTTGTTCAAATTGTTACAAAGTAAGTGTATTAATATATATCAGGCTAATCCAGTATTCCTGGTTTCTTGACGAGGCTTTCTTAAACCAACTATGTATTCCGGGAGCCAATATTTCTCTTCAATATAATAATATTACATTTACTGGTACATTCATAAGCCAGTAACGTTGCTCAAGATTGGTTTTCGCAGCCATTAATGGAGACTACTGGAATAATAAGACCAGGGATGTGGAGAAAAACAAGTAACAAGAAAGGGCATCCGTAATACATAAATCTTTACTTTGTATTATATATAATTTATAGTGGATATATAATAGACATAAAGATGTTATCGGGTATGTTAGTTGATCGTGACTGTTTAGGGCTCCATACATCACGTGCGCGCACCCAGGGCAACTTTTTCACATATATCTTTCGTGAAAGAAAAAAATAATTTTTCATCATTAATTGGGTCCATTAAATATCCTATCAACAGAAAAAAGTCGAAATGGGTGGAATCCGTGATAAAAAAGCTGAATACTTCAGCAAATTGAAAGAATTATTAGAAGAATACAAGTCTATTTTCATCGTTGGTGTCGATAATGTTTCATCCCAACAAATGCATGAAATTAGAAAAGCCTTAAGAGGTGAAGGTCAAGTTTTAATGGGTAAAAACACCATGGTTAGAAGAGCTATCAGAGGATTCTTATCTGAATTACCACAATATGAAAAATTATTACCATTTGTTAAAGGTAATGTTGGTTTCATTTTCACCAACTCTGATTTGAAATCCGTTAGAGATATCATCACCTCTAATGTTGTTGCTGCTCCAGCCAAGGCCGGTGCTATTGCTCCAAAGGACGTTTGGGTCCCAGCTGGTAACACCGGTATGGAACCAGGTAAGACTTCTTTCTTCCAAGCCTTAGGTGTTCCAACCAAGATTGCCAGAGGTACCATTGAAATTGTCAGTGATGTTAAGGTTGTTGAAGCCGAACAAAGAGTTGGTCCATCTGAAGCTTCTTTGTTAAACATGTTGAACATTTCTCCATTTACTTATGGTTTAAGTGTTGTTCAAGTTTACGACAATGGCCAAATCTTCCCAGCTACTATCTTGGATATTACTGATGAAGAATTAGTTGGTCACTTTGTTTCTGCTATCAACACCATTGCTTCTATTTCTTTGGCTGTTGGTTACCCAACCATTCCATCTGTTGGTCACTCTGTTGTTAACCACTATAAAAATGTTTTGGCTTTATCTATTGCTACTGACTACACTTTCGAAGGTAGTGAAGCTATCAAGGATAGATTAGCTAACCCAGATGCTTATGCTGCTGCTGCTCCAGCTGCTGCTTCTGCTGGTGGTGATGCCCCAGCTGAAGAAGCTGCTGAAGAAGAAGCTGAAGAATCTGATGATGACATGGGATTCGGTTTATTCGATTAAACTGTTTAATGTATATCTTCTTTAATACTGTCCTCCTCTCGACTTTCTCTCGATGGCTACTGTTTCTCTCGCACATCGCATGGCTGCAAATTTTATCAAATCTAAATTTTGCAGCAATTCCACAAATGCAAACTCAAATAGAATTATCTATAGATAGCCAAGATTCCAATATCCATACCGTATTCAAGTCATTTGAGCAGGAGAATTCCATTATACACCCCGTTCGAGACCTTTCCCAAACTTTTGCCAATATTGAATCGACAATTAAAGATTCACTCGATCCTGAAACCCCAAGGAAATTTGCTCAAGCAATTAATAATGTGTATAACTTAATGGTTTACCTGATTCAGATAGTGGAATTGCATCCCAAGCTTTTACCTGATTTCCAAGAATTTTACCTGAAGAAAATTGATGTGATACTTTCCCACATCTTCACCTCTCGATTATTTACTCTTCTTTACAAATTAGATAACCATCATATTGATATCATTTGGCAAATCCATAGATTGATTGACCTTGTTTATTGTTTTAGATTCCCTGACGGTAACACGTTTGACATTGGACAAGATATTAATGTTAGTGTGATCAAATGCTTCCAATATCCGTTATTCAAGTATTTGAGAAATGATGATGATATCACATCCCATTATTTCAATTACAACCAAACGTATCCCAATGAATTGTTTAGAGGTGAAATATCAACCACCTTTACGATAATGGAGAAATTACGGTTACTTGATACATGTCTTGCATTAGTACTTAGCTCGTGTACATTAGGTGGTGATGTTCTAAATCATTTTGCAGCCATTTTACATGAGCCACCCACTTATTTCTCGTTTGAATTATTTAAACAGCAAATGAAACTTATTGACCAAAGAGAAGGATCTACCGAACAAACTACTGAATTATGTCGGGTAATCAAACAGCAAATCATTGATATATCGAAAGAAATTGAATTGACAAGAAGCACAAAGGAAAACAAGTTGGACCTCCAATCAGGTGTCGAGTTCGAGTCAATTCAAACCCCTCTGCCTACAGTGATTCATCAACCAATGAATCATCTTAAGATTTTGTTTGAAGAGCCCGAAACTTGTAATAGATTTTTACCAAATCAGAATCTGGAATTGGATTTGGCTCAGATTGAAACTCAGACAGATCCATCGTTTAGTTCCGATAGTTTCAAAGAGCCGTTTAGACGACAGGGGTTTAGATACAAAGTTATTAAGGCGTTGGGGTTAAGAATGGCTAGTAGGTAGATAAGCTAATAGGTAAATACAGGGTAAAAGAGCAAGAATCTAAGGTATAGAAATGCTACGCTGATATATATTTACAAGTATGCTTACTTACATAAAGAAATAAACTTCATGGGTCTCTCTCTTCGTCGTTCGTGAAATTACCTCCTCCTATACAACTCCTCCACCTCCTCCACCACACTCTTCCTCTCTCTAACAATACCCTTCTCCACATACTGACTCATCTTATTAGGATTTGGCCATTGTTCCGGTAATAATCCGGCTCTTTTGAATAAAAACCCAACTCGATCACTAACATCAGCTCCAACACCTAGCCAATACTTGGCTCTGTCGAAATCCAACTCGATATGCTTATAAGGTTTTTCACCTCTGGCAATTTCTTCTGAAGTCAATGGAACTGATACTGGATTATAAGTTCCAAGCACTTCAACTGGGAGCTTATCTCTTGCTTGTTTTTTATTGGCCACCACTATGTTGTAGAGAGGCTGATGTCTTCTTCCAAAACGGGCCAATCTTATTTTTATGGGGGATTTAGCTGACATGATGGTGATGGATAAATTTTTCACTTTTCGAGCGAGATAGAGGGAGAGAGAGAGAGAGAGAGGGAGATAGAGAGAAGGGTACCCTTTGATAGGTATTGTGTATAGTGAAATGTTATGTTGTGGACTTATATAGGTTGTATTGTTTTGTGTATTTGGATACATGTTGTGATATGTGTTCAACTATTGTCCATGTTTGTACTGGTTTCTTGTGGTTTAGATAAAGTTCCTGTATATACGCCGTAGTGTCTGGCAGTATAGACATAGGGCCAGAATACATATGGACAGAATATTGGGAATGGATATTCTAGTGTGGTGTGATAGGCCTAAAAATACTAGGTGTTTTTGTCTTAGTATGTGACATAGATGTATAAATTGGCTCTTCGACACTATATGTGCCTATCTATATATTTATATACATATATCTCTATGTCCATACATTCTATCTTACGCTGTCTGGAATATATACTCTGTTCTCTGTTATTCTGTATATTCCTCTATCCGTATCATTCATCTACTATCACTCCTCTACTATTATTCATCTCTTATTTATTCATCTCCTATAATTCTCCTATTTATTCCTATCTACTACAACTTCTTCTTGGCCTTGAATTTCTGTTTAGGTTTAGGTTTTGAAATCTTCCCCTTACCCTTCTGGAACTTCGGTTTGATTTCCTGTTCATCATCTGACCAATCATCTTCTTGTTTGTTCTGTTTGAATTTCAATCTATTCTTTTGTCCCCTAATAGGTGCTTGTTTAACAGCATCCAAGTAAGCATCGATTCCAGATCCCTTATTGGCCAAAGGATCAGATTCATCAGAAAATACAAATTTCCCGTTCTTCCTTTCCATTTTATCAGAAAATTTCTTGGTAGAACTGGTCTTTGGTTTCGATGATGAAATCTTGGCAAAAGTTTGACGATCTAATAAATCTAATGGATTATCATTACCTTCCATGATATATTGATTACTCTTTCCTTTTCCTTTTCCTTTTGGTGCCTCTTCTTCTTCTTCTTCATTATCACTAACTTCTGAATCATATAATGCTTCTTCGTAAGCGGAAACAAATTTCTTACCTGGCTTATCGGTGTCACCTTCTTCTTTTTGTTTTCTTTTAGCTCTATTTCTAGTCTTTTTGATATTGGCCACCAACTTCTTATCATCTTCAGGAATTGCTTGTTCAACTTCTTCATATCCAAATTTTCTAATTAATCTTTCAACAATATGTTTAACCTTTGATTTGAAATGTCCCTTATGTTCATGAGACCATCTCATTAATTTAGTCAATAATTCTTGTAGATTGCCTTTGACTAAATCCTCTGGTAATGAAAGAACTTCAACTTTTACAAACCCAATGGCTGATTTGGCGATTTCCCTTGAATTATGAGTTAAAAACAATTCAACTGTACCACATAATTCCACTAATACTTCGGTTGGTAATTTATCTTTGAATTCAAAAATCAAACATGATACTGCCGTGATCGTAGCTGATATCATATGAGGAGATTGGGCTCCAAGACCACCACTTACCATGGTGAAGTATTCGGTTAAAGTGGCTTCGGAATCCGGAGTTTCAGGATCAAATCCTGGAACTTTAGAATTTTGAATTACTCCTCCTGCTTCCATTTTATGTCCCATTTTAATAAGAATTTGGTATGACAAAGACCTGGTTCTTTCGTTACCATCTTTAGTACACATGATAATTTCTTGTAAAATAGCTGGAATGAAATATAAATATTGAGGAGGTAAAAGGTCAATCACGTTATTTATGGTTGAAAGCCTTGGAGCTCTTGCAGAGCTTTGGGTTTCATCAACGGTTGAAACCAATATTTGAACGATTTCTTCGGCAAACTTGATGATAGATTGTTGTCCTTGTTCGACTTCTCCCAATTTTGACAAGATTCTATATGATCTTTTTTGCACTAATGAATCAGAACTGGAGATGGTAGTGGTGAATATGGAAAAAAGGGCATTATGACTGGTGGCTGGGACGTATTTGGACATGGCAACTATCAAATCCATCATGGTTATACTTAATTTTGGAGCATTACTCTTCTTTTCTTTACCTTCTTCATCCATAGCATTTTTTAATAATCCACAGACTTTATTGAATGTGTTTTCTAAATCATCTTTTGGAATAACCTTTAAATAAACATCAATGGTTTCGAGAATAAATCCTCTACTATCAGGAGAAGTTGAACTGAAGACGTTAAATAATACAGAAAGAATATTTGATGCCTTTGATGAAAGATGTTGTAAATTCACTTTGGCTTGTTCAATGGATAATTCTTGTTGCATTAATAAATCATCAGCCAAAACCCCGTCGCTGTATGCCATATAACTTTCTGCCAATGATCTTAAAGCGTGACATATATTCGATCTGGAGTCGACATTACTGTACATGATATCAGTTAATTTGGAAGCGAAAGTATCGTCAAAAGAAGTGGTTATGTCTCTTGGTAAATCGCAAAATGGTGGTAATAAAGACCATATTTGATCAACAATAGTTTCAAAGACTTTGACATGCATAGAATCCTTGGATAATTTCAGAATTTTATCGGTGAAAAACTCAATCAATGGTAAAATTTCCCTTTGGTAATATCCCAAATTAGCGAATCTAACATTATCTCTTAAAATAGGTAATAACCAAGCTCTACCAGGAGAATCTGACGATGTTAAATTCAATGGAAGAACCGATAAAACAACTTCAGGGCCCATGACAGAAACAGCAGATGCAATCACATCTTCGGCTTCTTTATTATGAGAGAAATCTTCCAGTTCGATGGTTCTCCATTGACCGATAACTTCTAAGATATCAAGAAAATCTGGATTACCACGAGATCTGAATTTGAGAATCACTTCATTGACAAACTCCAAGATTTCTTTCAAGGCATGGGCGTATTTGACAGATAATAATTCTTGCTGTAAAATTTCCGATACATTTGAGATGACTTCTTCCATATCGGAGGTTGGGGTTACTAAAAACCGGTCTGGAATGGCAGAAATTATTGAAGTTAAACAATGGGCAGCAGATGAATATATATCTTTACTATCGGCACCAAGGAAGTTGGATACGTGTTTGAAAATGGTAAAGAATTTGGAAATAAATACTGGTCCATCCAAATTGGCAAAACATTCACAAGCTTTGGCGACAACTGCCAACCAAGAAGCTGCCAAATGAACATCATTAATAGCTGGTTTCAAATCGAAAATGATATCCAACACCTGGGAAAATCTTTCGATGTTGATGACGTTGTTCATTGATTGGAACAATCCTTCAAATGCAGAAAATGCCGAAGATACAATAAATTGATCATTGGTTCTGGAAACTTCCAACAATGCATCACAAAGAGGTTCAATCAGTTTCGATGGCCAAGAACCTGAGCTGGTAATTGAACTGATTAACTGTAAACAATGGATAATTTGAGTATTAGCTTCTTTGTTCTTTCTCTTCTGTAAAATTTCCCCGAGTCTCTCCAAAGCTAATTTCCCGCATAATCCAGAAACTGGATGAAATGGACTTGGTGATGTTGGGGGATTTATAAGAATATTTGTCACGGCTTCTTGAGCTCTTCTTCTGACTTTTGGTCTTTGATCTAAACACAATTCAAGTAATCCGACAAATGCTCTTTGTGGCGAAATTGTGCTGGAGGAATTCCAAGTCTGGTAATCTTGCGCCAACAATAAACTTTCCAAAGTTCCAATAGTTGATTTAATAAGTGGTGCATCGGTTTCAGACGATGTAAGTGGAATGGCCAATTTAGCTAAAATATCTGGAAATTTGGAAATTAAAAGTGGTTTTGGGGTGTATGGCAAAACAATGTCTAGGAAATATACAGCTGCAGTAGCTAATCCTTGATCAGCAACTATGTCACCTTGAACACTTTGGTCAAGTAATGAACAAAAAGAAACGAAATAGGCTACTGGAGTTTTGGTACTTTTTTGTTCTTCCAAGTTCTCTTCAACAGCCGTGAGGATAACGGCAAGATGCTTCTGATTTTCTAATTTAGAAGTTACCTGGGATCTTATTTTCCCAAGCTTATCTTCCATATCAAGTATGTCGAGGCTGACACCTCCATCTGGATTATTCATAGTGATGAGATGAGATGAGCTGAATTTTTTTATTCGCGATGGCTGCAAATTGAGAAATGGTTGCAAATTGAGAAATAAATATTGTGTGTCCTGCACATTACCCCACATAAAAAAAACCGATTCTCAAACGGCTGCAAATGAAACTATTTACAAGTATCCGACAAATAACCAAGGACAAGAGCTTACGGAAACTTGTAGGGAAAAAGTCTGGTAATAATGAGCCCCCATCAAGCTTACCTCCTCCTCCTTCTGCAACCTTATCTTCCAAAAATGAAACTACATCGTTGAATCTTCCTTCTAGAGATAACCACAAACGAGAAGGCCAAGATAGTGATTTATCGTGGAGTAATTCATTTAGCTTCTCCACCATTCATTCCCGAGAGTCGGAGTTGTTATTGCAAAGTCTTGAAACTTTTTTCGACGGAAGCTCCCCTTCAGCAAACGAATTACGGAAATATACGTTACACCGAACTCCGATAAACTTCCTTGATAATGTTTGCCAGACCAGATGTCAACAAGCACTCGACGGGAGAAGATTAAAGAAACGGAAATATACCACCAAAGATAAGAATCAAGCTCCAAATCCACAAATAGGAATTCCAGAATTTGTAGATCCCGACATGACGAGTCAAATTACCCTAGATCAGTGCAGAGAAACTGTTAAAAAGTGGAAAAGCGAAAGAAATAAAATTGAATAAAAGTCTAATATACATTAATATACTCTAATTATCATAAGAATTAACGAAAAGTTTGAAAATCTTAGCTTTAAACTTGGATTTCTTTGCAACTGTCTTTTTAGTGGTTTTAACCGGTTCGAATTTATCGGTGACTGGTACTGGACCTGGAATTGTGGCAGTTGCTGTGGTTGAACGGGAAGGTTGAGGAGATCTATCACTAGATTCGACTGATGGGCCGGAGCCAATCTGTGTTGAAGGTTTGGTAAACATGGCACTAGCACTGGTATCTTTGGCGGATCCAACACTTTCATCGGTTATCCTACGAAGAGCTGCATTCAAATCAGCGGAGAATTTACTGCTTACATCTGAATCACTATCATTACGAGCGTCGGGGGACATGAAACTATCTTCGGTAGTATCTTCTTTACCCATTCTGATTAATTCAGCGAGTGAATAGTTTTTGGACAAATCGATTGTCCGTTTGTCGGTTTTGGCTGATCCTGGTTTCGCTTTGGGCGGCTGCGATGACTTCGACGATTCGAGTATTTCCAGTTGTTTCATGATATTTGGTTTGGGGATACCTTCTTCAATTGGGGCCAGTATAACTTGTTCCAGTCTCGGCTCCGGCTCCGACTTTAAATCAGTTTTTGGTTCCCATAAAGCTGCTCCAGATGGTGAGTGGGTTCCAATAGACCCAGATACACTTTCCACTGGTATCGATGGATCTTCAAAAGCTTCCGGGGCAGTTTCCGCAGCTATTATAGGTTCAACAGGTCTTGGTTGATTTTCTACAGCTCCTGTGGCTGGTCTTCCGGTTGTATCTACACTTTCCATGATGCTATCATCAATCTGACCCTTTGGTTCATTCTTTGGTTCTTCTGCTTCGTAAAAATGTTCAATTCCCAGACGTCTTGAACTTGGACTTCTAGCCCCCGAACTTAAAAGATCACTATCTTCACCGTCACCATCACCGTCAAATATCTCTGAAAGAACAGGTCTCGGGATGGAAGGAGAACTGATATTCTCATTCACAATTGGCTCGGAAATTGGAGATACATCAGAAGCTACTGGTAACTCTTGCTTTTCAATATCTTTAATGATATCATTAACTGCTTGGTTCTCTGATGGCCGTTCCGTTAAAACGGATTCAGAAAATTCGACGGTCGGTTCGATCATCGGAGTTTCCACTTCGTTGGATATAAGATGGGTCTCTGGGCCAATTGAATTTTGAAGAGCCATTTCTTGCTCCTCGATGGCAGCTTCTTTGGCCGGTAATTTGTCCTGCAGTTCCTGATATACACTTTTGATCGGTTCTTTAGCTGACGCCGTGGTTGCTTTTGAAACGGGTATCTCTTGGTCGATGGCATCCTCGGGAATTGAGTCGAAATTCGTCTTTGAAGGAGAGTCTTCACCTCTTGGTGTTTCGGGCAAAGAAATCTGGGCTTTTGGTGAATCAGTAATACTACTAATACCACTACCAATAGTTATATTATCAATATTTGATGAACTTCTTGACGAACTCCTATTTCTCTTGAAGAACCCCCGTTTTTTCTCTTTCTTAGCCTTTTCCTCAGCCTTTAATCGGTTCTTTTCCTCTAATTTCTGTTGCTTTTCTTCAAGTTTCAACTGTTTTTCCCGTTCTTTTTGGAGTCTCTTTTCTTCTTTAGCCCTCTCCTTTCTGGAAGACGATTTGGTAGATAAATTATCTCTCATAGAATGAGACGAGAAATCCTTATGATGGTTTTCATAAACATAATTATCATTAACTCCCGAATGACCCAAAATTTCCATTTTTTTATCTTGAGAATCCTTTGATCCAACGATTTTTTCGGTCGCTACTTCTAAAGCCTTGGTATACATTTCAGCTTCTGTCAAATGTTTTTTAGGTTTGATATTCGATCCGTAAATAGGAATGGTTTCAACATTGTCATCGAATTTAATCGAATTATTTGAAGGAGAAGTGATTGAGGCGTTGGAAGCTTTGGTAGTTGGGGATAATCTTGGTTGTTTGAGTGCCGTTTCTTCGGGAATCGAGAAGGTGGGGGATTGGGTCAATTTAGGTGATTGTAAAACGGGAGACTTGACGGGAGATCTAGGTGGTTTAAGAGATTTGGGCTTGGCTTTAGGGGAGCTACCTAGCGACTTGTATGGATGTTCATCCGTAACCGTATTGTTGTTGGAGTTGGGATTAGAATTAGCAGTAGTTTGGGTCTGAGCTTGGGCCTGTAGTTGTCCCAATTGTTCTGGCAGTAACGAATTTTTCAAAATTGATTTCAAAGGTTTCTTACTGTTTACAGAATTGGCAAGCGAATTGGTGCGAGAATTGGAACTAGGTTCGACGTTTAGATGAAGAGCATCCGTTTGGAGGTCCGCTGACGTGGAGTGAGAATGACCCTTGGGAGTTTTATCGAGATAATCGACAGTTGGGGGGTGAGTCGAGATCAGTGACGGTTGTGCCTGTGGTTGCTGCACTTGCGGCCGGTGAGAATTATCGACTTCATAGTCATATTCGAAATCCCTTAAATCTTCATCGATTTTCAGAAGATTATAATTGGTGCTTAGGATAGAATTATTCCTTACCGAGTTCATTGAATTAGCTCGAGAATTATTACGAGAGATATTCTTGGTGGTAGTCTCAATAATATTAGAACCGTCAGCGAGGGTTCTTGTAGTCTTAGTGGTTATCGATACGGTCCGACCTTGTGAGTCGACGATTTTGGTAGTCTTAGTAACAACCGTCTCATCGGAAGAGTGGATGGAGGATTGCGGCAGGTCCTGAGTAACGAATTGGGAGGTCTGTGACGGGAGCTGTTGATTTGGTGGCTGATGAAGGGGCACTTGTGGCTGATGTATCTGGGGGGTAGGAGACGTCAAAGAGCTATGACGAGATGTTGGAGTATATGAACCTTTCGGATGATAGGTATAACTTCTAAGGGAATTTGACCGCTGGGGCTGGTATGATTGTGGTCTTGATCTGGCGGTAAGTGAGGCAGTTCTGCCGGCTACTCCATATGTGGCAGGCAGGTTAGGTCTTCCGGTAGCAGCTGTCCTAGAAGCCACGCCCACACCTCCAGTCGACCCCCTGGCGGACCCGCTGGCGGGCAGTGAATTCTGGTGTAGTCTTAATGCGGCTAAAGCAGCAGAACCAGCGCCATTTGTCATGGACGCCGATCGACTTATCCCGCTATTGGGAACACCCGCCACATTGGTGTTTGCGGCTTGTTCATACTGATGAACTTCCTGGTTGTATTTGCGAAAACCTTGTTGGGACTGGCGTTAGTAAGGGAAACAACAATGGGTAACTGGAATTGAGGATAACAAAGGCAGCAATTGCGGTAGAAACGGGGCAATTACTGGAAAATGTAGCAGCGAGAGGGAGCTCTCTAACCACTGGTCACCACGGTGTTCATCTCACCTCCTTGACATCCATACATTGTACATACTTTTCTGGAACTGAAGAAACCAACCATGATGATTGTGAAATTATATGCGAAGTGAAATTCTCATTTCTCATTTCTCATTTTTTGGGGTAGCGAGTCGAATTGAGGGTCTGGTGTGGGTCTGGTGTGGGTCTGGTGTGGGTCTGGGCCTGCATATAGGAAATGAAACTCGTTGTGATGGGTGTCGTGTCGGAACCTTGGTGTCTGACGATGAGAATCACAGAGGGTCGGCCGGAGATACTGCTGCTGCTGACAAATAAACCCGGTGCGGCTCATTACTAATGGTTGACGATATAACCTGGAGCGGATCCTGATTAACAACATGACGAATTTTGAAAAAGAGGTGTTATTTGCCACGTATCCCTGCAGTAAACCATATCCGACATATTTTATAAGTCATGGGGCCCCCACCTTTCTTAACAAGAATGACCCCTTCACCGATACTGGAGCGTACGAAACGATTGCGGAAATCGGGAATCAAATAAAGGGTTTAAAGCCGGATTACATTATTTTTGTATCGGCACATTTCCAAAGCATGACCCCTGGGGAGATTGAAATTACTTTAAATGATGGCGACCACAGCAATAAACAAATCTACGATTTTTCGGGATTCGATGATATTTATAAAGAGAAATTCACCTCCAAAGGAAGCCCATTAATTGCCTTGACAATATATAAAGAACTTCTGGAAAATGGGTTCATTCCTCGTATGGTTAACCGAGGAATTGACCATGGGGTCTGGGTGCCCATGAAAATTGCATTTGGGGATTCGCTAAATATCCCGTTAGTGGAAGTGTCATTACCCCATTCGGATGATTTTAATCAAAGTTATAAACTAGGCAATGTGTTACAACGAATCCGCAATGAATTGATTTGGAATCCGGAAACCGAATCGGATATGAAAGGGTTAATCATTTGTTCGGGCATGAGTGTGCATAATTTGCAGGATATAGGTAGATCTTTGAGTTATCCCGATCAAAAAATGCCCTATACTAAACAATTCAATGAGATTCTTAAAACGATATTTGATAAATCTACCGCATTAAGTATATTACACAATTTGAATAACATGAAGAAGGATTCCAATTTCCGCCAAGTATTATATCAGGCACATCCGACTTTTGAACATTTATTACCGTTGGTGGTGGCGGCGGGGACTAATCACGGTAGTTGTTGCGTACAGGAGGTGTATAATAATGAGAGATTAAGTTTGGGGTTTGGCATGTATAAATTCATGGCCCGGGGGTCCAGTGGCGCCAAACAGTTGGCTAACTCCTCCACTGTAGTATCCCGTCAACCTATATCTA
This sequence comes from Yamadazyma germanica, assembly GCA_030574815.1. Classification (NCBI taxonomy): domain Eukaryota; kingdom Fungi; phylum Ascomycota; class Pichiomycetes; order Serinales; family Debaryomycetaceae; genus Yamadazyma; species Yamadazyma germanica. The sequence continues at coordinate 224,051 of JAJMFS010000009.1, read as the reverse complement.
CCCGTCCACCTATCTCCGCCACCCCGTCTCCCCAAGTGTAAATTTATCCCCATCATCCAATTCCTGGCATACTTATGAATATACGACATCTATTGACTATTTATGCATCGGCTATTGGCTATTGGCTATTGGCTATTTCCTATTTCTACCTCTATTATTAGTCGGCCCTCGACCTTGCCGCCCTCGACATTGCCACTTTAAACCTTCAATAATTGACTCAAGGCACTGGAAATCCCCTTTTCATCTAATCCATCTAATTCCGCCTTGAGCTCTTTTCCCTTTTCAAACCTGGCGGTTACACTTGGTGGTATACCGTAAGCCTCTCTAATCAAAATTGGTAATGACGATTTTTGAGATTTTAAAGTGGGGTAGTTGGTGGTCAAGAATTTTCTAAGCGGGATACTTGCTTCTCCTGTTTGTGATAAATGGAATCTTAATTCTCTTAATGTTTGTGGTAATATAAATTTTGACATGGTATTTGATATATCTTCAGTTTTACTGGCAGTCGCATTCGCGATGGAATGAGGGGTGTGGCATTGCCCAATTCCCGAGTTGACCGGTAATCACCAAATGTCGTGGGATGGTGAATGTCGTATGGCACACCGGAGATGATCGAGTTAGTCAATCTTAGATGAAATTACGGTTATTATTCAAAACAGCCGATACGGACATGATATTGCCTAGACATATATTTCTTCAACCATTGCGATACAAAATTCCCGGATGCAACCGAGTTATACTTCGATAATCAGGAAACATAGACAAATAGACAAATATAACCGTAGTACTTCCACATAACAAATCAGATGCCACTACCCCAGCAACTTGACCAAACAATTAAAACTTTCGACTAAGAAAAAAGGATTTGGCCGAATGTAGACGGTTAGCCGTTCTTATCTTTGTCATGAGTACACGACTCATCCGCCATGTCCCCGGTGGACCGGGGCACCGGTTTCAAATTTTCAAACTATATAAACTTATAAATCGGTCGATATTACTAACCATTGAAAAATGTCAATTCAACTTCCACAATATGACGATAAACGTCTTGCAGAATACGATGTCACCCCTAGACCAAACAGAGTTAGACAAATTTTGAAGTATGTTTTCGCTACTTTCATCGGTTTATTAACCGTTAATTATATGTTGGACTTTACACCAACTTGTCAATTTACCAGTTTCAATATGTTATTTGCTGCTCCAGCCACTACTGTTGAAGTATTCGAAGTCACTCCTGAATTGGTTATTCCTTCAACTGCCGTATCGGTTGCTAATACCACCATCTTCAATCTGACATTTGATGATGTTTCATTTGATTACGAAGCCCCAGAAACTTTCAACTTCACGAATGGATTACTTTCTTTGAACTTTACATCAACTGCCGCTTCTCCAATTGTTGCCGAACTTAGCTTCGCTGGTGTACCTTTATGGAGAACCTCATCTCCTGCAGGTAATGGAACCACTAGTAGTTTAACTGTCAAGAACGTTACCGAAGTTTTGAGTTTATTTGAACAAAATGGTACTTTCGAATTCAGTTTATTGGAAGGCGATTCTACTGGCATTAATGTTGAATTGGTTTTATCATTATATAATGATACTACCACTGCCAAATCTGGCATGGTCATGGTCTCTGCCGAAACAATTTTTGCAGCCATTGGTCCAGCCACGACGGTCCTTTCATTAGGTGGTGGAGAATTACCAAACGATTCATTTTCAATTGATTTACCCCAATTATCCTCCAATATCACCAACGCCAAAGTATCTTTATTTGCATCTGCCACCAAGGACGAAATTACTTACTATAAAAATGATATTGCCAAAGTTGGTGAACCTGCCACCACTGGACCTATAAGATACATCAATGTTTACGCTAATGATATTTATCTTGCATCGATAACTCCAAAACCAACCTTATTCCATGCTAACGATATTGCTGTTAATGCTTCTAAATTGTGGACTCCATTGGCTGATTCAGGTTCTTTTGAAGGCTTAGACTATGAAATTGATTTATTCCCAGTTTTACCACTTTTATGGACTGGTTCTTTATCTTTACTGATTGAAGTGGTGTCTCCAGTTACTAGTGATACCAAAGCTCCTGGTGTTCCTCCAACTTTACCTCATCCAGTTATTAAAGGTGATGGTGTCATTGGACAAGATTCTTGGTTAGTCTCGGGTAAATTATTGGCTTGGGAATCATCCTTGATTGATTCGGCCGTTGGTGAAGTTTTATCTTCTTACTCTTTACAATCTGATAGTGGGGTTTTAGTTGAACCTCCAGCTTTCACTCCATGGCAACCAACCATCAAAAACGAAATCGTTAAATCCAAAATTGACTCGGGTATTGTCTCTCAATTGAACTTCACTTTGGTCGATAATTCTACCTTGAGTTATACTGTCGCTACCAACTCCAGTACTCACAACATTTTAACCAAACAATCCAAGACTTCTAAAAAACCTGCTGGTCCTCCAGGTAGTCCATATGGATCCGTCACTACTACTTCTAACTTGGTATCCATTGGAGGTACTAAATATAATTACACCGTTTTGGATATTTCTGGTTTAGAATTAATCAAAAAGAGTGTTAAAGCTGATTACCCATTCATTATGAAAGAAACTTTAATTGACTCCACCACTTTTGCCGGAAAGACTACTACTGATGATATTAGTATCACTCTTACCACTGATTTAAAAACCAAAATTAATGGTGTTAAAGCCAATTCTTACAAAATCGAAGAAACCGCTAAATTAGATCATATCATCGGGGCTTCAACTGATATTAAACTTAAAATCGACAATGCCGGTGAGCCAGAATTCAAAAAAGAGCTTCAAGCCACCAATGGTGTCCTTATTAAAGTTTAAACAATTATGTAAAGTGAATATTAAACGATCGTGAATAATTATAAAATGAATTATCTACTCTATATACCCCCAATATCCTTTTCCTGTTCATGTTCCTTTTCCCGTTCCTTTTGCCCTTCGTTTCCCAATTGAACTTCCCCAAAACCAGGTACAATTTCAGTAATATCAGGCACAACCTGTGGTTGACCTGTTAAAATACTCTTCTCTACACTACGTATAACCAACAACGCCGAAATCCCATCATCTATAGTACACTTTGGCATTGAAACTCCTTTGATGACATCCACAAAATGAGATAATTGGGCATCAAATGGTTTTTGCTGCTTAAATTTAGTACTATCTATGATTTTAGTACCGAAAATTGGCCTTGTCCATACCGAATTGGAATATAGCTTGAAATCGGGTACTGAAAGGGTCCCCTTAGTTCCAAAAAGTCTATAAAGGCCATGTACCGACTCATGGTATGGAATAGTAGGATTTTCGCCGGTCAGGGCTTCAAAATTAAATGGAGATGGGACATTGTCACTACAGATAAACGTTCCACAAGCCCCCAGTTTAAATCGAAGAGTCAACACAGCCCCTTCATCTACATGATGGTATTTCCGATGTTGGGGAAGTAGTTCTGCATAAACTCTAGAAATTGGTCCCAACAAATATTGAAGTAAATCAAGATCGTGTACTAGATTAATCAACAACGTCCCTCCTCCACTGGACCTATCAGTACGCCAAGGAGACAGTTGGAAATATTCGTCATCTTTCTTTAATGCCCATGTTCCTTGAATAGCTACCGGGTTTCCGATTCTATGCATTTGCTTCTTGGTAGCTACCATATATGAATTAAATCGTCTATGATGTCCAACAAGCACCTTGACTTTTTTGGAATTACAAAACATTTTCAAAGCCTTCGATTCTTCGGCACTTGGACTTACGGGTTTTTCCAAAAGAATATTTATTCCAACAGATGCCAATTCCACTGCCACTTTGACGTGGGTATGGTTTGGGGTGCAAATTATGCCACCTTCCGGTAAGCATTCTCCAGTTTCCTGACAAAAGTTGACCATTTCTTCAATACTTCCGAAATACCGTGTTCCAAGCAGCTTTGCAACTTCTCTGGATGCCGGATTCAAATCTACAATCCCAAATAACGAAGTATGGGGATTAGACTTAATATGCAGGGCATGTCTAGGGCCTATAAGACCGGCTCCCACCACCACAATACTAACAGTAGTAGCATTTTCAACCCCCTTATCACCAGAGATGCCACTGCTTTCACTGTCAATACTTCCCGACAAAAACACCTCTTTTACCAAGATGGCACAGATGAGGACTGGGGTAATAATACGAAATAACGACGTTAATCCGATGAGATCCTGGGAAACGACCACGGCCGACAACGACGAGGCCACAACGAACGAAACTAAGATTTTATGTTCTAACATAGCACTATAATATATTCAGAAGCTGAAACTTGGGTTACAATAGCTGATTTGTGCATATATTTGATATAAGAAATGTGAGTCAGATGAGTCAATTTTCACATCAAATTTTTCACCGGTTTTTGTGGGGTTACCGAATTGAGTAATTTGTAGCAGAGAAGATGTGAGACAGAAGGTGGTTTATATAGGTAGAGGGAATGTGGGGTGTGATGTTGGTGTGGGGAGAAGACAGGAGATGAGAGTGTATGGAATGGCTATAACAGGATATATCTGGAGTTTCGATAGGCTATTCTTTATTCCAGGGTAATGTTTAGCCGATGCCTGCATCCAGCAGCACCCAGCAAAGACCCTTACACCTGATGACCCCCTTACACCCACTCATGAAGGACCCCTACACCGCGAAGTTCTGGAAGCTTCTCCCGCCTTACTCAGCGCCCCCAATTAGGCCCCGCCGGTTCCAGAAATTTCCATAACCATCATTGTTTTTTGCAGCCAAATTATTCTAGCATATTCGAATGTTATGTGGCAAATTATAAATTTTTAATATAAATACACAAGATATTCCCCATTCTCTTACTCTATTCAATAATTATCTTACCAATTATCTTATCAAATATCTTATCAAAGTTACAATGTTAGTCAACCCATTATTTTACGCTCCAGATTACTTACCAACCGGATTCTTCAACGATGCTCAATTCATCGAACAGTATTCTAAACCCAGATTACTTAGAAGAGTTGATGGTGAAGAAGAAATTAAATTTCAAATCTTTAAATTAGGTGGTAACTTCAATTCATTTGAATTTAAGTTAACTAAATTGAATGAATATCAAGGGTTACTTCAAGTTTATTCTTTAGTTGACAATTTCAAGGTTTCGATAAAATTGAACTTAACAAAGATCGATATCAATAACATCAATTTCGAGGTTGACAAATTCGACTCCAACATCTTGAACTTGATTATCCCAAGATACATCGAAAGATGTGAACCTCAATATAATCCTTATGAGCTATTTGAAAAATTCATTGGGGAATTAGCTGGTAGAAGTCAGTTCAACGGTGCTTCCGAACAAGTCGAAAGAATCAGAGAACAAAGGGAAAAGGAACAAGAGAGATTGAGAAAAGAGCAAGAAAAGGTCAGAGCTGCTGAAAAGGCTAGACAAGAAAGGATTAGACAAGAGAAGGAGAGGCAGGAAAGAATTAGACAGGAGAAACTCAGACAAGAAAGAGAAAGACAGGAGAAGCTCAGAAGAGAAAGAGAAAAACAAGAAAAAGTCAGAAGAGAAAAGGAAGCTAGATTAAGAAAAGTTAGAGAGGAAAAGATTAGAAAACAACAGGCTGCTGAAGAGCAAGCTAGACGTGAACAGTATGAGCAACGTCAAAAACAAGCTCAAGAATTCATGAATCAATTTTTCCAAGGATTTTTCGTTCCAACTTCTGAGTCTGAACAACATCCATTCTCCATCTTCACACCATTTGCTCAAGCTCAAGCTCAATCACAAGCTAAAGAACAAAAGAGACCTCAAAAAGAAGATGTTGCCGATCCAGATATCAGTGAACCAACCAGTGCTCCAAAACCAAGTACCAAGTCTAAAACTAAAGATGATGTTGCAGAAGTAGTTGAGAACGGACAAATTTCAGTACCTGAAGTTGAATCTCCTGTTTCTTCGGCTCCTGCTACTCCAGAGATTGACATGGAAGACACTGAATCCATCAACTCGGATATAAGCTTACAAACTCCAGACACTTTATCAGATTTGCATAAACATCCATCTATTGAAGAAGTTGAAGATGAAGAGTTTGTCATGTTAAGAAAGAAATTTGGCCAATAAGCATATATAGCATATAGCAATAATGATACATTATGATAGAAATACCTCTCTTGAATTGTACTTTCTCTTTACTCTATACTTCCTCTTGACCCCCGCTTATCATACATTAGGGTGTATCTATATCTTCCTACGTCTATTTCTATTAAATGCCGTGCCCTGCCCAATTTAACAACAATGAACCTTTCCATAAATCTCATCTAGTTCCGGCAAAAAAATAGCAAAAAATATAATTTCAACTCAATTCCAACGAGTCCCATCTCCGCCACCCTCGATATCTCGTTATTTTTAAAAATTTCCCCAATATCTTCCAAATCATTATTTTTTCACCGTCCCTGGTTTCTCTCTTGAGAAGAATCCATGAAAATAAATTTCGCAACTTCAGAGCCAACCATGTCAATTGCAGTTTTTGGAGGGAACGGGTTCTTGGGTCGTAAAATATGTGAATATGGTGTGAGAAACGGGTTCAAAGTGACGTCGTTTTCCCGGTCGGGAAAGGCCCCCATGCAAATCATCAACAATGAATATCTTCAAAAAGTGGAATGGAAATCGGCCAATATCTTTGATGACACCAGCTACAAAAGCCAGTTATCGAAATTTACAACGGTTTTCCACTCCATGGGGAAGATCTTTGACGATGAAAGCTACAAACAAAACATCAACAGCAGCGGAATTTCGGGACAAATCGGATTATTGAAGAATATGTTGGTAGGATCAAACCCGATGGATAAATCGTTGCATAATTCCTTTGAAGGTCTTAACAAATTGAGTGCTCTAACCCTAGCAAAAAGCTTTTTGTCCAGTAAGAAACTGTCAAAAAATCAGGGGAAATTCGTGTACATTTCTGCTGACAAAGGCTTGCCCATAGTAGTTCCTTCTGACTATATACGAACCAAAAGAGAAGCGGAATTGGAATTATTGAACTCTGGTCTTAGCACCTTGATTATCCGGCCAGGAATTATGTATGATGATGCCGAAAAAAATAACCGTTATAACGTGGTGAAGGGGTTGCAAAAAGGGTACCAATTGAAACAGATGATTTGGGGGGACGAAAACAAGTGTGTTAACGATATTGTAAGACCAATTCTTTCGACTGACGTAGTTTGTAGAGGTATATACAAGAGACTCGGTGAGGAGGGTATAGTGACCGTTTCGGAGCTTAGTAAATAGATATAAATACATACAGAGTTCGACCCACATAGACCTTATTGTTTATTATACTTGTCTTAATCTATATTGAATAGCATGCAAAAACTCCATCTCTTCGGGCGTAAGAGTGACCCCCTCCGGCATCTGGACATCACTGGCACTGACCGTCAAACTAGATGTCGGTGTAGGGTTGGATATAGTCTCTTTGGCTGGTTCTGGGGCTGGAGGAGGTGATGCAACCCACCAATAAACCGGATATCGTCTAATGACATTCCCCGTTATACACGCCACAGCCGTTATAAGCACCGAACTTACTATATGTGTCGGTAAGTACCACCAGCTCATCAGCCTTATTCTATCATCAATAAACGGTAATAAAGCCGATGCTCCTGCAGGTGGATGGACACAATTTAATATCTGCATTACCACAGAGGCAACCCCGACACTCAAGGCTCCTCCTATATAATAATGATCTCTACCTCCCACGCTTAACAGAAACAACTTTTCAATACAAACACCTACTAAACTGGAGAAAAAATGGCCAAAAATTATATTTCTCGGTTGGGCTAGTGGAACTTGATTTGCATTGAAACACAATATAGCAGTGGCCCCATAACTAGCTATTATTATAGGGGCATTGTGATTATTTGTAAACACGTTGGAGCTTCGGAATAACCCTTCAAGTAATAATATCCCACAAAACGAAGCAATCAAGATTTCAAGCCAGATGAGATAATCGGGCCTCTTTTTCTTCGGATTATCGTTATTCCCTAGCAAATATCCAATAACCCGGGGTAACTTTTTCACTTGATTCAGAGGAATGTATTGGCTGGTGATCTTATCTATTGTAAATGTGAATACCATGGAATGTTTATTTTTGCCTTTGATTTTATTTACACTTAAATATATATTGAGTCAATCGGCGAATAACTGGTCAACACCGATGGTTGCCGAGTACCCGCGAGACTTTGTTAGGCCCCGCTCTCGCCAGGTCCCGCTTCGTCTTCCGTCTATTATACCTCTACATGATGACTAGTAAATGGGACTCTTTTACTCAAAAAATATTTTCTAATTTCATCACCAATAAATACCGTACTGCATAATATTATTAAATGGACCAAATCTGTAAAATATAATGCTTCAGTTTGAAAAATTCCTTGGAAAAATGGTACATAAATAGCACATAATTGACCAATTAATGAACCTGCGACCGCTAAATTAAACATTTTATTGTCTAATCCGATTTTGAAAATCGATTTGGAATAATGACGACATGCTAATGCATTGAACATATCGTATAATACAAAACATGTAAAAGTCATTGTTGTATCTCTCGCAGTAATCTCATTATCCGTCATTTCCTTAACGAAAATATATAATGTTCCGATTATAATAACGACTGCCGATTGTAAAACCCTTCTAATTAAACTTTTAGTAAGAATCTTATCGGCTCTTTTTCTTGGGGGTTTTTTCATCACTTCATGATCGACTGGTTCAACTCCTAAAGATTGAGCCGGTGGACCATCCATCAAAATGTTAATCCATAAAATTTGCATGGCATTTAATGGATTTGGCAATCCAAAAAAGGTCGACAAAGCAATTAATGTTAATGCGGCAATTGATGTTGATAATTGGAAAGTAATGAAATTTTGAATATTATAGAAAATCCCTTTACCTTCTTCAATAGCATTTAAAATGGTTGAGAAATCATCATCAGTTAAGACCATATCCGCTGCTTCTTTTGCAACATCTGTACCATTCTTCCCCATTGCGATACCAATATCAGCCAATTTTAAAGCTGGTGCATCATTAACACCATCTCCTGTCATGGCAACAATGTCACCTCTTCTTTGGAATGCCTTTACAATTGTGACTTTATGTTCAGGGGTCGTTCTAGCAAATACCGATACATTTTGAATAACTTCTGCTAATCCTTCTTCTGACAAACTATCGATTTGATCACCAGTCATGACGGACCTTTCATTAATAATTGGCATACCGATTTGCTTAGCAATATTAATAGCGGTAGTTGGTGAGTCTCCAGTAATCATAACCACTTGAACACCACCCCTCATTAATGAAGCAACCGATTTATTGACATTAGGTCTTGGGGGGTCTTTCATACCAACTAATCCACAAAATACCATATCAGTAGGTTCGATTTCCTTATTTAAGTCCATTTTTTCAGCGAGTTTGCAATTGTTTCTAGCAAAACCTAAAACCCTCAATCCATCATTAGCTAAATCGTGGGACTTGGCCAAAATGTCCTGTTTGACTTCTTCAGTGATTGGTTTAATATCACCGTTCGTATCATAGTATTTAGTACAAAGTGGAACAATCTTTTCTGTGGCACCCTTAGCAAAAGTTTCGGCTTTGTTTTTATCACCGGAATGGACGAAAACTGACATGTATTTTCTTGAAGAAGAAAATGGTAATTCGTAAACTCTATCTTTAGTATTTCTCATATCCTCTAACAGGAAATGGGGTAAACATTCGACTAAGGCAATATCACTGGCATTACCAACATATTTTTCGCTTTCAGTTGAATATTTACAATTATTACAAACATTCCCAACCTCAAGAGTTCTCTTTATGTTATCGGTTAACTTGTTATGTAAAGCATCGTCATCTAATCTATCAACAATCAAAAAGGGACTATTGAAACTACCTTTGAAATCATAGGACCAAATCTTCACAACCGTCATATGGTTTTGGGTCAAAGTCCCGGTCTTATCGGAACAAATAACATTGACACTTCCCAAAGTTTCCACACTGGGTAATCTTTTCACAATGGCCTTTCTTTTAGCCATTCTTAAAACCCCCAATGCCAAGGTAACAGTTACAATAATTGGCAAACCTTCAGGAATAGCGGCAACAGCCAATGAAACTGAGATTTGGAACATGTCTAGCCATTCTTTACCTTGGAAAATACCAATCAAAAAAATAATCCCAATAATCACAAAACTAAATAACGATAATTCTTTACCCAATTTATCCATAGCTTGTTGCAATGGAGTCTTTGGTTTTTCAATTTCAGACATCATTTCAAAAACAGTTCCAAACTCGGTTTTATGACCAGTTGCCACAACGACCCCAGCCCCGTGTCCGTCTCTTACTAAAGTCCCCATGAATGCAATACAGTCTCTTTGAGTCACAGGAATAGCTTCTTCAGGCTGTTCCGGTTTGGTGACATCAACCGTCTTTCTAACGGGTCTATTTTCACCGGTCAAATTACTTTCATCAATAGACAATTGAACGGCTTCAGTTAGTCTAATATCAGCGGGAATTCTATCACCCTGAGCAAAATGAACCAAATCACCCGGTACTAAAGTTGACGCCAACACAGAAGATGTATTACCATTTCTTGTCAAATGAGCTTCAGCAGGAACCAACTTATTCAATGCCTCCAAACTCTTTTCCAGTCGATACTCCTGAACAAACCCAACGGTAACCACAATGAATATAGCCAAGGTAATTGAAACGGCATCATCGATATTCTTCATCCAAAAACTGATAGCAGCCGATCCAATTAACAACAAAATCAACGGATCTTCGTAAAACGAAGACAAGAATTTCATCGCCAAACTATCCTCTTGTTCACTAGTCAACTCATTTGATCCATGGATTGATTTCCGGGTTAAAACATCCAGATTCAGGGTTAAGCCAAATCGAATATCGGTATTCAATTCCAACGCCGTTTGATCGACGGACTTTTGGCAGAAATTGGCCGAAGGTGTGGCGGCAGTCTGCTGTCCTCCCGTCAAAACGACGGCGGGATTTCTCTGGCCATATGGGTTTTCACTCATGATATATTAAAGTACAAGTGTGCACTACGAAGAACAGGTCGCCAGTTTTCAATTTTTCACTGTGCGATTTGATGCCGTCGCGTCACATATTGAAACTTTGTTCTGAATCGGCGGATTTTTTCTGGCGTTTTGTGGCCTCTAGTGGACATTCGATTGTCTATTTTCGAAATTATTTACATTTATATACTGATCGCTTTTGTCTCTACATTTCTATATCTATAAATATACCACCAAATTGACATATATCCCTACTTCCAGGCGGTTACCTTGCCCAAGCGGTTATCTTGTCCAAGCTGTTACCTCGCCTCCAACCTTATCGCCAGAGGCTGAGCACGGCGCCGCATATCCTAATCCGAGTTAAATCCGTTTACTACTCCGATTGCAGCTTTACTTAATCGATTCATTATTGCTAACCCTTCATCACTTTCTTCCACTCCTTCTACAAAGATAATATCAACCCCCATTTCGTCTACTTCTCTTAACATTTTGAATAGATTCCGGGATATGCTGGCCCCCGATGTCCCCATTTCTTTCTCCACCGTTATGGAGCTATTGATAGATTTTGCAGCCAAAAAATTCCGGCTTCTGAGTAGGGCAATTTTCGGGGTTCTTATTTCATTTTTTTCAAGATATTCGTTGACAGCTTTGACTCCATCTCCACAATTCAAAAACAATATAACGTCGGCACTGGGGGAGTAATGTTTGTATTTCATACCTGGGGTTCGTACGGCCTCGTTTTTTCCGGCGATTTTTTTTGCAACCATTACATTTTCCCATGATTTGCCGCCAATTCTCTTGATTTCTTCTAAAGAAACCCCTCCTGGTCTTAATAACATTGGAGGCAGCGCAAGTCCATCGACAACCGTCGATTCTAACCCGACATCACAGGCTCCTCCGTCGAGAATCAATGGGATTTTCCCCTGTAAATCATGGTAAACATGACTGGCCAATGTGGGACTTGGCCTCGTTGATGCATTGGCCGATGGAGCCGCTATGGGTGTATCACTCAAGGCAATCAAAGCCCTGGCAACCGGATGTGAAGGAAGTCTGACAGCAAACGTATCTTGTCCGGCAGTGACAAGATTTGACAACGGGCTCCCTTTGTGGACTGGAAAAAGTACCGTCAACGGGCCGGGCCATAACTGATGTAAAAGGGTGGTATACTTTTCTGGGATTTCGTAGTTTGGTGGTAATAATTTCCGCTGGAGTTGATCTATTGAAGATACATGAACTATCAATGGATTATCGGCCGGTCTGTTTTTGGCTCTGTATATTGATTTGACCGATTCGTCATTCAATGACGATCCTCCAAGTCCGTACACTGTTTCGGTTGGAAACCCCACTACATTTGTCGTGTTTTTGATGATATTGGCTGCTGCCATTAGATTTGTCTTGGTGAGACTATCTGATATCTCAGGCATGGTAGCCGAAGGGGGAAATTTTATGGAATTTGGGTCAACCTTCAAGATTTTGGTATCAAATGTTGCTGCTGATGCTGAAGTCATTCTGATTATATACTTTTTGAAGACGTTAGGATGGAAAAGTTGCTTGGTTATATGAGGATTTGTTAGTTTGATAACCATAATTTTTCACTTGCGATGAGATGCGATGGTTACGAGTCCGAATGGCTGCGAAAGATGGCCCCTTGTTATTACTCTATACATGATACTCTAAGCAAACAAAACGTTTTCAGTAATAATGCGTTTTTCATCTTCTTCTAACAAATCATAATATTTCGAGAAATGACCAAGGTCTTTGGCAGCACACTCTTTGAAGAATTGGATCAACAAATTCTTAAGATCATCGTCTTTTGAATCTTCATCCTCTTCATCCTCCGAATCTATATATGATTTCAATTTATCGTAGTTTGGAACCCCTATATCGTCAAGGTCTTCCCACCCATCATCTTCGGCATTTCCTTCTTCTGCTTCTTCATCCATCTCGGGTAAATAATCTTCTGCGTTGGGTTGTTGACATTGGAAATCCAACTCACTAACAAGAAGCTTCAAAATCTTTAATGAAGCAGAAATTTGGGTGTATCTATCTGGCATCAGTTTGGCCATTGATCTGGTCAAGATTTTATCTCCTTCATAAGGTATCAAGTCACCATTAACCACAAGATTTTGAATTCTTTCGTCGGCCGATGAAAAGATTTTTCCCAAAGCCAAAGCGTTTTGTTTGATTTTTTCGTAACCTCTGGTAACCTCGAAAGATTGGAACCAAATCGGTAATATGAGAGCAAGGCTTGGTTGTTGTTCTCCTGTAGTTGGATCTTTCAAAATAAGCTGATTACCAAGATAATTGATCATTGATGCTGGGGAAACAAGAACTAAATTGCAGAATAACATGATTAGATTCTCAACTGTTATAACTTCTTTGGCAATTAAAAGTCTTTGGGCAGTTGCTGATAATATTTGGGACAAATATTCATCTCCTAGTTCTTCTTGGAATTTATTAATCAAAGACGAAACAATCGTACCACAATTCATAGCTGCACTATCGGAAAGTTCCAAGGATAAGAATTTAGAAACAATAGTTAACAAAGATTGGATACCTGATTCCCCAGTTTCGGGATCTTGATAACTAATAAAACTAGATGAAACGTTCTCAATTAATCCATTGAATACCGATCCACCACTTTGTAGAATTTGATCATCCGTTGCATACAATAACAACTTTCTTATATGAGGATAAATGAAATTAAAAATTTGATCAAGAAACTGTTTTTCGTTGGCATTGGTAGATGCTGGTAAAGATTGTATTACAATTTCAAGTAATTCTAAACTAAGATTTAATTTCGGAGAATATTCAACTGTTTTGTCCGAAGAAATCGATTCGTTGATATTATCAAGTAAAAACGTTAAGGACTTTTCACAGAGAGGTACAAATTCCGAAACATCAATATTCAGTAATAAAGTCTTCAAACAATCGGTCGATTCAATGACCGATTGAATATTTGAAGGATCTTTGAAAGATATTTGTAGAATAAGATCTACCACCGACGAATTACTGATTGTGCATTTGCCGGCGTAATTGGCATCAATATCAATACCGACCGATAATGCTTCTAACAATACAGGCAAAGTATCTTCTTCACTCTCGGGAATTAAGTCCAAAACTAATCTGAATAAATTTTGTTGTACAGACATGGCGTTATCACCAGTGAAATCAGAATTTAAATCGATCAAGTCTCTATAATTTGAACAGCCAATTAAAGTAGCTGCTTTGATGAAATCATTCCCAATATCCCCAGTTGGAAGATTACAACTAATATATAGAGTATAACTGAACAAAAAGGCAGCCACGTTATTGTTACATGATTTGGCATCAGGCACTGTATTAGGATCGAGTCTACCCTCGAATTTTTCGAATAATTTAGGCAACATTGAAAAAATCCTTGCAATGACCAAAGGGTTATTACGAGGATTTGGTGCATTAGCTTGAGGTGCTGCTTGTAGAAGATTGACAATGGATTTATAGAGATCATTAATATCTGTACAAGGTTCAAGGTCAGAATCTTCGTTTTGGAACAAACTTTCCAATATATAGAATTTAGCTTCCAAATACTCCCAAGAATGACCTTCGATAGAAATGTCTTTGATAAGATAATTCAAAAAAGCCTTTGAATCATCATCATTCAATTCAGAAAAGAATTCATTTGTTGTATCACGAACCGTGACAAAGCCAGATAATCCGGTATTTTCAGTGATATAAGTATTGAAGTCGTTGTCGTAACTATCTTCTGAAGCAAGAGTAGATACCGAAATGAATTGTCTTATGAGCATTGGGTAGTTATTTTCATCCACCACGGTGGTCAAATGAACGGTATGCTGTACCAATAGAATTAAGCCAATGATCTCATTAAACACATTAGTTAAATCCTTGAGGGGATCATCGCCGGCATTTTTGATATTCATATCGGCACCATTTTCATTCAAGAGACACAAATAAGGAGCATTCAAGCTATTGAAGTTATTCAAAAGATCTAAAATCAAAAACTGCTTGAAGTCCCGAGATATCTTCTTGTTAAACAGACCAATCAACGAAGTCAAAACACTATATATGGAGGCTCTATATTTGCATTCACCAATATCTACGACCCCGGCCCGTAACTGGTCAGTAGTGGATTTCAGGGATGTATTGATCAATTTATAGAACAATTGACAAATATAAAGTAAGTGGTCATATACGATTTTCTTTCTCTCGTCATCAGCAAAAGCCATAGGACTGGTCAAATAACTCAAGACATTCTTATACAAGTCAATGGCATTGGATTTAATAGCCGTATTTAACTGATGCTGTGACAATATCACCGATATATGGTCAATCAATTGGGCACCTATATTATCATTCCAAAACTGTTCTTCCGTCACCAAATCATCAAACAAGTCATTCAACACCTTCAATGACCCTTCCACCGCCTGTTGATTTGCAAAGTCTTTGGAGTGGCCATATAATGTCAGAAGCAAATCGGGCCATTCATCAGGGTAATCGGCAGCAGCTATTTGCACAATCACGTAAGAAGCACTGTTTCGAATCTTTGAATCACCAGTACTGATAACCAACTGGATCAACTCTTTCCGGATCACCAGTTTAAGTTCTTGACTTATGGGGGTTCCTGAAAACGACTGGAATGCAATTGACCAGTATTTGGGCACGAGTCTTCTTAAATGCAATAAACATGATTGTCTGACGTCTACTGGGTAATTGAGGTCCTGAGAAGAGATGAGTACGTAACAGATTTCGTTGGGATTTTGACTGGCAAGTTGATTAAATTCAAGCTCTGCTGATCGTCTAAGGTTATTATCGGGGCTGTTTTGGTTTTGGACCAATTCCAAGATGTGATTTGACATCTGGTTTGACATGAGTGAAGATGAAAATTTACGCGTGTGGTCTGTGTACCGTGCACTGTTAGACGCACTTCGCTCGCTATCTCGCCTGATTTGTGGGAGGTTACACGTTACTGGCGATAGGTTGTAGATCATCAGTTACACGTTACAAGTGGTAGATCATCAGTTACAAGTTATAAGCTATAGATCACCGGCTACATATTTCACGCTACACGCTATAGGTATTTATTATACGATACACGGTATACGATCAATATAGTTAGCTATAGGTTATAGATAATTACTCATCATAGATAGTCATGTCTTATCCCGCTTTGAAAGACTATCAACACACAATTCCCCCCGAAAGACTTGTAATTCTCAAAAATCAAGTTGAGGCCGAATCGCCCCCTTCTTCAAGCTCCCTTTTCAATTACGCTTGGGGTTTGATCAAATCAAAGGGTTATAAACACAACCAACAAGGGGTGGATATTCTTGTCCAGTTATACAAAAATGAACCGGAGATCAGAAAGGACTGTCTCTATTATTTATCGATGGGGTGCTTGAAATTGGGTGATTACACCAGTGCCAGACAATACGTTGAAGAGTTGCTCAAGATAGAGCCAGAAAACGGTCAGGGGAAGGCCATGAAAAGCCTTATAGAAGATAAAATCACAAGAGAAGGACTCACGGGTTTGGGAATAGGTGCCGGGGTCTTGGCTTTGGGTATTGGTGTGATGAGTATGATGATGAGAAAGAAGTCTCGTTAGTTAGTTCTTTGTTTATGTATATAGGAATGAATGTTTTTAGGACTGGCGTGTGTCGTGCGAGAACCGCTTATTGGGGGTTGTATTAATTTGGGATTTTGTTGCCTGTAGTTGGGGACAGTTGTTTAGGTTTGGGGGGTTATGTTTATTGTATTTATTGGTTTTATTGTGTTTTTTTTTGGCATTTTTGTTTTTTGGCATTTTTATATTTTTTGCAGTTTCTATGATTTGCATCTTCTTTTTGCAGCCATTTCCCCTTGAGAAATTCTTCAAAGGGACAAAGTATAACTAGAAAATTACAGGTATTTATCATTTTATTTGTTACAAAAAAGAGTCGACAACGATAATAGTATAATAGATCACATACCTTTAGAAACACTACTGTCACAATCAGATATCAAACAGATTATGGTCGCTGTGGATATCCCAACCCCGGATCTGCGCATCTCATCGACAATGGACCTTGGCCAGGAAATAGCTGATACAGTTATTCAACAATTTAATGATATCAAAACCAGGTCGGGGAAACCCGTTACCAGGTCAAATGGAGTTAAGGAATGGACGGTGATGGCGGGAATCGTTCTTGTATCGGAAACAAACGAAATTATTCCTGTCGCAGTGAGTAGTGGAGTTAAGGCATTACCTGATAAAATACGAAGCTATAGTAATGGCCTTATAGTCCACGATATGCATGCAGAAATACTCTGCTTGAGAGCTTTTAATCGGTTTTTAATTCACGAGTGTTCCAAGTCTGGGTCAACAGTAGTTGTCAAGAATGGTGAAAAATATAGACTTAAAGATAATTATAGGGTAGGACTCTTTATCACGGAACCACCCTGTGGAGATGCTTCTATGGGATATACTGCCAGTAAATCCAGTGATAGTACACCCTGGGAAGTGAAAGGAGCGGAGCAGACTGGTAAAAGACGGAAGATTAGAGGTAGAAATAACTTTGATCAACTTGGAATTGTTAGAACTAAACCTGGTAGACTGGACTCAATTGAAACTTTGAGCAAATCTTGTTCAGATAAACTATGTCTCAAGCAGCTTACTGGGATAACCAACTGCATAACCAGTACTTTCATGGATCCAGTATTTTGTGATTATTTAGTACTTCATGAATCTAAAGTCAATGATATCGATATGATTCGATGTTTCAAGACAAGATTCAACATACCAGAGTGTAGGTACATGAAGATACTAAAGTACAAAAAAGACGCTTACTCTTTCCATAAACAACCGGGGCATGTCCCTTCACCGGTATCATTAGTATATATGGCGTGGAACCATGAGACACAAGTACTTAACAATGGAGTCAAAAACGGCAGTTATCTAAAAAATGCACCTCCCCGGAAAGGCGGAGAGAGTGTTCTTTGCAACCAAAGTATGGTTAAGGAAGCGAAGAAGTTTATAGATATTGAGCGGTACATAGATTTGAAAGTGGGAGAAAGGGAATTGGTGAAGAAGAGGGGGAGAGAAGTTTTGGGAGGATGGGAGAGGACGGGAACCGATGATTTTGAAGAGGGGAAAGACAGGGAATAGAGACGGGATACACACATATATATACACACAATTCGGCCCTACATTATCTATTCACCAAATAACTAAATCACTCCGAATCAGAGCCAGATGCACTGCCTTCATCATCAGATTCTTCTCCCTGATCCACCTCTCCCTCCATCGAAATAGCATATTCAGCCCCCTCCAACATCTCGGTCAAATTAGTATTATCGGTGACATAATTGACTGGCTTCAACTTGAAATTATCCAATATTCTCGGATCTGCCCCAGCATCCAATAAATTATCCACGACAAAATAGCCATGTTCCGGCTCATCATTGGCATATTTTACCGCCAAATGTAACGGGGTCTCCCCTTGACGATTCCGAGGGTCGATTTCGACGCCTTCGATATCTAAAATTATATCAATCACTTCCCAATTACCTACATGGCATGCTAAATGGAGAGGAGTGTTATTGCTGATGATTTCGGTGGTGGAGTTGATGAGAGATGCTATGGCGGGGATATCATTGTTGAGGTCCGATTTGATTTGAAGGAGAAGTTCCGTATTGTTTCTTCTAGCACATTCTAGGATTTGTTCTGAAGGAGAAGCTCCGGTTTCCATGGTGAGTGAGTTAGTGAGTCGAGAGTAGTGAGTAGTGAGTAGTGAGTAGCTCGAGGAGCTCGCTGGAGAGGAGCTCGCTCAGGCTCAGGCCACAGCCATTACGTCCCACGTCTGCCGTCCCAGTTCACAGTCAGTGTATAACTATAAAATATATACTTGCAGTTTACTTACTATTTTATAATATATACACGCCATCTAATAAACACTATGGCAATATATTGCATGGCTTCCACAAGAATACTTCCACAAGAATACTTCCAGCCCTCGATGTATTCGTCTCACTTTTCTTCACTCATTGGTCTCAGTTCCGATTGCCAGAAATCCAGATCGTCAGAAATCGCAACTTAGCAATTTCCCATTTCACTGATTCCAAATTATTCCACAATAATGGTTACTCCAATTGTCGCCCCTTCTATTCTTTCGGCCAACTTCGCCAATCTCGGATGTGATTGTCACAAAATGTACGATTCTGGCGCCGATTGGTTACACATTGATGTCATGGACGGTCATTTCGTGCCAAATATCTCCTTGGGATTACCTATCATTTCAAGTTTGAGAAACGAAATCCCAAGAGCCAGTGAAAAGAGCTTTTTCGACTGTCATATGATGGTTTCGGAACCGGAAAAATGGGTTCCCGAAATCGCCAAGGCCGGAGGCGATCAATATACTTTCCACTATGAAGCTACCAAAGATCCGGTAGCTTTGGTCAAATTGATCAAACATCACGGGATGAAAGCCGCCTGTGCCATCAAACCCGGAACCCCGGTCGATGTATTGTATCCATTGGCCGAAGAATTAGACATGGCTTTGGTCATGACTGTTGAACCAGGGTTTGGTGGTCAAAAATTCATGGCTGATATGATGCCAAAGGTCGAGGACTTGAGACAAAGATACCCGACTTTAAACATCCAAGTCGATGGTGGATTGGGTAAAGATACCGCACCAATTGCCGCAAAAGCTGGGGCTAATGTCATTGTAGCAGGGACCTCTGTATTCAAGGCCCCAGATCCAAAGGAGATGATTAGTTTTTTGAAGGATCAGGTACGGGAGAATTTGGAAAAGAGACGTTTACTAGATGCCGAAAAATAGAATGAAAGCTTTATTGTTACCGTCAGAGATCACTTTATTGAGTATATAGTATACAATGCATGGTCATGATGCCGTTTCGTTATCTTTCGATGTGGGGGTGGTATAAGGAGGAAAAATCAAAATGACTGAACTCCCACAACAGTTTCTCCAGCTACACCAGATTTGAACACCAGTAAATCTCCTCCATTAACGACCCCCCACAAAGCCTTTCTAATCTTTTCTGTCTTGGTCTCTTCCTTCTTAGCTTTAACCAATTTAGTATTAGTATTGGATTCATCAACTGCCATACCATCTAAATCATTCTGTAATCTTCTTTCGATATATTTCTGGTTTCTGGCCAATTTCTTTGCCTTTTTATTCGATAAAGTCTGGGTGGTTACCGTGGTTGGAATAGGAACTTTTCCAGTGTATAAAGCTACTGACTTTGAATCGGTAGGTCTTGGTGTTGAATTCTCGTTATAACGGGAAGTACTTGACCTCGTGGTACTCTTCAGTCTAGCGGCCTTTCTTTTACCTAAGAATCCAGCATGACTGTTTTTTTCGATTTTATTTCTTGGTTTATTAATGGAGTTTGGCATTGTAGATAGATATTTTTTTGATAATTTTCGAGATGAGATGAGATGAGATGAGCTGGTGCAAGGGTGAGAGTATGAGGAAAGAGAGACAGAGAGACGAAAAAGAGATGGCAGAATCGGGAGGGACTGGGATAATGTGGGACTGGGATAACGTGGGATAGGGATAACGTAGGTATATAGACATATGTAAAGACCACGTTACATACAACTTATAAGGCCTATATTGTCAGGGAATATCGTCAGTATGGTCTGATTAGTGCATGGTGAAACACAATAAAAGCGTGCATGCACCATCAGATTACAGTGCAACAGCTACAGCAACACAGGAACGACCATCACAAGTAATCGTCTACCCAAACCAGCATACATATATATATAGATAGACCCCCCTACACCAGCTACACTAGCCACATCTGCCACCGACCCTAATAACCAGCCAGGGTAACCAGAACTTATAGAGACGTGCGGTGTGTACCATGTGGCTATTGTCCCGTCTCTGACAAATAAATCCGATGCCAAGTCATATCACTAGTAGTTTGTGTCGGGGTGGGGGGAACGTGTGATAACCAGCCAAGAATGTATTTTCCGTGCCACTGCCATTAGCGACGGGCTATCAGCGACGGGCTACTTGGCGGCTGTGTTATGTCTGCCACACAAGTTACATCTACTAAAGGTTATTTTTCATACACAGCAAGGTTGAACCTCACGGCGACGTAAAATCTCAAAAGGGCCATTTGGCCAACCCCACATTTGAGATCTCTATCTTGGTTTGTAGTAATGGTTGCGAAATGTGTATACAATATAGTGTGTAGAGAGTGTTTACATGTTGCTTACCAGTTATGGCTGGTGGCATCAACATCGCTACTGACATTACCGTTTATCGGTCTGGAGATAAAGCATAATGTGGGGTTTAGTTGGAGTACCCGACATTTGATACAATCGTCCGACGGGGTAATTATCGTAATAACATCAGAATATAGCAATGGGGAATCTAAAATAATTTACCCCGGGGAAGTGCGTATAGACTTTAGTTTTGTATATTACAATTACTCCATATGGAGTTAATCGCCTATATCTAGAAAAACCATCGGCTATCCTGCAAATCTTGAGCCTTTGTTCCTAGGTTCCTGCACAGTAGTTGAAGGACCAGAAATGTTCAAGAACAAAAGAGCGCTGCTATTTTTCTTGGACGACAAGACTCGTCACGTCCAAGAAATTTTAGTGTCAAAGTTTTCCCGGATGACAGACATTTGCACACTCCTCCACTAGCTGATCCCAATTTGACGAGTTGAAGTATTTATTTAAATCTTGGTATTTTATAGGTTGCTATTGCTTTGGTAAATTTTCGATGATTTTATAGTAAACTATCTAATGATTACGCTTCGTAAGGCTGTAGCATCTTAAACTTAACCCAATGTTCCAAATCTCAGTCTTTCTCCAGCTTCTCCAGACCTGGAATGACAAAAGAAAATGTAAAAAAATTAAAAAAAAAAAAAAAAATTGCACCGAAAAAAAGAAAAATCCAGGGAATGGCTACTCAAAATCTAGTTACATCATACGGGTAGTAGATTTATACCCTGATATTTCCTAATTCAGCGATGTTGCAACGGCTATATACAAACGGACATGGTCAATAGAAAAAAAATTCATGGCATTTCTTATTTCACGCTAATATACACTCATGTCTTACCTAATTGATTGTTCACAAGCAATATCCTTCAAGTATAAATAATGGTAATATCTCCATTGATTTCGAGTTTTTTTCGTTACATAATTACTTGTATTTATTATGGGTTATTCTTTAACTGCTAGAACTAATACCTGCGGTTTAAGTGGTAGAAAACTTAGACTTTTCATCACTTTTGCAGCCGTTTCTGGTTTCTCATTATTCGGTTATGATCAAGGTTTAATGTCTGGTATCATTACCGGTCCACAATTTAACAGTGATTTCCCACCTACCAAAGATAACAAGACTAATCAAGGTGGGGTCACCGCTTCTTTCGAATTAGGATGTTTCTTTGGTGCTTTATTTGCTTTATTCAGAGGTGATAAAATCGGTAGAAGACCATTAATCGTCGTTGGTTCAATTATTATTATCATTGGTACCATTATTTCTACTTGTTCTTTCAAAGGTCATTGGGCCATGGGTCAATTCGTCGTTGGTAGAGTTATTACCGGGGTAGGTAATGGGTTTAATACTGCTACTATTCCAGTGTGGCAATCCGAAATGTCAAGAGCTGAAAATAGAGGTAGATTGGTCAATTTAGAAGGTTCCGTCATTGCTATTGGTACTTTCATTGCTTACTGGGTCGATTTTGGATTCAGTTATATCGACAACTCTGTTCAATGGAGATTCCCAGTAGCATTCCAAATTTTCTTTGCTGCCGTTGTCTTCTTTTCAGTTATGGAATTACCAGAATCTCCAAGATGGTTGATTTCTCATGGTAGAATTGATGAAGCTAGAACTGTTTTGGGAGCTTTGAATAACTTACCACCTGATTCCGACTTGGTTGTCGCTGAACAAACAGTTATTTCTGATGCCATCAATAGATTCGATAAGAAACAAACTGGTTACAGAGAATTGCTTACCGGAGGTAAATCCCAACATTTCCAAAGAATGCTTGTTGGTTCTTGTGGTCAATTTTTCCAACAATTCACCGGTTGTAATGCTGCTATTTATTATTCTACTGTTTTATTCGAAGAAATGAATATGGAAAGAAGAATGGCTTTGATTATGGGTGGTGTTTTCTCCACCGTTTATGCTTTGGCTACCATTCCTTCTTTCTTCTTGATTGATACCTTGGGTAGAAGAAAATTATTCTTGATTGGGGCTTCCGGTCAAGGTTTATCTTTCTTGATTTCTTTTGCTTGTTTAGTCAAAGAAACTGATGAATCCATTAAAGGGGCAGCATTTGGGTTATTCTTATTCATCACCTTCTTTGCTTTCACCATCTTACCATTACCATGGATTTACCCACCAGAAATCAATCCATTAAAGACAAGAACTGTTGGATCTGCTGTTTCTACTTGTACAAACTGGCTTTGTAATTTTGCTGTTGTTATGTTTACCCCAGTTTTCATTGGTAAATCCAGATGGGGTTGTTACTTATTCTTTGCTGCTATGAACTTCTCCTTTGTTCCAATCATTTTCTTCTTCTTCCCTGAGACTGCTGGTAGACAATTGGAAGAAATCGATATTATTTATGCCAAAGCTTTCACTGAGAAGAGACAAGCTTGGAGAGTTGCTGCCACTTTACCTAAATTGACAATTGAAGAAATTGAACAACAAGGTAAAGAATTGGGACTTTATGATGATAAATATGATGTGGAACAAAGAAGTAACGAATCCTTACAATCCAAGGGTGATTCTTCTTTGGAAAATACCCAAGATAAGGAAAAGTCAAACACTCCTCCAGCTAATTAAATAATTCTAGATATTAAATTATACGATTGTATTTTAAGTAAAACTCTACACTAAGCCATAGAAACCCCGGTCTCTATTGTCGAGTCCATTCACACTCCACATTCAACCCCTTCGGTACCAAAAAGACATAAAATATCGGTAGCACGTACATCTTATCTTGGTCTTTCATGGAACTCTGTTGCATCAATTTGTTATATTGATCACAGTCAACTTTACTCTTGACGATTTCAACGATGCTTATAAGTTTGTTGATGTTTTTACTTTTTGCCACCAATAAGATTAGTTGTTTGCCATTGATGGAGTTAATCAATTTTTCAACTGTGTGCTCCATGGAATGGTTTTTTTCAATGATAATAGCATCGATTTGTTGGTGGTTTTCAAGCAGATTTTTGGTCCGGGACACCAGTGTCATGAACCGGGCATGTTCCTGTTCAGCCATCTGAGAAACCACTTCGTCTGAGGATGTCATGGCCTTTTTTCTGGGGGTGTTTTCACAATTTTTCACAATTTTTCACAACTTTATATTAACCTACTTACACCTATATGCGATGCTCATTTTTCTTTACGGGACAGAATACTCTTACTACCTCTACTATTATTAGCACTTTTCACATAAACATTCGTACTATCATATTTCCCATAAGGACTCTGCTGGATCCCGGTATACGTCTCGACTTTAATCTGCTCCAAGACCTTTCCGTGCGTTCTTTTTAGAAGCGATAATGATGAATTTCGGTTGATCGGTGGCTGCAAATGGTGGAAACTTGGGGTTTTTCTGATTATATACGGTAGCTGTTGTTCCCTTTGATAGGGGTTTGCACTTTGGTAAGCTTGAACAGGATACATCAATTGCCGTGGGATGTTTTGCGGCAACTGGGACGGGGTTGGTGATGATATTGCCTGTTCTACATGTTTAGGTAATGATGGGTGAACCACTGGCTCTGGAACCGGTACTTCAGGTACTACTTCTTGTTCTTTTTTCTCTTTATCAGTTGAATGAAACGATTTGCTGTCGTAGAAAGTATCTGGGGCATATCCATTGAAAATTTCTTTTACTTGTGAATCAACGGTAGCCACCGATTCGTTATCTTCTTTAGTAATTTCGACCATCATAATTAATGGGAATGACGTGGTATTAGTTACTTCAGATTGTGGGGGTAAAGGATTGAAGGGAGGATAATTCATCATATTCTTTTGAGGAGAAATCCCATTAACTACATGATTAACTGTCAATCTTTTCTTTGGATGAAATAACTTTGAATTCCCTGGCACTCTCATACTCATGGCTTTTGTGGTATAACTTAAAAGGGAAATTAAAAATGGCGATGGAACATGATGTTTATGAAATACCGAAACTAACTCTCTCAAAGTAAGTCTAATAAACAACTCGAATCCATTGGCATAATTGTAATAATGAGGATTGGCATCCATATCGTTGAAGTAATTCCTAAATGCTGACACCGATTTTAAATAAACATTACTTTCGTCTAATATCAATACTTGAAGGTAAGCAAATGATTCTTCAGTCCCGGGTCTGGGGATATTTTTAATTTTCATCTTTTGACAAAGACTCAATATTTCTTGATACGAGCCTTTGAATATATCAGTGACATCTTGACGTGTTGGTAATTTTAACATATCCTTTTCTTCAAAGTTGATTGAAAGACTGTGGAAACAAACCATTTTAATGACATTACTCCAAACCAATTCATTCAATAAATTTGAGGTCTGTGGTACCATTTTAATTGACAATCCACTCCATTGACAAGTCTTGAGATACTCAAACAATAATGGATTCTTCTCGGGTGTAGTTAACATCGATACAATATTCTTCTTCATATTTCTTGTCGATAAAACCCCCAAATAAACCAATAACTTATCACAAGTCTCCAATAATTTGAAATGAAATATATTTTTATACTTTCTTCTACAATCAATCCCCGAATGCATAGCAAAAACATAACTATCAATAAAGCTTTGATTAAGTCTATCATACCACCAAGGACAGTAAGTACAATCTCCAATGATTAACGAATCCCGATGAACAAGGGTCGTGAGTTTATACAATTTAATTGGTAATTGGTCTACGAATTTCTCTGATATGAATACCAAATCATATTTTCCAT
The DNA here is from genome assembly GCA_030574815.1 of Yamadazyma germanica. NCBI lineage: Eukaryota > Fungi > Ascomycota > Pichiomycetes > Serinales > Debaryomycetaceae > Yamadazyma > Yamadazyma germanica. The sequence goes on along the minus strand of JAJMFS010000009.1, from coordinate 198,037 downwards.
AGGCCTTATCAAGATTATTTATAACTGAAGCTAAAGTGAAAGACACTGGCGTCAGTTTAATTTCAATTACCCACTTGGCAAGTAAAGATTTGGAGTCATTGATGTTATAGTTTGTGACTTCCCACTTACTTTTACATAAAGTATATGCTGTATAGACCAAAGCTGGAGTTTCACCGATCAATAAAGCTCTCATGGTTAACCACAAATGGCTGCAAAAAATGTGAGACAAAAGCCGAGACATCAGATTTTGAGAGTGGTATTTAATTGTATATACATATACATATATACGTATATAAACATAAGCACATACATGTACCTATACACACATATACATGTACATATAAATATAAATATATACCCACCCATAGACATATACTTATATATAGATGTGTAATGTATTATTATATCTAAATATGGCAATAGCACTAGTCAGTTGACTCGGTGCAAGTGCAGTGCGCCTATCAGCCATTGCCAGCGCGGGTTATCCGCTTACCCGCTACATTTCACACAGCACCTCGGAGATAGCCATCCAATGGCAGTCTACCGACATGGCCCAATTGATAGAAGCGTCCCAAATGCCAACTCCCTATTCAATGCTATACAGTCTATACACTATACACTCTATACTCTATACCCTCTATATACCGGATACAAACCCATATTCCATATAGTATCATAATCACGGGGTCGAGTTAAAAGCGTCTCGTCGTCCTCTTATCAAAAGCCTAATTGGGAAATGAAATCCAGTTCGTGGGGAATGAAAAATTTCCAATTTGCTGTGCAATTGAATGAATAAATTATTCAAATTTACCACTAAATTACCCAAATATAATTTGAATCTCAAACCATTGACCCAATTAAATATCCGAAAAATGTCTTCTGTTCCTTACAAACAACCAGCCCACAAATTGACCATGATCCCAGGGCCAATTGAGTTCAGTGACGAAGTACTTTATGCCATGTCTACTCCATCCCAAGCCCATACTTCCCCTGAATTTGTCAAGACTTTCCAATCGACTTTGGTCAACTTGAGAAAAGTCTTCAGATCAACCGACGATGAGGCACAAGCCTTTGTGTTGGCTGGGTCTGGGACTTTGGGTTGGGATATTGCTGCCACCAATCTCGTTAATAAAGGTGATAGAGTATTGGTATTATCGACGGGATTTTTCTCCGATTCTTTTGCTGAATGTTTGAAAGTTTACGGGGTCGAAGTTGATGTCTTGACTGCTGAAGTAGGTGATGTTGTACCATTGGACAAAATTGAAGATCAATTGAAAAAGGAAAATTATGCTGCCATCACCATTACTCACGTCGACACTTCCACCTCGGTGGTTAGTGATGTCGAAGCGGTGGCTAAGTTGAGCAAATCTGTTTCTCCAGAAACTTTGGTGATTGTTGATGGTGTTTGTTCTGTTGGAGTTGAAGATATCGACTTTGATAAATGGGGTCTTGATTACGTCTTGACTGCCTCTCAAAAAGCTATAGGAGTTCCTGCTGGGTTATCGATTTCTTTTGCTAGTGGAAGAGCTTTGGACAAGGCCTTGAACAGAAGTGAAGATTCTTCTTTCTTTGCTTCTTTGAAGAGATGGACTCCAATTATGAAGGCCTATGAAAGTGGTAGTGGTGCTTATTTCGCTACTCCTGCAGTACAAACCATCACCGCTTTAAAGGTTTCATTGGACCAAATTTTATCGGAGACTTTAGACGAGAGATTTGCCAACCACGCCAAAGCTTCTGATCAATTCAAAGATTCGATTGAAAAGTTGGGAATGAAAATTTTACCTAAATCTAGAAAGGTAGCTGCTCATGGATTGAGTGCCATTTACTTCCCAGAAGATATCAATGGTGCTGATTTGTTGGCAAAATTGGCTGGCAAGGGCTTCACTGTTGCCGGTGGTATCCACAAGGCGTTACCAGGTAAGTACTTTAGAGTTGGACATATGGGACATTCGGTGAGAGCTGGACACTTGGACGAGTTATTGAAGGCCATCGACGAGAGTTTGAAGGAGTTGAAATAGACTTTGACAGAGAGAATTCAATACAATACACAATACAATACACAATACAATACACAATACACAAAACACAATACACAAAACACAATACACAATACACAATACACAAAACACAATACACAATACACAATACACAATACACAATACACACCTATACAATACACACCTCCCCATTCACATCTCTATTTTGCAGCCATTGAATCGCGACTTTGCGTCTTCTCTTCTCCCTCACATCTCTTCTCACAAAATATAATCTCCTCGCACAATGGCTATCCCATTCCCAGATATTAATCCCTACGATACTTTAGGGGTGACCCCCGACGCCAACCCCATCGAAATCAAAAAGGCGTACAAGAAGCTCAGTTTAAAGTATCACCCCGATAAATTACAACAAGCCCAAACCCAACAAACGGACCTTTTCCCCCAAATCCAATTCGCATATTCCATCTTATCAGACCCCCACAGAAGACAGGTGTACGATAATACCGGCAGTTTGAACGATGTGGAAGACAATGACGGGTTCAATTGGAAAGAATATTTTGATTCGATGAATGAGAAAATCACGGTGGATATGATCGAAGAAGATCGGGTCAAATACCAGAACAGCGAGGAAGAAAGAAATGATATATTACAGAATCTAATCTACTACGATGGCGATTTTTTGAAGTTGTTTGAGGTGATTCCGCATTTGGAATTCGACGAGTCTTCGGAGGCTCGAGTGTTCAATATGGTGGAGGATTTGTTGCAGGAAAATCACTTCACAAAATCAAGTATAAAGACGTTTGAAAAATATAAGAAACTGAGAAAGACAAAGGTGAAAAATAAGTTGAAGAAGTTGGCAAAAGAGGCCAAAGAAGCCAAGGAATTGGAGAGTATGATAAGCGATAGACGGGGTGGCAATGGTGATTTAAAGAGTATAATTAAATCAAGACAAGCTAATAGGCTAGATGATCTTATAAGTAATTTGGAGAGTAAATATGTCGATAAGAAGGGGAAGAAGAGACAGATTAGTGACGAGGAATTTGAGAGGATTCAGCTGGGCATGAAAAAGAAGAGCATCAAGTGACCATACACGTATACCCGTACATACATACATATATAATACATCCATACATACATGTATAATACATACCCACATACCACCAATTCTCCCACGACCTAGTCCCGCACCAAACACGCTTTATTTTCTTTCTTCACGATACATCGCGTCTGATTTGATCCATGTCGTCTGATTACTCTGCCAGTGATATAGAAGAAATTGACGATATTTCCGACGATTTCCAACCGGATATCAGTGTCGATGAGGTGGTCAAACCAAAACCTTCCACCTCCAGAAAAAACCAGAAAAAAACTCCCCTTTCTGATGCAACTAACATCACATCAATGTTATCAACATCGAATTCTGGTCCCACGTCTGGCGCCACTTCTGCTACAAATTCCACCTCCAGGTCCGTGTCACCTCCTACAAAGGCATCCAAGAAAGGCGCTTCCGAACAGTACCAAAGATTATCTCAATTGGAACATATTTTAAAGAGACCTGATACGTATATCGGGTCAGTTGAAAAATCGCCAATTGAAATGTGGTGTTTTGACGCTACCGGAGAGCAAATGTTGTTCAAGGAGGTTAACATTGTCCCGGGTTTGTACAAGATTTTTGACGAAATTTTGGTCAATGCTGCTGATAATAAAATTAGAGATCCAACTATGAAAAACCTTCGAGTTAAGATTGATCCGGAAAATAATCTAATTGAGGTGATGAATGATGGGAAAGGTATTCCAGTAGAAATGCACCTGAAGGAAAACATGTACATTCCGGAATTGATTTTTGGGAATTTATTGACCTCTTCTAATTATGATGACGACGAGAAGAAAGTTACTGGTGGTAGAAATGGGTATGGTGCTAAGTTGTGTAATATTTTCTCCACCGAATTCCAATTAGAAACTGCTGATGCTAATACTCAAAAGCTTTATAAACAAGTCTGGTCCGGTAATATGTCGAAGGTTACTAAACCAAAGATAACTACCATGAAGACCAAGAAGGAATTTACTAGAGTTACTTTTAAACCTGATTTGTCTAAATTTGGTATGGATTCTTTGGATGATGAAATATTGCTGGTTATGAGAAGAAGAGTTTACGATTTATGTGGTACAGTCAAGGATTGTAACATTTATCTTAATGATAAGAAATTGAGTATTAAAAATTTCAAATCCTACGTTGAAATGTATGTTAAAGCTATCAAGGAGAGAAACCCCGAAACCATTGATGATGCTGACAAGAAGTATCAAACCATTGTCCATGAAGTATTTAATGATCGGTGGGAAATTGCTTTCGCTGTAAGTGATGGTACTTTCAATCAAGTCAGTTTTGTCAATTCTATCGCAACCACTTCAGGTGGTACCCATGTCAAATTTATTTCCGATTCGATTATTACTAAATTGGTTGAATCAATTAATAAAAAGGAAAGAGGTAAGAAAAAATTAATGATTAGACCTCAAGAAGTTAGGAACAATATGTTTTTATTTATTAATTGTTTAATTGAAAATCCCGCTTTTACTTCTCAAACTAAGGAACAATTGACCACTAAAGCATCACAATTCCATTCAAAAGCAACTGATAAATTAGTTATCAATGATAATTTCATTTCAAGAATTTTGAAGACTTCTATTGTTGATAAAATTAAATCTATTGCGAATGCCAATGAAGATAAGGCTTTACAAAAGGCCGACGGGTCCAAAAAATCAAGAGTTAAAGGCCAAGTTAAATTGGTTGACGCCAATAGAGCCGGTACTAAAGAAGGTTATAAGTGTACTTTGATTTTAACTGAAGGGGATTCTGCATTGTCTTTAGCTGTTGCTGGGTTGACCGTTATTGGTAGAGATTATTACGGTTGTTTCCCATTAAGAGGTAAACTTTTGAATGTTAGAGAAGCATCAACTGATCAAGTTAGTAAAAATGCTGAAATCAATGCTTTGAAACAAATTATCGGGTTACAACATAAAAAGAAATATACCCCGGAAAATGTTCTGCAGTTAAGATATGGCCATATTATGATTATGACGGATCAAGATCAAGATGGATCCCATATCAAAGGGTTAATCATTAATTTCTTAGAATCAAGTTTCCCTGGATTATTAGAAATTCCTGGGTTCTTAAAGGAATTTATTACTCCAATTGTTAAAGTGACTGTTACCAAGAGAGGAAGTTCCAAGCAGATTATTCCATTTTATACCATGCCAGAATTCGAACATTGGAGAGATACCGAGGGACAAAATTGTCGTTGGAAACAGAAATATTATAAGGGTCTAGGAACTTCTACCGACACAGAAGCCCGGGAATATTTTTCTGCTTTGGATAAGCATTTGAAACAATTCCATGCTATTCAGGGAGAGGATCCAAATTTGATCGACTTAGCATTCTCCAAAAAGAAGGCTGATGATAGAAAAAATTGGTTACAAGAATTCCAACCAGGAACTCATTTAGACCCTGAATTGGATATTATTCCAATCGGTGACTTTATCAATAAAGAATTGATCCTATTTTCAATGGCCGACAATGTCAGATCTATTCCTTCCGTTCTTGATGGATTTAAGCCCGGTCAAAGAAAGGTCTTATTTGGGTGTTTTAAAAGAAATTTGAAGTCTGAAATTAAAGTGGCTCAATTGGCTGGTTATGTTTCTGAACATACTGGATATCATCATGGTGAACAATCTTTAGTTCAAACAATTATCGGATTGGCACAAAATTTCATTGGGTCCAACAATTTAAATGTCTTGAAACCAAATGGTGCTTTTGGAACAAGAGCCGCTGGTGGTAAAGATTTCTCAGCTGCTCGTTATATTTTCACTGAAATCAATGAAATTTCAAGACAGATCTTTAATCCTCTTGATAATGGGTTATTAACTTATGTCCAGGAAGATGAACAAACAGTCGAACCTGAATGGTATATTCCAATTATTCCAATGTTATTAGTTAATGGTTCGGAAGGTATTGGTACTGGTTGGTCAACCAATATACCGTGTTATAATCCAAGTGATATCGTTGCTAATATTAGAAAGCTCATGAATAATGAAGATTTAGAAGAAATGATACCTTGGTATAGAGGTTGGGAAGGTGATATTGAAATGGTTACCAGAGACAGATTCAAAGTTAGTGGTAGAATCGACGAAATTGATGATCAAACTCTTGAAATCACTGAAATTCCAATCAAGACTTGGACTAATAATGTTAAAGAATTCTTGTTAGCAGGTTTGGGAACTGATAAAGTTAAGCCGTGGATTAAGGATATGGAAGAACAACATGGAACAGGAATCAGGTTTGTAGTTAAATTAAATCAAGAAGAAATGGCCAAGGCTAGACAAATCGGATTATTAGAAAAGTTCAAATTAATTTCAAGTATCAATTTGACTAATATGGTTGCATTTGATCCAAGAGGTAAAATCAAGAAATATGAATCAAGTCTTGAAATTTTAAGAGATTTTTACTACGTAAGATTAGAATTCTATCAAAAACGTAAAGACTTCATGATCGATGAATTAAAAAATCAATTAGATAAATTGACTGAACAAGCCAGATTCATCAAATTAATTATCGATAGAGTGATTTCTGTATCTAATAAGAAACGGAAAGATTTAATTGGAATATTACAAGAACATCGATTCAAAAGGTTCAATAAGAATAACAAAGTTATTCCAGAAGCTGGTGCTGATAGTCAAAGATTATTTGTTGAAGAAGAAGAATTAGAAGAAGAAGAAAACAATGCTGATATAAGTGAATTGAATGCGGGTAATACTACACAAGTTGAAGATGATGGTGAAAATAAACCAGAGACCATTTATCAACAATACGATTACTTATTAGGAATGTCATTATGGTCCTTGACAAGAGAAAGATATGAAAAGTTATTAAATCAAAGAGATGCAAAAGAACAGGATTTGAACGATTTATTAAAATTGAGTGCCAAAGATCTTTGGAATAATGACTTGGACGCATTTATGATTTCCTGGGAGAAATACTTACAAGATGATAGCGAAGCCAGGGCAAATATGGTACCAATGAAAGGTACAAAGAGAAAAGCCAGAAGAACCAAAAATGCCAATCCACCTGCTAAAAAGCAAAAGACGGCGGTCAAAACTGAAGAAATCAAATCGGAGCCTAAACCAACAATTAAGCAACAAGAACCAACCAAACCAAAACCACAATCCAAACTACCTGATTTCTTTTCACCACCTGGAAAATCCAAACCGGTCAAGAAAGAAAAAGAAGCACCAAAAGTTATCAGTTTGTTCAGTGATAGTGATGATGATGAGATTCTTGGTACCAAATCATCGAGTACAAGTCAATCACCTCTTTCCAAACTTAATAATGCCAAGGCCCCTTCATTTTTCAGCAGAGAGGAAGCATCAACTCCAAAGCCTTCTAAAACAATCTCTTTAAAAGATGAACTTGAAGATCTTGCCGACTCCCATATTCCTGATACCAAAGCTAAATCCACAAGATCGGCTCCAAAGAAAAGAACCGTCATTTCTGATTCAGAAGAAGAAGATGACGATCTTGAGTTCGATGATGAACTGGAACCAGAACCAGAGCCAAGTGATTCAGAAGAGGAATACATGGAAGATGACTAATATATAGGTTTATAACGAGAATGTAATGTTTAATAATCCCAATAAAAATAGGTGAGGTAGGAGACAATGGCTGCCTAATACCGAGAGCGATATGCAGGGAACAAAAGGAAACAACTGACATAAAAAATACGAAATAAGAAAATCGCCAAAACGAAAAATAATAAGATGAATATAAATTGATCAAGAGATACAAAAAGAACCAGAAATATTACCCCATATTAATATCGTTTCATGGACTTGGCCGAGTGGAGGAGATATCCCCCATCAAGGCGATCTCGTAAAATACGAAAGCGCCGCATAAACAAATCTGAGGCGGGACAATAATTTTTCACATATATATCCCCAATTAGAATTATTTTTTCGCCATGCCTTCCAATTATTATGTCCCTTTAAGCCAGGGGTACCATCACCAACCACAAACCCAACATCAACAACAACATCACCAACCACAAACCGATCCGTCTCCACATCAACCCCATGAATCACCCCACCAACCTCCTCAATCCCTACCACAGCCAACACAACCAATGACTTACACGGTTCCGGTGAATTACGAGTATCAATATAAACAGCAGACGGTTCTTCCACAGATTGGAGTTTCGGGAGTTTCGAACCCGTACTATCAACAGTATTACGTTGCACAACCCCAAGCCCAACCCCAAGCCCAACACCAAGCCCAACACCAAACAACCCCCCACCACACTCCGCAACCGGCTCCAGAACAACACCAGCAGCAACACCAAAATCATCAACCAGCAACTCAAAGTGTGGCCCAAGGACAAGGTGCCGCCTCGTCTTCCCAATACTACCAAACAACCCCAGCCACGGCCCCTACCACGGCGCCACCATCCGCCAGCAGCTACGACAGATTTTCGGCCCAGGAGCTCCAGACTTTGAAGCAACTTCTTGCTACTGGGGAAAAACATAAATGGAGACAAATCACCAAAGATATCAATACAGCAGCAACCGTCCGTAACCAAAAGACCGGAGGAAATATCAAAAACGTAAGTCCAACTTTTGTAGTTAAACAATATCAACTGTTATTGGGATTACCCAGTAACCAGCAATATTTCGGTTTATTAGGAAGTTCTTTACCGTATGTGGTTCATGGATGGGATGCGATTGAAGAAGTTGATTAATTAGATGAATAATGAGTATATTAATGTTACGTACTACTACACACCAACTCTACTGCTCTAATTTACAGTCCTGGCAATCTGCATCTTGAGACAGTTCACAGCTGACATTCTGAGTACTTTTCTCCAGCTTTTCCACCTCTTTCTCTGCCCTATCAGTGAGGGTATAATTCTGGTACCGGTCAAGATGTCCCATCTCATCTCCGGGAAATAACTCGTTTCTAAGTAAAATTTTCAAAAACTTCGAATCGGGGAACCCATCGTAATACCAAGGTTCTGTTTGTGGTTCAGATGTCTTTTTCATCCGTTTTTGGTAAAGAATCTTGTCTCCTTTATGGGTGGAAAGTGAGACTATAAAAGTACCTGGTTTAACGTCATTTGGCAAAAGGGAAATTTCATTTATTTTCCCGTCAAACGTCATGAAAAGTTCCTGGAGATACCACACGGCTCTATTCTGCCATTTGCATTTATTACAGTATTCAATAGAGACTTTAACGTGTCCAAGCGTGGTGGCTGACATGATGGAGTGAGTGAAATAAAATATATTTCTGGTTCGGGGCCCGGACCATAATCGGTTTGGCTACCTCGTATTGTCTATTAATCTATAACTATAATACATTACAATGCCATACTTAACCAATCTAAATTATCTTCGGGGACATATTCCAGGTTTAAATAAGTATCATCAAGTTCATTTATTGGATGTAAATCTTCGTCCTTCTTGATATTTAACGAAGATGGGGTGGAAGTATTTGTTGTTGGAGTTTGTGCTTGACCTATGCCCAAGCCAAACGAATTTGGGCCAATCAGCGAATTATTGGACCTGGCAACTGATTGTGGAGTGGGGTTAGACACGGGAATCAGAGATGATGCAGGAATGCTTACTGGCTTTCTTTTTCTGGGGCTTTTTTTATCTTTGAAAGCGTCGTTTGTGAAGCTTGTAACACTGGTTGGGTTCAAGTCATCACCATCTTTGACGGTGGCTTTTTTACCTTGGCCCGAGCCTCTTTGACGTTTTTTGATCACGTCAGTTTTCAAACTTAAAGGTCTAACCACCCCATGAAGTTTGAGGAAAAGACCACAGGCATTACAAAGAGGTTGACCTTCGGGATTTCTACGCCAAAGAGGCGTCGTCTTGGTATGACAATTCGTACAACTGACATTTTGGTTCAAATCCTGGTTTTTAAGATCGTTATTTTTGGGGTTGTTCTTGTTAGCATTGAGTTTTGCCGTTAAATTGGAAGGATTTTGAGAAGGTGGTGACGTTGAATCATCAGGACTGGTCGATTTCTTCTTGGGCTTTGACCGCTTCATTTTCAGTTTGAGTGATGAATTCAAATCAAACTTCTGTTCCTTACTAAAATCAAAATGGTTAAAATCATCAAAATGAACCGGAGATTGACTGAAACTAAACGAGGAAGAGGTGGGTAATGACATGGAAATTTGATTATGATTGTGGTTATGAAGCGATGGATTTGGCAGCTGGTTATTACTGTGAAATGAATTCTGGGTTTGCGGTCTTGATGGACCATTTACTCTTGACATTGGAGTATGAATATTGGATAAAGATGACGTATGTTGGAAAACTGGAGGTCTATTGTTCATATCAGTCAAATTCACCACACTACCATGATGCAGATGCAAATCCAAATCGAGATTTGGTTCGTCTTTACTGGACATATCATAGTCAGCAAAATTCATGGCCAGCATGAGATTGAAATTCAGGGTCAGAGAATCAGTTCCATTTGCATTTACATTTACATTTACATCAGGATTTGTGTGTGGCTGGGATGGTACCAGTAGTGGCTGACTCACCTTATAAAGAGATTCCATATAAGCTTGAACATCCATATCATCTTGGTTAGTTATATGATCATGACCAAGTTCATGGGCATGGATATGGTTAGCAGAATTATGATAAGCATCGAATTCGAAATTCTGTTTTTCAAATCGACTGTGTTCCTGGCCCATTCGCTTTATATGGGCAATATAATCGAAATCTTCCGCCGTAGGATCTAGTATAGGTTTTTTCGATTTTTGGGCATTTATATGCATCATTCTCCAAGTTAAATTTTCCATTCTTGACCTGTAAGGAAGAGAATATTTGGCCTTATTATATAGTTTCCAAATTTGAGAAGATTTCACATCATCTTCAATCATAGACGTCAAAGTTTCATGATTATCTGGTTGGAAAGCCGAGCTTGGTTGAGTTATGGGAGCAGATAACGAATTTGAATGAGAATGATAACCGTCCTGCGGGAAAGCTTGATTTGTTTGACCATCCCGAAGCCCTTGGTCATAGTCTGAATACTCAGAGCTATAATAATTCATTTTTTCTATGGTAGTTTGGAAATTTAGCAATTAGTTGTATGGTATAATTAATTTAGTATTTACTGATTTGGGAGTGTCCAGTCGTGGTGCTGCAAATACAGGGCCGGTTACAGGCAGGAGTAAGCTGCAATCGCGGTGTATGATTGGGTGAAGATAAAAGTGGACCAAAACGATGTTCCGTTTTGGGACGCACTGTGCACTGTTATCGGCCACTGACGGTTGTGACAGAATATGGCCGGGGCTCCTATGCAGGGAATAGGCTCCTATGCAATTTAGCCTATTGTATTGGGAGATCTCCTGTTACTGGCTACTGTCCCCGGGGTTCCTCGGCAATTTATTTGGATCACATGGAGGGTAATCTATGTGGCATGTAGCATAAGAGTAGAGAAACAGAACAGCATCACAACGAATGGCTATACTATATGCTTGTGTAGTTTATGTGACCGAAAAGAAGCAACTGCACCACATTCCCGCATATGATAAACCCGGCTGATCTTATCAGTGTGCATATACTTGCGGAGGGATGAGAACAATGGGCTAGAATAGGCGTAAGCCATAATATATAGGCTTCTGTAGTTTGATGTAGATGATAGATATTGATAGATACAGCAGGATGTAGATTATCATCGATGTGCCGGAAATACACCAAAAACCCCGTTGGTAGAGATTTGATTTCTTTTTTGCAGCCAAATATGAAGAGGCAGTATAGATGATGTACAAGAGAACAGAGACGTATGTGTATTTACTTGTTGCAAGTGTAGTAGCTCTGATACGGTTCATTCAGCCAATGGCTATATGAGGATAGACCATAAGAGGGCCAGACCATAAGAGGGCCAGACCACAAACAAGACCACAAACCAGACCACAAATCCAAACCACAAGACGACAAGTGTCAAGATGGCTAGCTTCAGGTAGTGATGACGTAAACAGGAGTAGTCTTATGGAGTATCTTGCACAGTCTTCAATATCACCCATACCTCTGCTATTACTATCGACTATCTACTGTACCTTATATGCACACCACTTACTATTTGCTATACCTTCTATACCTATTATATACTCGACTCATATACTCCAGCTCAGATACCCACCTTATACACTTCACCTTATAAACTCCACCTTATACACTCCACATTATACACTCCACTTCGTACACTCCACGCTATTCCCACCGTGCTATCTTCCCTTGGGCCTTCCCCATGCACCCATCTCATTCACCACGCTCTCGCATATTTTCCACCAGACCATGGAGACAGAATCATCTCCACTACTACATTCCCACCCCCTGTATGATTCGAACCTCGTCGAGCCTATCGAAAATACCCACCCACTAGACAGTCAGCCACAAAAACCAACCGATGAAAGTCAAAAATTAGATACAACGTTAGGGGTGTTTGTCCCCACATCACTTAATGTTCTCTCGATCTTGATGTTCTTGAGATTTGGTTTCATCGTGGGACAAATGGGTATTGTTGGGACCTTTGGGTTACTTTTTTTGAGTTTTTTGATCGACATGTTGACCGTATTATCGGTAAGTGCTATTGCCACTAATGGAACAGTTAAGGGAGGAGGTGCTTATTACATGATTAGTCGTAGTTTAGGTCCCGAATTCGGTGGGGCTATTGGTATAATTTTTTTCATCGGCCAGATTTTGAATAGTTCATTGAATGTGGTGGGGTTTATTGAGCTGTTATTGGTTAATTTCGGTAAAATCGATGGTGATTTATATCAGTTATTACCGGTAAGTTATTTGTATCAATTGTTATATTCAACTTTATTATTAGCTATATGTATGGGGATATCTATGGTCGGGGCTAATCTTGTTTCCAAAACTGCATTATGGTTATTCGTCCTCTTGGTATTTGCCACCGTCTCGATCCCGGTATCCACTTTTTGGCCCAAAGTAATTGACTTTGAAGGTCTTTATCATGTAGGTATTAATTGGCATACTTTTAAACATAATTTATATCCAAAGTTCACCCAGGGGGCCGCAGGAAGTGTGTTGGATACTCCCGAGACTTTCAGGAACTTGTTTGGTATTTTCTTCCCGGCAACATCAGGAATTTATGCTGGCGCTTCCATGTCGGGAGAATTAAAAAACCCGTCGCTGTCTATTCCTGCTGGCACAATTAGAGGTTTGATGTTGACATTTTTTTTGTATTCTACAGTTATTATTTCTATTGGAGTTTCCGTTCCAAGAGATTTACTATATAAAGACATCAAAGTTATCCAAACCATAAATCTCCAAGGATACATAATTATTATGGGCGAATTTGCAACTTCTTTATTTCTGATCATTATGGGGATTGTTGGGGCTGCATCGCTTTTATGCGCCATAGCATCTGATAGAATCATCCCCGGATTATCTATCTTTTCAGTGAAGAAAAAACTGCCACCAGAACAACAAAAAGCTAGATATTTGGCAGTTCTTGCTACTTGGTTATTGGCCCAAATATTTCTTTTCGCTGATATAAATCAAATTGCTGTTTTTATCACCATGGCGTTTTTGATGACTTTCATTGTAACAAATCTTGCATGTTTCCTTTTAAAAATTGGTAGTGCTCCGAATTTTAGACCACTGTTCAAATATTTCAACGTTCAAACGGCTTTTTCTGGGTTGATATTTTCTGTTGCTGCCATGTTTATTGTCGATGGAATGTCTGCAAGTCTTGTGATTCTTTTACTTTTGGTATTCATTGCATTGATTCATTATTCAACGCCTCCTTCCAAGTTTGGTGATATATCTCAATTATTAATTTATCATCAAGTTAGAAAGTACTTGTTGAGGTTAAAGGTTGACATGAATGTGAAATACTGGAGACCACAAATTCTTTTACTCTGTGATAATCCAAGGACCAGTTGGAACTTGATTCGTTTCTGTAATCATTTGAAAAAAGGAGGTTTGTATATTCTTGGTCATGTAGTCATTTTGAATGATGATACCATCACGAAAAACGATAAAGAAAATGATAGAGAATTCAGTATTACCGCATATAAGGAAGTTCAAAAACAACGTCAGGCTTGGGTCAAACTAAGAGAATTCGCTAAAATAAAAGCATTTGTACAAATAGCTTTAGGTCCCTCTTTACCTTGGGGTGTAAGAAATGTTTATTTAGGTTCTGGGTTAGGAGGTATGAAACCTAATATAACAGTTCTTGGATTCTTTGATTTCGCTAAACATGGATTACAAATGCCCTTATTAAGACTGGCCAAGAACAATTCGAGATTTAGTCAATTGCCCACCGACGATTGTCGCCAAGAACAACAAGTATCGATTAATCAATGGGTTCAAGTAGTCGAAGATTTGATTATCATGCAAAGTACCGTTGCCGTGGCTGCCAATTTCAACATTCTTGATCTCCCAAATTTGGAACATTCTCCAGGAATTTGGCAACGAATCTTGGGGAAGAAACCTTCTTTGGGAGAAAAGAAATACATCGATTTATACCCAATTCAAATGTCTTCCGTAAATGTTATTGATGGCAAGTCGGTTCTTTCAACGAATTTCGATACATATACCTTGATTTTACAATTGGGTCTGATTCTTTCTACAGTACCTGAATGGAAATATTCAAATCATAGACTTCGGATCATTGTTTTTGTTGAAAATAAAGATGAAATCGAGGAAGAGAAGAAGCGTTTGGGTGACCTTTTGAGTAATTTAAGAATCGAAGCAAAAGTTAAAGCTATTTGTTTAAACGATGGTTCTTTAAATAGTTATAATTATATCGTGAAGGGCTATAACAAGAACAATAGTAACAAATTTGAATTTGAAAAAATCGATAAATTACTCAGAGGTGAACAATGGTGGAGAAACTTATCGAATGCAAGGGAAACTTTGAATCAAATCGAACGTCAAAAATTAAAAAAGAAATATAGTAAGAACATGTCCAAAGATGAATTCAGACCAATTGGTTTGACAAGGTCCAATACCATGAGTAATAATGGAAAACAAACTAGAGAAACATTCACCAGTTTACACGATCAAGGAGTCTCCCTTAGTTTTAATATGAGAGGAGGACTCTTGAACTATGATGACTTAGAATTCAGTGTCAGCTCTGACGACGATGATGACGACGATGGTGAAAATGACGTTGATAACAATGATTACGCGGACTATACATATAATGATACTATGACGTCGGATGCTGATTCCAAGCAAAAGCTTTTGAAACCTACATCATCAAAGAGCCAAAAACCAGGACTTAAATTAAGTCTTCCGTCTGATCAAATATCAATTAGATCATCTCGTTCAAATCTTAAACCTAATTTCGTTTCTGTCAAGACCCCTGCCGCTCATTTGAATGATGAAGAAGATGACGGTGAGGGAGGTGATGGCGAAGGAGATAAAAAGCCATCGATTGGGTTCATCAATGATGACGCGTTGCCATCAAAAGATGTCAGTTTGACCAACACGCCCAATGAAAAAGATGCAGATAAATCAGACTATTTCAGTGTTCAAATGGAAATGAAGAAGAAATCCGTTAATCGATTGAAGGATGGAGATAAAGCACTTAAATCCCCTTCGATTATTTCTAATGATGATGGGATTATTCAACAGTTGCAAACTCCACAATTTTTGGCGGTCGATGATGATATTGAAATTCCGCCTCTCAATTCAAGTACCTTCAATCTAAAATCGGTACCTAAGAAACAGACATCCGGAAGAGGATCAACAGCAGCATCAGCTTCCAAAAGAAGTGTTTCTTCGAATACAACTACAGCCCCTGGATCACCGATTGCTAATGCATCATCTGGAGAACCAGTCATTACCCAAAAACAATTACAACAAGAACTCAACGAATTATCATTTGATGACCTTCCAGCTAAAGCCCAACATATTATCTTGAATGAAATCATGAAGAACCACTCATCGAGGTCTCATACAGATATGATATTCTCTACATTACCTGCACCATCGTTGAACACTCACTTGAATGATGAAGAATCTTTTGATTATACCAATGATTTATCTATTTGGATGCATGAATTACCTGCTATTCTCTTATTCAATTCACAAACGGTTACTGTCACCACTGCATTATAACTACGAGTTATATGAGCTATATAGTCGTCTATATATACATCTACAACATTCCCGGAGCCCTAGATAATCTCTACTTCCATCTAAAGATGGCCTTTTTACACACCTCACTATCTGCAGTACTATCTATACTTCCATCTCATCTACCTCAAATCTCAATCTCATCTTATCTCGTTCTCTACCTAATTGTAGGTTACGGTTAGTAAACTCAAAACATATAATGACATCTACTAACGACTCCCATAAGCTAAAAAGGCGTCAGGAACAGCTTGCTGCTTGGAAGCAGAAAAAATTGAAGAAAAACCATGGAGATTCCCTCTCTGTAGAGTCAGAAGACCAGAAAAAACTCGAACGACAAAAACGGATTGAAGAATGGAAAAAAAAGAGGCAGAGTAAGGATATATCTAATGGAGAAAAGATAGTATCATTGTCTGAAGCTATTCCTTCCAAGAAACCCTTTTTAAAATTGAAAAAAGTGACAAAGAAGACTGAAAAGACGAAGCAATCACTCATATTCGAAGGCCCCATCGAACATGAAACCAAACCCAAGTTTAAGCCACCATCATTCAACAGATTCCAGGGCACAGAAACTAATGACGAGCCAGAAGAAAATGAAATGGATTTGGAACAATTACTCGAAAGTTTGGATAAAAAGAATTCATTCGAAGTAGGCCAAACCCCCAAACCCCAAAACCAAGATATATTACTGGACTCCGAAAATGATATAGAGTCTGACAATGAAGTGGATACCGACAAGCTACTCGAGAATAAATTGAAAAAATTACAAGAACGGGAGAAGGCTATTGAGGCAGTTGATCACAGTCAAATTGACTATAAACCATTCAGAAAAGTATTTTACAAACCACCCAAGGAATTTGAAGATTTGACCCCCGACGAAATTTCCAAAATAAGAAATGACTTGAGTGAGATCAGAATCAAAGGGGCCAATTGTCCCGTCCCCATAACTAAATGGTCTCAATTAGGGGTCTCTACCAATATTATTGAAATTTTTAAAAGACTTAATTATGAAACTCCATCACCTATTCAATCACAAGCATTACCTGCTATAATGTCGGGACGAGATATCATTGGGGTAGCTAAAACAGGATCTGGGAAAACGTTATCCTTTGTACTTCCTATGATAAGACATGTCCAAGATCAAGATCCTCTTGAACCCGGTGATGGGCCAATTGCATTGATTCTCACCCCAACAAGAGAATTGGCTCTTCAAATAAATAAGGAAATTTCTAACTTCAGTAAATCCGTGAGTTCCTGTTGCTGTTATGGGGGATCAAGTATAGAAGCTCAAATTGCTGAATTGAAAAAAGGGGTACAGGTTATTGTAGGAACTCCCGGTAGAGTGATCGATCTTTTGACGGTGAATAGTGGGAGAATCACCAATCTTAGACGTGTGACATACTTGGTATTAGACGAGGCTGATAGGATGTATGATATGGGTTTTGAACCTCAAGTGAACAAGATTTTATCACAGATTCGGCCCGAAAGACAAACGGTATTATTTTCGGCGACTTTTCCTCGTAAATTAGAAAACCTAGCCAAGAGTAGTTTGCACAATCCTATAGAAATTGTTGTTGGTGGAATCAATGTCGTTGCCAATGAAATCGATCAACAAATTGAATTATTTGATACAGATGAAAAAGCTGATGAAGAAATCAATCGGATCAAATTTCTTAAATTGGTCGAAACACTTGATAAATTTATCAAGATCAACAAAGATTCCAAGATTTTGATTTTCGTTGAAAAACAAGATCTGGCCGATCAATTAATGGTACAATTAGTTTCTAGTGATTATAATTGTACATCAATTCATGGAGGGAAAGATCAAGTTGATCGAAGATTTGCCTTGAAAGAGTTTTCTTCTTCAAGCTCGGGATTAAATATTCTTATTGCTACGTCAATTGCTGCCAGAGGACTTGATGTCAAAGGATTAGATCTTGTAATTAATTATGATGCCCCGAGTCATATGGAAGATTATATTCATAGAGTTGGTAGAACCGGTAGAGCAGGGGCAAAAGGTACAGCCATTACATTTGTATCGACAACACAACAAAGAGCCATAGCAGATATAGTCAAAGTTATGCCATCTCCCGATGAGAAATTATTAGAAATCAGTAAAAAGTTTCTAGAAAATGTCAAGAGTGGTAAAGAGAAGTATTCGTTTGGATTTGGAGGTAAAGGATTGGAAAAGCTTCAACAACAAAGAGACAATACTAAGGATATGGAACGTCAATCATTTGACCAAGAAAACGAATCAAATAATTCATCAAAACCTAAATCGTCGACGCCATCTACCACTAATTACGAATCTAGCTTACCTAAATTTGATATCATAGAAGGTATACCACCCGATTCATCAGGTCCCGACCGGTCCAAATTCCATACCCGTATCACTATTAATGATCTTCCACAACAAGCCCGATGGTACGTCACCAACCGAGAAAGTATTTCTAAAATCATTGAATCTACTGGTACATCTATAACTCATAAGGGACAATATCTCGCACCCAATGCTAAGCAGAAGCCAAATAGTCCACCTAAATTGTATCTTTTGGTGGAGGGATTGACACACACCGCCGTTGAAGATGCCAACATGGAAATAAAACAGCGGATTATAGAAGGGTTGGAAGTAGAGGGTCTGACGCAGCCCACTGGTAAATATACGGTGTGATCAAATGCACTGTCGTAAAGTGAGAAGGCGTGCAATACTTTAAGACAGACGGTAGATCCCAAATAGCTTTTATTTCCTTAATAACTCTTCGCTTTCAAACGAGGGCAATTGACTGTTTCCGAATCCTCGCTGGGCAGACGGTAATGGGGCAATCTATTCTTGAAGTACACAGCGGTTGGGTCAAGAACTAGGACTTTGTAATTAAAGTTGGAAATATTAGAAATATATATGTATTTCACTAATATACGAAAACTTAAATAAAGTGATTTGAAAGTAAAGATAAAACTTAAGTAAAAATAAAGGGTAAAATTAAGGATGATTTTCCCCTGAGGGAAAACGGTGTTCTATAAATCAAACACTTGGGACAGTAATTGTAGATCAATTGGGATCTTACACGCTTTTTTACTTTTAACCTAAAATCACACAAAAGAGAAGGAAAAATAAACCAACACACATAAATTAAGAAAGTGGCAAGCGCCACGACGAAAAGCTCTCTTCAGAGCTGACTGTGGTAAATCTATGCAACTTTACCACAGGGTGTTGATTGAGAGATGAACAATGTCGCAATGTCGCAGCTCTATGCCGAAATGCGACATTCACTTTTTTCTATGTCCGAATTTATTATTCTTCTTTTTTGCAGCCAAAATTTCCGAAAATTCATCTGCCATCGATGAAGTACGAAATCACTATTCAAGAGAATGCAAAGTTGGCAGAATTTTATTATCGCAGTGTAGTCTTTGTCGGAAACATTGCTACCAGGCGAGAGTACGTTAATTTCACAAGCTTCATGAAATGGCATGAAAAAGTACCAGGTTGGTTCCTTGAAACGATCTCCTTGAAGTTCAAAACAGTGAAGGAATTGGAAAACTTTCACTCCTTATATCCCGATGTTGTTTCCAAATACGAAGTGAGTTTGATATGTGATGCTCCCATTTCTAAACTTTCGTCAAATATCAAGAAATTGATCTTTGAGGTGGAAATACCCAACGACGATAAGCTCACATTTTCTGAGAAACAGACATTATATCAAGATATTAAACACCTTCCCAATTTGAGGAAGATCCATCTTCATTGGTGTAGTGCTTTGTTTGACTTGGACTTGAGCCTCATGAAACTAACAAGTCTCGAAATTCAAGGAAATGGGGATGATATAAATTTCCTCTCGATAAACTACCCTAAGAGTATCAAATCATTATCCATATACGATATTACAGACGTTCAAACTGTTGCAAGTTTGATAAAAAAATGGGACTTGGAATTTCTTTCCTTAATGCCGGCGTCAGACCTGGATTTCAGTGATCTTGAATACCCACCAACATTGAAAGAGGCGGACATTTGTGTACACAAACGTAAACATTTCAAACGCCAAACGCTTCCCTATGGCAAAGGAAACCATGGGCATATTCCCACAGAGATACAGGATATAATTGTTTTTTATATCTCTCCACAAAATCCAATAAATCGCTTTGGGTTTCAAAACTTCAAACACTTAAGTACACTCCGTTTCAGTTGCTCGTGGGATAGCTTAGAAGGTAAGCTACCGAAATCCATCAAAATCCTTGAAAGTCGATGTCCGCTTGAAGGAAAGTTAGACTTATCTGAATTCAAGAGTTTGACAGATTGTATGGTACATACTGGTGAAGGAGAAAAAGGTACTGAAGTGGTCCTCCCGCCAACGTGTACTCACTTTTTTTTCAATGGAAGAATAAACGATGTGTACCCCTTGCAAAATATCGGTACGTTGTCTCTTCTTGATGATAATTTAGATTTTGCCGGTCACAGATTTGATGAAGCTTCCAAATTGACAGCTTTGGCACTTAAATTGCCGAGTAATAAACAAACATGCTTTGAAAGTATAACTCGTTTTCCTAGTACAATAAGGGAGCTAGTCCTAGAGGGTGATATGATTTCCAAAAGTATTCTTGAACTGGTTATAAGACGTATTCCCAAGACTGTAAGAGTTTTGGAATTTTTCTTTTTAGTCCCACCAAAGACGATCTTGGACCTTTCTCATTTCGATCGACTTGATACGTTTTGTATTATAAAGCCATTTGATGTACTGGTAAAGCTCCACTCACTGGTTGAATATCTTGAGTGTTATTCAAGAGACAATTTAGGAATCGAGCGCCAATACACAAGAGATAAGACGATTGAAGTACTTTCAAATCATTATTCAGTTTGGGTACATTTTGGGGATGACACAAAGATCGTAGAAGTGGAGGGCATCGTAGAGGATATGAAGGAATCTTTGGTAGATACATAGTGAATTGTACATGCCGGCTTATTTAGGAGACAAAGAGCATTAACAGTAAGAGAGATTTGTGACTTTTAGAAGTATTGTTTTGGAGAATAGGATGAAGTCGAATGAAGAGAACCCAATATCTACGAGATACATACACATATTCATTCCTCGTTTATATTATTTATTCTCTGCCAGGGTCACTCCGACTGAACCTCTTTGACCTTGATTCGCTGAAGCTGGATCTTCTTTAGCAGTTACGTATCTAATCAATGAAACTACGGCTTCAGCTAGACGGTTCAAGATTTCAGTTTGACGGTTCAAGATTTCAGTTTGACGGTTAAAGCTTTCAGTTTGACGGTTTGATTCTCTCCTACCTTCTTCAACGGCTTCAGCTAGACGGTTCAAGATTTCAGTTTGACGGTTCAAGATTTCAGTTTGACGGTTAAAGCTTTCAGTTTGACGGTTAAAGCTTTCAGTTTGACGGTTAAAGTCTCCCTTAATTTCTACAACGGCTTCGACAAGACGGTTTAAGTTTTTGTTCATTTCCCTGTCTAACCATGTAACACGAGTCACGGCAACGATAGCAGTAATCGCATTAGCTGTAGCAGTGACAATCCCACAAGCATTGGCAGTTTTACTGTGGCCATTATCTGACAGACCCGAAGCTTGTCCCCTGTCGGAACGCCTGAAGTTTTTCTGATCTTCTAAATCCGGCTCTTCGTCCCCTGGAAAAGATTGTGTTTTTTGGGAAGCTGTTTGATACTTGGTGACAGTAGTTATTGGATTACAAGACTCGGAAACCCCTGTCTCAGTGGTAAGGGCTGGACTGTTGGTATCAGGGGATACTTCGGGGTGGTCTTTGGCTGTACCAACGGCGACAATGGTGACTAAATTTAAAATTAAACTATATTTCATGTTTGTTTGTGGAGACGACCTCTTACTGGTTTTTTGCAACCACCGCGATAAGCATCACTTGAGCTCAAGACCAGTAACCTGTATATAGACCCTTGCACCAAATATTAGTTAGATAACACCGTATAACTCACAATAGAAGGTGTCTTTATTCAAAAACGAAATCGGGATTTCGAAATGGCAACCATTCGATGAGTTATTTATAAAGAGAGCAACACATATCATATACATAAGAGATCCAGTAGTTACTGATTCTATCTAAGGGGTTCTACAGATAAGACCGGAAAAATCTTTGGAGGGTTGACCGGTATTTTCTGAAGCCCCTTATACCCTCTTTTATGCATCACCTTTATCAAATCATTTATTATACTCCCTATTTGCTACCACTAACTTATAATAACTGACTTTAGTCCCTATCGAAGGCATATTTCCCACTTGAAGCACTGATATATTTAATGTGACTCTTGGCCAAGTTAGCTGAGGACGATAAACGAGTTTGAAACCTTAACAACCGTTGGGGTAACGGCGGTAGTAATTGGGAAACGAATAAAGATGAACGATCATGGATCGTATAAGCAATGGCAAATCCGGTCCGAACATAGCGAGAGAATCGTATTCCACACCGATTCAGATTCAGATTCAGATTCAGATTGACCCGAGTTACCGGATGTGTCACTGATCTCTAGTTCATGTAGTCTGACAATCTCTTGTTTCTTAATAATTACATGCCATTTCCGGCGGTCGCGATGAATTGATGGTATGCCGTGGTATGTCGTGGTATCGTGGTTTGTCGTGAGGGTTGAAATCTCCACGACGAAAAGCTCTCTTCAGAGCTGCCTGTGGTAAACCTATGCGACTTTACCACAGCACCATTGAGGTTTCTGCCGCATGTACCAATTCCCCATTTTTCTCATATGAAGACTCCGCATCTCATCCGCGGACCCCAGATTTCGGAAACATTTCATCTATATCTATCATGCCTTTCGACGAAAAAGATTACCAATACCCCGAATATATCGTGAAAGAAATCGAACCGGGATTCATTAACGTCCAATTCAATAACCCCAAGACCTACAATGCATTTGCAGAATCGACCTGGAGAAGCTACAAAGAAATCTTGGAGAAATTAGACAACGATCCAGATACTAATATCATATTGATTTCTTCCAATTTGGAAAAAGCCTTTTCCAGTGGTTTGAACTTGAAGGAGGCCAGTGGTATACTTAATTTGAAGAGTGATACCTCGGTCAACGACGAGAAGAAATACGAAGTTTTACACCAACATATCACTGATTTCCAGGATGCCATTGGTACACCAGCTAGAATTAGAACCCCAACCATTTGTCTCTTAAATGGAATCTGTTATGGGTTGGCCATGGATATAGCCGCAGCCTGTACTATTAGAGTAGTTGTTGAAGGAGCCAAGCTTTCGATCCGGGAAATTAAAATAGGAATCGTAGCAGATATTGGATCTTTACAAAGACTTCCCGCTATAGTTAACAACAAATCTAAATTAAATCAGTATGCATTAACTGGAGAAGTTTTTGGACCTCAAGATGCTTACGACATTGGATTGGTCAGTAAGATCTGTCCCGATTTGAAATCTGGATTTGATTATTGTGTTGAATTGGGTCAGGAGATTAATCAAAATGTCACTTGGGCTATCAAAGGAACAAAAGACTTCATTCAAAAGATGCACGATGGCCAAGATGTCAAGACCGGTCTTGCCAATGTTGCCCGTTATAACGCCGTATATATCAATGGATTAGAGGATACCTTAAGTAGCAAATTGTAAGTATTTTCTAGTATTAAATATTCTTCATTCACATCCGCATCGGGGTTATTGCACATATGCAGTATCAAAGTCGAGAAAAATTAACTGAAAATTTACCAACTGAGAAAACTTAAGTGAAAATATGATCAGACAAATCCGGTTAAGGCCTGGTAGACTTCTATCGACCCAGAGTGCCTCAATACCCGTGACGGAATTTAAGGCTGATACCCCCTTCACACCACCAGCATCTCATGAAAGTCTAGCCACATATATGGCCCAAAGTGCCAGTTCTCAGTACCTAAAGAGCTTATCCACCACCCATTTTAACTCGATTGTTAAACAAGATACATTTGTCAAATCCCAGCTTTATAATCTTATTCAGGATAAACAATACCTGGCATTATTAGAGGCGATGACCAAAATTAGTTTGAATTTAAAAGCTAATCATTTGACCCAAGCAGAAATGATATTTTTCATGTCCAAGCTTGTAGATCACCAGATTGAAATGATGCATCAACTTGCCAAATCCAAAAGAGCCAGGGCCCTCAAGCTGGTGACTGAAGATCTTTTCAACAAATCGGATCACTGGAGAAGTCAAATCAGAGAGATATATCTGAATCTTGTATTCAGAGGCCACACTTCGATATATGCCCATCATATCAGACGTAGCTGGGGAACGGTCGACAAGAACGTGGACTATAAACTTTGTCCAAGTGACTATGAACTTCTTATGAAATTCGAATATTCAAACGGTAAACTAGATTTGGCCAATAAATGGCTTGAAAGGTTTTTGTATGATTTTAAAGAGAGTCAAATGACTAAATCAATGTGGACAATTCGATTTCAAATGTCCGGTGGAGATCCCCGGCTATGGAATCTGTTCAAAAGTGATGTTTTTACCGTAAGTCGAAAAGTGACCGAAAGTTTATGGACCAAGGAACAATTCAATACCTTGTTATCCAGTTATTTGAAGCATAATAATATTATTGACCAAATCGTGCCGATAATTTATTGTCTTGGATACATGGGAAGAACCGAAAGTATATATAAACTTACCCGGGATGTTTTCGGAATAAATAGTGAAGGGAAGTTGCTTTCGAAGCGAGAAACACCTCATATAAATGTGTTGACAGCATTAGTTACCAGTCTATCATATAATCATAAGTATTTTGAACTGATGGTGTTCATTAATTCATTTCAAGACAATTTCAATATCAATTTACAAAACGAGGACTCAAAGTACTTCTGGAACAATGTAATATATTGGACTGATAATACCACCAGATATAACGAGAATTTGGTGTTACCATATTTCTTGAAGAACTATTGTCCTGGAGTCGAAGGAGGAGATTTACAAGATTTGTTGAATAATGCCAAATTCGATTATGAACAGTATCTTACATTCATGACAAAGATATCCGAAAGACGGAAACAAGTGATGAAACACATTTGGGATCTTTACGTAGAGAACTGTGATCTCTTCGATGCTTCAACATATCGGGTATATTTAATGTTTTTGAAAGAAAGTGGAGACGAAAGCGAGTTTTATGACATATTGAAATTACTCGGGAGATTTCACCATCGATATAATATCAGTAACAAATCATTCAATTACAAATATCTCGGTATCAATAATATAATCGCAAGTATCAGGGCATTGTATCTAGATGCATTGAAGGGATTGGTATTGACAAAACTTGAATCACAGCTTGTAGGACAAGTAGCACCATTAGCCGAAGAATGGAGTTTAGATGAGGCAATGGTCAGACAAGTTATGAGCTATTATAATGGATTGTTGCCAGAGTTCAGAGAGAAGATGGAGGAGCAGAGAAGAGCTGAAATGATTAGACAGAGAGAGGAGACCAAAGATGATGATTTGTTGGAGTTGTTTTGAATGGGATATAATATATAGTTTACTGGTTCACAGGCAATGTACGACACCACTCATGCAAGACACCCACTCAGGCAAGACCCCGGGTAAGACCCCCCTACACCCACTCAACGCACCCGCTGGTTCAAACCCACCAACGTCGCGTCGAAAAAAAGACAACTCATATCATGGCCGAAGGATTTGAAAAATTGACAGAAGTTCCAACCGAATTTCTTAAAGATGGAACAGCATTTGTAAAGAGATGTCAAAAACCAGACAGAAAGGAATACATGAAAATCATCAGAGCTGTTGGTATTGGTTTTGTTATGATGGGAGTTGTTGGATATGCCGTTAAATTATTACATATTCCTATCAGATATTTAATTGTTTAATCTTGTTTAACCTTGTCTAACCAAGTGGATCTTGGACCAACATAATCAGTACAGCGTCATCTAACTGATATATGCTACAGTAGTATAGTACACATAGTGTTTAGTGACAGTAATGTATAAAGTACAATGCAACGCTTGATAAATAGGGCTCGCCTCTCCAGCCCTCAGTAAAAAAGGTTTCTCTGAAAAGTGTGAGAAGTGAAAAATTCAGACAAGACAGTAATATGTCAAGTAAATTAGTTAAAGCTCTTGCTTCAACGCATGAAGAAACAAGACAAGAGGCGGTGGAGTCTTTGGAAAAATACCTCTCGATTAACGGATTCAAACTCAGTTTGATAGAGGTGGAAAAGCTCTGGAAAGGGTTATATTATTCCATGTGGTTATGCGATGGGCCAGAAAACCAGCAAGATTTGGCAGAGAATTTGGCCCGGATCTTCAACAACACCCAAGTAAAACCCGATGATTGGGTCAAATACAACCAGGCGTTCTGGGTCATTATTATAAAAGAATGGATCAATATAGATCAATGGAGAATCGATAAATATTATATGTTAATCAGAAGATTCTTAAGGTATAACTTCAAATATTTGCATAATAAAGGATGGAATAAAAAATACATCGATAAGTTCTTTAACTTCATCAAGACTCCCTTAGAACTCAATAAGAATATGGCTATCCCATATCATCTTTGTGATATCTACATCGATGAGTTAGAAGTGTTTGATGAAGATATACCGGAGCAAATAATCAGCCCGTTTAAAGAGTTGCAAAAGACACACAAATTGAAGACTTATAGACAGAAAATCCAGGAGGATATATTGCAAGATGAAAGAGCCAAGAAATGGTGGTTTGCAGAAGAAAGTGACATTAGTGAAGACGAAGAAGAAGAAGAATGGAAGGGATTTTAGTACATAATATACGAATGATGTAGAGTAGTACTGTAGAGATGCGATGCCATGAGATGAGATGAGATGGCCTGCGAAATCTTGTAGCACCAACGATGGACAAGCCAGATAATTCAGAAAATATCCCCAAATTCATTAAACAAACCCCATGGTATAAAGAAGGGATCAAAGAAGAAGTCAAGGATCATAGTTATTCTAAGCCTGGACAAGGATTTCAAAATAATACTTACGACTCGAAACGAGATAAATGGGAAGGCTATGAAATTGATTATTCTAAACCATTACCTGCGACCATTTCTCAACCATCTGATAATGAAGAAGATGACACGGATTATGAGTTGGAATTACAAGAGTTGGGGCTACAACCAAAAGATATAAAGGATAATAATAAGCAGGGGAAACATGAAAAGATGATGAGAAGTAGAGATGATGTGCCTGATTATATCAGAGGCATGAAGGGTGTGTATAATGATAATCAGTGGGAAGCCAGTAAGAGAGAGGTGAGCAAAGAGTAGTAAGAAACGTCTGTGAGTGTGTCATCAACATGAGTTAAGTAGGTGTGTCATCAATACGAGTTAAGTAGGTGTGTGTCATGCAGGGGTATGAGTTCAGCAGGGATATGGGCCATGTAAGCTCTTAATAAAGTACTCTCAGTGATTTTGGCGATTGGCAGATTGGCATATTTTGCAGATTTTGCAGCTGGTATTGCACACGCTATAGTAGTCGAGCCTCAAATATACGCCGGGTATATTTCATACCGCCTTACCTCAGATAATTTACCCCATTCAATTTTCACATTTTTCAGGGGATTCAAGCCCATAAACGGTTCACATGTATTAGCCAATCTCATAGTATACCGAATATTAAGTTATTTCCCCCAAAATGCCTATAGTCCAGGATACACCAGCCAATATAGTTTGTATGGGTGTAAGGGTGCACCATGATGTAACTCCCAATAAGCTAAGCCTTTATTAACTCGTGTGCGGCGTGCAAAATCAACCCCGTGTCGTAGGCAGTGGCTGCAAAAAACCCGCACAAACGTCCCCACGTGGTTAATCCGAAATATGTCAACGTTGTCACACGAGTTAATTACTAAATTGAATCTTGGTTATTATAACAAAAGCCCCTGGCACTATTCTCGCCCCCTGTGGTAATTTATCTCACACGTTGACACCGTCTCTTTAAAGTGTCCCCCACCTGGCCTTGAATTATATATTGTTATATCGATTCTTTTTCTGGTATATTGTCTGAATACCACGTTCAGATATAACCTTAATTTCACAAATATAAATAGTTTAATAGCCCTAGAGACATTCATCAATTTTTCACTACAGAAATGTCGGGACATTTACCAAGTCCTCCAGTTTTAAAAACAACAATCATCCAACTTAACAAAGAGTTGGATCAAGAAAACGATAACTATGAGATCTTAACTAATGATTATAATTCCGAAGGTCAACAAAATTTTGTGTCGGAAAGTCCTTTCACGTCCCCGATGATAAATGGGGCTGATTCCAAGAAAAAGAGAAGAAGATCAACCACTAACATTAATGAAGAAGAGTTGGCTAAAAGAAAAATTGAAACTAAACAATTACATCTGATAATTGAAAAGAGAAGAAGAATTAAAATTAATAGAGAATTTGAAGCCTTGAAGTATTTAATACCTGCTTGTAGAAATACTAAAAGCAATGGAGAAAAGGGGTCCACCAACAATTCTAAAATTGATGGGATGTATAAATTGACCATTTTAAAGTCATCGGTTGAATATATTATGTACCTCCATCATTTGATTGAAAAACAACAGGAAATTCTTCAGCAGTCAAATCCTGAAATTGATTTTAATCTTGATTTTGCCAAATTCCCGTTGAATGTCAATGAGTATAGAAACATCGATAAGGATTTCAGTTTCAAACAACTTCTTCAAGATTATGTTGTTGAAACGAATGAGGATAATGATTCAATAAGCTCCACTAGTAGTACCACAAGCAGTAGTTTCAATGGACCAAGAAATGATTCTTATAGTATGATATCTCAACCATTAAATCAAACTATTAGTCAGCCAAACATACCAATCAATCAGACGGTAATAAATGAAGATAACAATGAAGAACAAGAAGAAGAAGACGATTCTTTCCAGCTCCCCAGCCCCATTATAACCCCAGATATGCAACCTAGTAGATTCAGATATAATTCTAAATTCCAATTACCAGATCCGGCATTACTGTTCCCCCAAAAGAAGTATTTTAAATCGGCTTCGAGACCAGTGGTTATTAATGGGGACAATGAAGATGACAAAATCGCCACAAAGACTTTACTTAGCTTACGAAAGAGCTCAATTGATAATTTATTAAATTGATAGTCAATAGATGTTACGAATTCCCGTTCCTCTAGGATCTCGAATAAATCAAAAATCCTGCCTTCTTTCCCACTTTACTATATAAAATCCTAGCTCTATGGTTTTCAAATTGTGTCATCCAATAACAATTAAGACACTTCAATTCGTCTGCCCGTTCATACACGTACTCAATCAATTTCTTTCCTACACCACTTAGCCGGTTATCTGGATGTACATACAAATCATTTAAATATAACGAATCATTTTCCAGCCAAGTATTAAGATGGGTTAAATAATGAACAAATCCAATGATTTTCCCATCTACTACAGCTACAGCAGCATACATGGGGACATCAGGATCTAAAAACCTAGAAAATGTATTATTGGTGATATCCTCAGTAATTAAATGGAGAGATTGGTAAAACTTGATATACGATTCGTTCGGATCACACCATAATTCTCTCCAAACGTCTTTATCTTTTGCTTCAATTGGTCTTATAACTAATGTCATAATATGGCATAATATGGCATAATTTAGGGAGTTTGGTCAGTATTTATGGGCAGGGTAAAATCTTAAACCGGATTGGGAAGGTGTTACCCTATTTTTTGCGGCAATTAGTTATCTGGTTATCTCAATCTTTTAAATATATATTTTTTATTTTACATTGTTGTCATAAATAGTCATATGTGGTGTATATACAAGCATTATAAATATAATGTATAGTTAATCAAAGTCTTTGAAAAACTCTTCTAAAATAAACGATTCAACTGGTTTGAATTGGTCTACTCCGGGACTAGCAGAGTGGCCGTTCATATTGAAGCTATTGTTCATTTTTAATGGATCATAATCGAAATCGCCTGGATTTGAAATCCCATTAATTCTGGGATATCTAATATGAGGCACGTCATAACCGGATAAATCATCTTGGGGCCCATCTCTACCACCTAGTATTTGAAGCCAAATATCATCAACTTCCTTAGATGATATTGAAGTTCCTTCAATTGATTCTGTATTGAAAGAATTGGGTGTGAATCCATCAATTCCTGAATGACCTCCGGTGAAACTACTAGTTTCAGTACTTGTGGTATTATCCACTGAACCTGAAGTTCTCCGTCTCTTGACCTTTTTAGAATGCTCATCGAATTCTTCAGTTCTGGGGATCGGCAGTTCTGGACGTTGTGTGTGATTCTCTCTATTTGGAAAAAACTTCGACAATCTTCCTCTAGCATTCAAACAAATATCCAAAATTTCAATCAATTTTAAAACTCTATCATTATCAGCAAATATAGGGAAGTCACACTCTGGGGGTTGAATGTCATCTTCAAAATCATCCGATTCAATAATAGTGAAGAAAAATTTATTCATCTTGGAAATCATCCAAGAATAAAAGTATTTCTTACTATAAGCATCGGCAATAGCAGTAATTGTTTGACAAACTTCCGTTAATTTGAAAAGTAATTCTTCCAAATTATCGAATCCCAATCTGTACTGTGGATCGGCTTTTAATTTGATCTCGTGATTTGGTTCGTTCTTACTATTAATTATTTGAAATTTAATTCTTAACATAATTGAAAAGATGAATAATGAGGCTTTATGTAACATAGCTTCTACTCCAGGTACAAGAATAAAATCAATACTTGGGGCTATATTATTCAAATTTGAAATTTCAAAATAAAATGGCAATAAAACCAACAAAATTTTATTCATCAAATTCAACATATAGTAGAAAGCCACATCATATAACTTTTGTTGCTCAAAATGATTAAATAAGTAAAAGTATAGGGCACATAAAAATTGTGAAAATTGAAGTAAAACCTTGTGTCTGATTAAATTCAACCAACTTTTGGATTTCTCTTGGTCCAAGAAATCCTTACCAAAAGATTTTACAACGCCATCATTATTGAAAAGAACAGTTCTAAGGTACTTGAGTTTTTTACATAAACTCACAACACTACATTCAGTATTAATGTCAGTTAACTCGTTGATAAACCCTCTCAAAGGAGAATAACAAGTATCCAAGAATTGATAACATTCAATAACCATCTTTTCCTGTTGAAAATCGACTAAATTTGATTGTTCTTTTCTGTAAGTCGGAGTTTTAGTGTCATAAGTGTATTTATTGACATTTAAAGGATCACCAAATTCTAAGGCATGTCCCAAATCAAGTAATAACAATAAAGACCACATTTTACGGTTCAAATTTTTGGACCTTTCATCTTGGAATAAATCTATGCTATCGGGATCTCTATGAATTCCTAAAGCATAAGCAAGTTGAAATAAAATTGAATTGAAGGCCTGAGCATCTCCATGATCGATACCGTCTCCCTTTTCCGGAGCATAAACATAATAAAACCTCATGGTTAATAATAATTGAAATATAGCCATATTTGGAATACCAAAAACATTGAATAAACTGACACAATCTTGGGCCAATAAAACAGCATCTAAATTTATTGGATATTTCAAGATCTGTTTGATATCTTCAAGATCGGTACAAGGTGCTGGTGAATCATCCGTCAAAGGATTTAAAGGTAATAAAGATAAATATGACATTCTAAGCATGAAAAGCAATATACCAAGACGAGCAAAATCAAGTTTATTCTGCAATCTTAAATTATCACATTTGCCATTTTCATTACCTTCAAACACACGATACAAGTGAGCTTTAAAATCAGCCTCATCAATAATTGGTAAAAATGTATATAATCTTTCAAAGAATTTATCGACAAGCTTATTAATAATTTCTTTTGGTGGAAGAAAAGCTTCAATTCTTTTCTTCAATGAAATCATTTCTTCAGGAGTTCTTCTCAATGATCCCACAAGATTAATTGATCTAATTCCATGAGTATCTTTCATTGAAGTTGTACGTCCTCTATTTGGAAGAGGAGGAGGAATAATTGGTCGTTTAGTGGAATGAGTTCCACAACCAGCAGCCGCTTGTAAAGAAGGATGACTACCATCTAATGGTTCGATATTTTCAAAGAAAAAATCGGCCAATCTTTCCGAGTTATCTGGCGTATCGTCATTCTTTTCATATAATGGTCCTTTACCAATATAATGAAGCTTTTTAGTATGGGCCGTCAATACAGATAAGGCAGGATCAGTATGAGCAAAAGTCTTCCACGAAAAAAGCCCAAAATTTCTCCGACCACTTGGAATCACAACCACGTTTGATCTCGATTTAAGCAAGTTAAATTCCTGATTATAGCTATTTTCTTCAATCAAATTAAGTAAATCAGTGAAATACGCTTCCTGGTCCACATTATCAGCATCATCCAAAGTATAAGGGGTAAATTTGATCCCATTAGGCCTTGAATTAGGATTATCAATATTCGTATTGCTGGTAGCGGAGCCACGAGAATGGCTAGATAAGGGGTTGGTAGGGATATCTGGATAAACCTCTCTTAGTTCCTCCTTTTTGCCATCCAAATTCATTTGCTGTGGCGGCTCTGGATCCAAATTTTTCCTTAGATCGTCGATTCTACATTTCAAGTTTTCTATTTCCAGCTCCAAAGATTTCTTGGTCGATTTGCCGCTCTTTCTCCGGGCCTTTAAATTCGACTCAATATATATACAATCCTTGTTGCCAAATTTAATACACGATGCACAAGGGGTAGCACGATCGCATTTGATTTTCCTTTTCTTGCAGAAGGTACACACGGGCTTATGCTTGTTGTGGTCCGTCTCTTTCGACTTCTCTGCATCAAACTCTAGATTCATCTCCGGGAGCTGGTGAAGTTGTTATAATCAAAGAAGGAAATTTAAGTGAATTATATATTAGCTATTCGCGGGCGCGGCTGAAGAGGATGGGACACGGCTTGCGACAGGGTTCTTTTAGACAGCCAGATGAACCTGGAGATCAATAGAGAAACGGGGACAAGGGAAAACAATGGTGGGAGATGTAATGTTTATGGTGGTGGAAAGAGTTATGGTGGTGGAAAGAGTTATGGTGGCGGAAAGAGTATACTGTGTAGTGTAGGGGACTCATGGAGGTACCGAAAATGGGTCATAGATCATATATTCGTGTCTTGCGAATCTCGTAAGGCTCTTCCGATTGGGCAAGATAAATTACCGCTAAACGTCAATTGACTAACTTATTTGCACACAAGACACATAAAACGGCTTGGAAGTTGGCGTATGACAATATGTGATTGCAATCGCTGGCTTATATCGACTGTCCAACAGTTATATGTGAATCATGGTGGGCAGTGGAGTAAAATAGTGTACCTGCGATGCGGCTAAGTAGTATATAGTGTCTCGTTATAAAGAAGTGTTTGGCCCCGAATCTGTATTGGTAATGCGATAATGGCTTGTTTGAAACTTACCAACTCGTCCAAGTGCTGAGGGAAAGCATAAAGTCATCAATCTGCAATTGCTGCTAAACAATAAGTCAATTGTTCGATAAATTTATCTAGATTATCGGAACTATAAGAAAAGGTATCTCTGGGATCCAAATCGGGGAACATTGTCTCTAGCGGTAATAAACTTACACATCTCATAAAATAATGTTGGGTTTTGAAGATTCTCCAACCATAGTAATATCTGTTACTTAGATTAAGTAAGTATTTCAATAGCACGTCATGGGCTTTTGTAAGTATATCAATCATTTGACGGCATTTATCTAAATAAGCGGTTTCTGGGTTTTCAACTTTAATCATCACCAAATTAAGTCTTAATATGGTTGCTAGCATGATTAAAAGCATTCGGTGACAGGTATGTAGTAAAGAAGGAATGAATATCATATCTACCGTATGTTCATATTTCCCTTCTTTATTGAATATACTACGGAGGACTGGCAAAAGGATCTTAAAGATCAAATCACTAATATGTTCAACAAATCTTGAAACTACTAATGGGTCTTGAATATTGTTTTCGACGTGGAATCTAAAAGATAAAGCAAAAGTCTCTCTCATAAAGAAATACCGTAGGCAAAATGAATTAACAATCAGAACTTGGTACTGACTAAATTTACTGTGCTCTTCGTGAATCCGTATCACATGAGAAAATATTCTGCTTAGCTTTTGACTAGCATGTTCAAGCATTACTGGCAGATAATTCTCAAACACTTCTTGAGTATCTTTATATAGATTTCTCGGAGCAAACACAACTCTTAAAAATTGGATAGTGGTTCTTTCAACTTCCTCATTTGAATTGTTACTATTTTCAACATTGAAATCAGGTATTGATATATCACTGCACACAATCCGAGAATTTCTGACAGAATTGAACGATCCAAATGTCGTAAGATTCAAGGATATAATATATGCCCCTAGTTTCCGCCTCAAGTTCTTTTGCCTTTCGGTGAGTAAAGTATGATTCAATTCTCGAAATACTCCAAGTCTTTGGGCGTATATCGTGATGATCACATCATAAGAGTATGATTCATTTTCTCCCGATCCTAAAACATACTCCGGTCCATACATTTGATAAGCCCTTATTATAATTGTAAGTTGGAGAGTAGCTATTCTTGGATCAGATAATACCCCAATCCTATTAAGACATTTCTGAGCACATCCCACAGCACTCAAATCGATTGGATTCCTGAAAAGTGTTTGTACAATATTGGGATCTCCGAGTGTACTTAGTTTATCTTTTTTACAGGTGAATATCGATATATAAGATAATCGTAATAAAATAAGTAATATTCCTAGAGTAGCCAAATTCTTATAATCGGTAACGATACTTCTTGAGTAACTCATCTCTATGAATAAACCATTGACATCATGAATAAAATCCTGTTGATCAAGGATCGGCATGAATGGGTATAGTAGGGTGAAAAATCTATCAATATATAGATCTATAATCTGTCTTGAAGGTAACACTTGGTAAACTTGTTGCATCAAATCAGCATCGGATAAACTATCTTTAACAGTAGTAAAGATTCCAATCGGTAATATCTTACGGGGAATAGCCTCATTCAGAAATAAATCTGCTTCATTATAGGCTCTGAAATCTTCTAAATTTTCATCCTCATGATACTTTAAATTGAAAAGACGTTCAGTTTCTTCGTCACATCCAGCATCGGTGATTTGATTCAAGAACGTCAACTTGAATTCCAACGATAAATCCTTATAAACAATCTTTCGAAGTCCGTCCAAATATTTATCACTGTTGAAAAAACTCTGCCATGTGAACGGAGTGGAGTTTCTCCTTATACACCCATCTTCTGTCACCGGTTTATATAAGGTGAATAAATTGACTTTAAGTCTCGCCTCCGCCATGGTGAATTCAGGAAGATAGTTCTCTTGGAACCCGATAAATGGACTGTCGATCTTATCAGCAAACGGATCAATGATTGAAAAATCCATTGATGCCGGACTTTCCAGACTCGTGAAAGATCCCGGAGAATCGGTAATGGTGTCAGGCGTATCATTTTGAGACTCTATCAACCCTTCAACATAAGCGATTTTCGATCTTAGTTCCTTGACTTCTGGATCGTTTTCTTCGTTATTTTCATATGGAGAATGAGGTCTATGACTGTCTTCAACAAGGATAAATTTATGGGAATTATAAAGACACTGGGTTTTATATTTGATACAGTTGGTGCATGGGTCTCCCTTATCACATTTGATTTTCCGCTGTCGACAAGCCACACAAGTATTTATTGATCTAACTCTTCGGGAAGTTTTATTCATTAGGCATAGTAGTCGCACAAACGGTGATAACGTTTATGCCTGTGTGGTGAGGCAATTTTGACATGCGTTTTCTGAGGGTTTATCGATAATGCACATGGTAAATTGAGACGGTGGGAGTTGGTGGGAGTTGGTGGGGATTTTCGGTGATTACAGTATGGTTGCTTTCTTTGGTTTTGTTGGGTCCTTTGTAATCTTTGCTTTCCAACTGTTTTTTACTTCAGACTGTTTTCTTTCAAGCTCTCTGGCTCTTGACAAAATACCAGGTCGTAAAATATGCATAGTTGTGTGCAGGTCTTGATTTTGCAACCATGTCGAAAAGCTCATCTGAGAAGCATTGTTTTAGCGGGTTTCTTTATCGATGATTACTGGAGACTTAAGGTATATAATAGACGTAATTTGTTTGAAGAACTGAACTTGGATATACATTACTTGTAACTTATTTAGAGAGCCAACTTTAGATATATAATAGATGTAGCTTATTTAGAGAACTAAAGTACGAATGATTACCATCAGTGATACAGTTGCCGCTCAGATGCCTAAACAGACAGGGAACATAGATGGATAAAAGTTTTGTTGATTTCCTTACGGAAGAGATATACAACATGCCATTTCAACTGTTAACAAATGCTCTGGAACTCGTTGGTATATACTATACAACTA
This sequence comes from Yamadazyma germanica, assembly GCA_030574815.1. Lineage (NCBI taxonomy): Eukaryota > Fungi > Ascomycota > Pichiomycetes > Serinales > Debaryomycetaceae > Yamadazyma > Yamadazyma germanica. Next base: position 161,471 of record JAJMFS010000009.1, on the reverse strand, counting down.
CAAGGCTATAAAACCATCACTATCAAATAACTCATTATATGCCTCGCCCAAATAACTCTGGATATTACTGGTCTGCATAGATCTACCGAATTTCTTGAAAGCCTTGAACGAAGCCAATCTTACAACACAAGAAGCGGCATATAATGACAAGATCTTTGCTTCTCTGGAATCAAGTTTTTCTCCAGTGCTTTCCCAAAGACCATCGTTATAGTGATAAGACCAATTGAGAAAAGTAGCCATACTACCGGTCAAAGTATCACCCTGACCCCCAACTCTTCTTGGACTTCCCTTGAAACCATTAACAAGCGAAACATCTCCATCTACCATCACTTCAGAATCGGATTTTCTGACAATCGTCACCCCCAATTTTTCCGATAATTGGGTAACGGTATCGACAATAACACCCATATCTTTTTCTTTCAAAATCGATGGGAAATCAAAGTAATTGGCAATTCTTTCAAATTCAATCAAATTGGGTGTCAAGACCGCTTTCTTATAATTTTTGATCACCGATGGAGAAAGACTCACAAGATATAATGCATCTGCGTCTAATATAACTGGTTTATTTGCAACCTTAATCTGTTCAATTATCTTAACCATTGTCTTCAACATCAAGGCATCTCTTCCAAACCCCGGTCCAATAACGAACACGTCACATCTATCGATCAAAGGCATGACTTTGTTAAGGACCTTCGACTCAATAAATTCATCAAATCCCGTATATTGTGGCTCAAGCACCTCACCCAATCCCCTTTTTGCAGCCAATGGTATTGCATTACCCAAGCAGCTCTTTGAAAAGGGGTTTTCCATATCGTATAAATACGGATGGACCATCAAATCTGGTGAATACAGTTTAATAACTGGACCAGCCAATTTTTCACATATAACGTGAGTCAAATCACTACCACACAATGCACTAGCACTGGATGCGAAATATGGGGCCCCGGTGTAATCTTCACATCCACCAATTACAGCGATTTTCCCCGCCTGTCCCTTGTAATAAGACGATAATAATGGCTGGATTATTTGTTTTGATAATTCAAGGCACTCTCTCTGAGTTTTCCCTTTCAACATGGTAAATCAAAGTGAATTAATAATTGTCCCTCAAGCCTGGGCCAACTGTGGACAGCAATTGCGAAGGATCCTGCACATGGATGATTGCCCAATAAATACAGCAAATAACCATCATTTTTCAATATTTTATTTTCCATCTATCATGTTTTCTAGAGCCGTTGCAAATAAACAAGTATTATTACCTTTATCAATTGGTATTGTCGGAGCTGCCGGAATGTACCAATACTATTCTACTTCGATCCACAATGAAACTGGTAAAACTTTCACCAATCCAAATGAATGGATTGACTTGAAATTGAAGCTGTCCACCAATGTTGGTCAATCATCCAAGAGATTAATTTTCGAATTGAATGATTCCAATGATGTTAGTGGTTTGGTCAATGCTTCTTGTTTGATGACCAAGTTTGTTACCGCCAAGGGTAATAACGTCATTAGACCTTATACTCCAATTAGTGACGTGGAAGAAAAGGGAATTTTGGAGTTTATGATCAAGAAATATGACGGCGGTAAAATGTCAAACCATATTCATGACTTAAAACCAGGTGAGACCTTGTCTTTCAAAGGTCCAATCATCAAGTGGAAATGGGAACCAAATCAATATAAATCGATCTTCCTTATTGGTGGAGGTACTGGTATCACTCCATTATATCAATTGATTCATGAAATCACCAAGAACCCAGAAGATAAAACCAAGATTAATTTGTACTATGGTAGTGTTGATACCAGCGATATCTTGTTGAGAACCGAATTGGATACTCTTGCTGATAAATATAAAGATCAATTGAACGTTGTCTACTTTTTAGATAAGGCCCCTGCTAATTGGTCTGGTAGAACTGGTTTTATTGATAAAGACTTTTTATCGGAAAACTTACCATCTCCATCAAAGGATTCTAAGGTTTTCATCTGTGGTCCTCCAGGTTTATACAAGGCTATTTCTGGTATGAAGAATTCTCCTTCTGACCAAGGTGAAGTTTCGGGAATTTTGGCTGATTTAGGTTACACCAAGGAAAACGTCTACAAATTTTAGATGGGGTGGTAATCGTAAAGGGAATTGTATTCCTGGTCCAGTATCATGGCCATAGCCGTTGTATCTGCCTTGGTTCTTATGTGCCTTGGCTCTTAGACTATATTTATATCTCACAATAAAAGTACTAGTTACATATCTTTTTCTGTTTTCTCCACATTTTATTTGGCTTCTCATCTCACCTCACATCTCATCTACCATATCTCATCAAGTGCACACTATGAAGAACTTGAAAATTGCAGTACAAGGATGTTGTCACGGGGAATTAAACATCATCTACGAAAGACTCCGAAACCGGTCGATTGACTTGCTTATAATCACGGGAGATTTCCAGGCCCTTCGAAACACAACCGATCTTCAAACCATTTCGGTACCAGAAAAATATAAGAGACTTGGCGAGTTCCACAAGTATTATACGGGGCAAAAAAAAGCCCCTATTCCAACGGTTTTCGTCGGGGGAAATCATGAGGCTTCTAGCTACTTGACAGAATTGAAATATGGTGGCTGGGTTGCTCCCAATATATATTATCTTGGACAGTTTGGCTCTATATGGTACAAAGGCTTGAGAATAGCTGGGGTAAGTGGGATTTTCAACTACCCCAGTTTTGTTGAAAATATCACCCACGATATACCTCTTCCATATGATGCCAGCACGTTACGGTCCGTGTATCATATGAGTCCCAAGACGTACTTGAAGATCATGTTGATGAAATCTGAATCGCCCATTGATGTTGTCGTAAGTCACGATTGGCCCCAGTATATATATCATTACGGGAACATGGTAGAATTGCTTAGACAAAAGAAGTTTTTCAAGCAAGATATTCAGCTGGGAAGACTTGGGAGTCCGTTATTGAAGAATGTTTTCAATAGGTTAAGGCCCAAGCATTGGTACTCTAGTCATCTTCATGTAAAGTTCGAAGCAGAAGTGGGGCCCGACAAGAAATTACAGCCTCCCTCGGATGAAATCGATATTGATATGGATATGAACATGGATGGTGAAGAACTGGTATCAGGTACAACTACCGGTTTTCTTGCACTTGATAAATGTGGAAGAAATAGAAAGCATCTTCAGACAGTAGAAATGGTGGTAGATAAGAACCATGTGTCGTACAGCAACTCAAGTTTCTACCATGATCAACGGTCTGTGGCCATTAATAAGGTTGTCGAGAAGTATGGTAACTCGCCCGAGTTTAAGTCTCTAGATACCGACAAGTTGCTTGGGGGGTCAACTGATATAATAGATGAGCTTCATAGTAAAGTAGAAGAAGAGATGAAGTCGATGAATAATGATCCAGAATCATTCAAAATTCCCGGGAATTTCAAACCTATAGCTCCAGGAGGATACGTATCTCCTCAATTGCAAGTTTGGCCTAATAACCAGACACAGCAGTACATTGATCAATACCTTTCTGGTCAACTGTAGTATTTCGCAGCCAAAAATTACCTGCCAAAAATTACCTGCCAAAATGGAAAAATTGTGCTGAAAAACTGAGTAACAATTGAGATTAACAATTGAGACTAACCAACGCTTCTCATGGCCATCATAAATTTAGTAGGGCAATTCCTTAAAGAGCATGGATTTCAAGACACTTTCGAATGTCTTGAAAGAGAATATGGTCAACCTATAAATACCACTATTGACCAGCTACCTAACCAGGAAACTTTGGGAGAAATCGTTAAGGATCGGTTTAACTTCAAATCAATCAAAGATCAAATTGAAAAAATCGATACAAAGTCTAACTTCCCACCGTGGCTAACTCCCTACCCAAAACAAATAGATAGCACCTTGAACATAAATGAAGTGGTAGTATCTGTTGAAATCATTCCCGAAAAAAACTGGGTGATTTTATCAACTGCAAAGCAGAAGGTATTCATTATATCACTAGATGGGACCATCGTCAATGTGTTTGAAAATATCATTGGAAAAGTGGTGGTTAAAAAAATTGTTAGTGATAAGAAGAACCGTGTTTATATGGCAGGGATGAATGGAATGGTATATGAGTTTGAGATTGATGGGGATGAGTTAAAACAAGTGAATCAACTCGCTGTTCATAGAAGACTTGTGTTGGATATGAAATATTTACTTATTGATAACAAACTGTATCTCGTAACCATGGGGTTCGATAAGATGATACATGTTGTAGATGTTGAACTGTGGGAAATTTCCAGTTCTTTTGAATTGTTGCAAATCCCTTATTGCTTCGATGTAATTCATTACAATGGCTATACTGTTGCATTGGTAGGATATAACGAAAGTACGTTACTTGATTTGATCAATGTGTCGGTAAAAACGCCAGAAATCTCAAGGCTTTATAGAGTGTCTATCAATGATGCTGAATTCATAACCACCAATTTCTCTCCCCGATTAATCCAGTTCCAACCACTTGATAAATTGTACGTAGCAGTCAGTACTTCTCATGAACCATACATGAGAGTGATCATTCTCCCTATCACCAAATTCGACAGTGATACTGGCTTGATTATGAGAAATCAAATCGCCAAAAATATCTTGACCATGTCACCACAAGATAAATTCAGTACCCCCGTAATTACCTGGAGAAAAGACGGTACCGGTATATGGGTATTGGGAGATGATGGAGTGATTAGAGGGGTCAATTTACATAATAATACTATCGTGGAGTTACTAGGACACGAGGGAAGAGTCAAATTCATAGAATCGTTCCAAACAAATCAAGAGAAAATTTTGACCATTGGTGACGATAAATTGATCAAGCTATGGAAGTACTAGTTGTAGCCGGTTTATCACCGATCGCGGTTGCAAAAAAATTGTACTATACCCTAGCAGATGGTCACCAAATGTGGACAAGATCTGAACCAGATCCATGTACATTAACTTCGCCCGCCGACCCCATCATCTCTATAGCCCTAACACTTGTGTGCCACATGTAATATTACCTACTCCCCCAATTAGACTTTCAGTATCAGGCTTCAGACCCATTACTAGCTAGTTCATGTGCACCGTGTGGGGAATGCGAATATTTCATGTGTGCCAACCTCGGATAAGAGCTGTATAAAAGCAAAACTTCCCCAGTAAATACAAATATTTTATTTTTCTAAACCCACACTTTTATAGATAATGTCACTTTCTCCAATTGAAAAAGCTGCTTCGGGAGCGTTGGCTTCTGTTATAGCCAATACTTTAATATACCCTGTTGATTTATCCAAGACATTGATTCAAACCCAAGTCAAGCCTAAAGCGGTTCCTATGGAAAAGGGATCAAGTATTGATAGTGTTTTCGAGCAAAGTTCCAATCCCACCGGGGAACTAAAATACAAACATACATTAGATGTCTTGAAGAAAATCTATGCTAAAAAGGGGATTTTGGGATGGTATCACGGGCTATTTTCTTCGTTGCTTGGGACAGCAGCTCAGAATTTTTCATATTTTTACTGGTATACGATTGTTAAAAGAGTTTACGCCAGAGTTTATGGGAAATTTCACAAGCCTACCACTTTTATGGAATTATTTTTAGGTGCTTTGGCTGCTGCCATTTCCCAAATGTTTACCATGCCAATTGGGGTTATTACTACTCAGCAACAAACTGATAAAGACCACCAAAACTTGTATCAATTATCGAAAGAAGTTTACCAAAAGAATGGACTCACTGGATTCTGGAGAGGTTTAAAGGTTTCGTTAGTATTGTGTATAAATCCATCGATCACTTACGGATCGTATGAAAGATTAAAACAGATATTATACGCTGGTAAAGACCATTTACTGCCAATTGAAAGTTTCTCTTTGGGTGTCATTTCCAAGTCACTTGCTACTTTGACTACCCAACCATTGATTGTTTCAAAGGCCATGTTACAAAAGAAAGACTCCGATGATCCGGATCACGTCAAATTCGATGGTTTCACGCAAGCTTTAGAGCATTTATGGCATACCGAAAATATCAAGGGGTTGTATAAGGGAATTGGTCCTCAATTAGGAAAAGGAGTATTTGTCCAAGGATTGTTGTTTATGTTTAAGGACCAAATTGATATTTTATTTGTGGCATTATTGAAGTTGTTAAAGGGTAAGTGAGTCGTGGGGTGAGAGTTGGATAGCCAAACAGGTTGGGAGAAAGCATTCGACACAATGGAATACATAAAATAAGGACGTACGATATAGATGATGTAGATGTATAGATACATATATTACGGGATAGCAGCGTATCGTATTTCTGGAAACTCATACTGTAGAGATTATGCTTTACCAATCAGTTACTGATAACGATAGTGTATGGCCTGCACAGAGGCCTGAAGCCTGAACGGCCGACACTCCATCAACTGTGATGAGTGCGCGTGACAAGCAACGCTATCGCTAGGGCTTAGCCCTATGACTGTGTCTCCTGCACGACCCTCCTCCCAAACTTTTCACTACTTCTCAAACTGAAAAAAAAAAGTTTTATTCAAACATAGTTAATCATCAATCATGGGTAAAGGTAAGCCAAGAGGTTTGAACGCCGCTAGAAAATTGAGAGTCCACAGAAGAGACAACAAATGGGCTGACCAACAATATAAAGCCAGATTATTGGGAACTGCCTTCAAATCTTCCCCATTCGGAGGATCTTCTCACGCTAAAGGTATTGTTTTAGAAAAGATCGGTATTGAATCTAAACAACCAAACTCTGCTATTAGAAAATGTGTCAGAGTTCAATTAATCAAAAACGGTAAAAGAGTTACTGCTTTCGTTCCAAATGATGGTTGTTTAAACTTTGTTGATGAAAATGATGAAGTCTTAATTGCCGGTTTCGGTAGAAGAGGTAAAGCTAAGGGTGATATTCCAGGTGTTAGATTCAAAGTCGTCAAAGTTTCTGGTGTCTCTTTATTAGCTTTATGGAAGGAAAAGAAGGAAAAACCAAGATCGTAATCCTGCCGTATTATTATTAGTACAATTTTGTATATTTTATATTACCGTAAAGGTTAATGCATAAAAGATTAAATTATCAATATTCATCGATACTAGAGATGAATTTGTAGTTCATAATCCACATATACTTATTGTAGAGACTGTTACTGATTTACATTACATTAAATACCTACATGGCGAGATTTCTACCCTCAATCGAAGGACCCGATTTCCTGGTGGATTTTTTCTTGAAGTTAAGTCTTTGGTTAATCTTCTTGAATCTTTCATCATTATTCCCATTATTATTATATCTCCTTCTCAATACATCAGGATTAACTTTAGGTGCGATCTTATAAGCAGTAGTTCTAGCTGCTGGAATGGCTGCTCTATTTCTTCTTTCGGCACTTTCTTCGTATAACGTTTTAGCTTCTTTCTTAATCTTTGGTCTAGATGAAGTTAATTTGTTGGTATACTTGTTTTTATTATAATCTTGAAATTGGATACTTCTATCCTTATAAGAATCACTTTTATTCAAAATAGGTCTTGTCCAATCTCCAATTAATTTATCGACAATTCTTTTTAAATTCCCTTCAGTTCTATTACTCCTTTGATAAAATACCATAACTTTCCCAATACCTGAAGCTACCAAATGATCGGTCTTGATTGGGAGGTCAACAAGAGAATTGATAAGTTCTTTTTGAATTTGATAAGCTGGCATTGATGCATCAGGCAATGGCTCTAACCATAATCTGACAGCTTCTAATAAATTATTATCTAAAATAGATATCGCCAAATCAGCTTTCGACAATACACTGGTGACCTCTTTCAACATTTTCAATTTTTCGGTAGCGACTTGACCTTGTAAATTTCGATCGGCATCCAAATTAGCTGCTTTGATCATTTTATCCTTTAAATAATCAATTTTATCATCTTGCATTCTTTCCAAGTCATCTTCATCGGCTCTTCTTCTCTTGGTTGATTTCGTTTTAATGGCGGCTGTCATTTTATCTTCCAATAATCGTCTTTTACGTTGTTGGGGATCTTCATTAGCAAATTCGTCAATTTGATCATCTTCTTGATTATTAATTATCGGATTTTCTTGCGGAGTTCTTTCTCTTTCTGGTCTTGATTTTCTGATATTTTTCTTCTTGGTTTGTTTGGCATTATCGGTTTTATGTGCTTGCATTGAGTAAACATCATCGTAATCGGCGCCAGTCTCACCGTCATCACCAGCAAATTCTCCCAGATTTTGACCGCCTTCGTCGACACCTTCGTCGCCACCTTCATCTTCATGCCTGACCTCCAAGTTATGAGTATCAGTACCAGCCATGACCTCCTCTTCGTCGTCAAACATATTGTTAATATCTCTCTCTGACATGTTAAATATTGATAATTATTTGAATATTTTCTTGCGCATTTTTCACCCAACCAACATGTCTCAGTACATTGGAAAGACAATTTCCTTAATCTCCAATAAACAATTACGTTATGTGGGGACCTTAGAGAACATTAGTGCTGAAGATGCTACCATTTCCTTGAAGTCGGTCAGATCTTTTGGAACCGAGGGAAGATTGGCTCAATTAGGTCAACCAAATCTTGAAGTTTCTCCCAGTAATGATGTATTTGATTTTGTGGTTTTTAGGGGTAACGATGTGAAGGATTTGAGTGTGTTGGATGAGCCGGTGGAGCTGGTCAAACCATCTCCATCGCCGGGGCCACTGAGCGGTAGTAATGCCACTGCCGCTGGTGATAAAAAAAAAACAGTCGGGACTAGACCCGAGGCTACTGCTGCTCCTACCACCGCTACTTCTGCATCTCCTGCCGCCGTTGCTGCTACCACCACAGCTACCAATTCACGAACATCGCCTGCTGCTGTTCCAGCCCAAGCTGCCCAAATTCCTTCTGCAACTGCTTCTGGTTCGGCAACTGCTGCTCCTGCTTCTGCAACTGCTGCCAGTCCGGCCACTAAAACATCGCCTCCTCAAGCTACTCCTGGCTCTAGACCAAAACTCTCCTACGAAGACGACTTTGATTTCGAATCGGCAAACGCAAGATTTGCTAAAGATATCGAACAAGAAAAAGAAACAAGTACTTACTCTAAATCTTCATTCTTTGACTCATTATCCTCGTCAAATGATGAAAGAAATACAATGAGATGGAATGAAGAACAAAAATTGAATTATGATACTTTCGGTGAAAGTCTGGCTCGTAGAGGTAGAGGTGGTAGAGGTAGAGGTAGAGGCAGAGGCAGGGGAGGTCGTGGTAGAGGCAGGGGTAGAGGTAGAGGTAATTATGAAGAAATGCCTGAATGGGCGTAAATAGTATGTATTTTAATATTATATCAACTTAGTGTCCCACTCTTTGCCTCTGTTCCCCTTGTCCCATTGGTCTACCTTCTAATTAGTATTGTACATGTTTGTCTTCTTACTCTCGAATTGTATCCCAATAACGAAATAAGAAATACTCCACTTATAAAAACAGTATACCAAGCACCCAAATCGAATTTACACCAACATCCATATAACATCACCGCTTCGAATGGAATAAAAACTATAAATGCAGTGGTAGCTAAATGAAATTTGTTAATCATAGTTAATGATACGACTATTATTACCGATGTTACTAAAAAATCCATTGAAATAGTTAATCCATATGCTCTTGTCATGGAATTTGCATCCAAAAAAATTAAAAGTCCTCCAGTCAATAGAAGAAGGCATATATTAATAAATGGGACATAAATGTTTCCTGCAATAATCCTATGATTTAACTTGAAGAAATGCCGATTTTGAATCAAATTCCACACTATTGTAAAACATCCCAGGATCATCTCTTGACTTGTGATGATTGTTGATGAAATTGACATCAATGTCATTACCCAGTATAAAATACTCCCCCCAGGCAAAGAGCTAAAGAAAACATTTCCCAGAATAGTTCCTTGATTTAGAATATACGCTGATTGGCCGAAATAACAGATCATTAAACAAGGATATACAAAACCAAATAATGATAATTGAATTGAAGCTTTATTGACTTTTCCAAGATCTAAGAAGATGGTCTCAGCTCCCGTGACAGCTAAAATTGCCCAACTGAGACAAGAAGGACCTTCTTTTACGAGGAATTTAACTGCGTAGTATGGATTGAAAGCTTTCATTATTATAGGACACTTAATAATATAGCACATACCAATACCTGCTAGGCATGAGAGCCATATAAAAATCAATGGTCCAAAGGCAAATATATATTTAGCGATTCCTAATGGTTGAAATACCAAAAGAAGAATCAAAATCCCAATTCCTATTGGAACAGTCTCAAAGCCTTCTATCCTATTTGTGACGCCATCTAACGCACTTAATATAGATGTAGTAGGTGTTAATACACTATCAGATAATATCAAAGAACACCCTAAAAAACATAAAAACTTCAAAGCCCAATTACCCTTCATGTTTCCATGTTTAAATAATATAGCCAAATGACCTCCTTTGCCTCGATAATGAGCCACTTGAATCACTATCAAACCAAACTTGATAATAACAATAAATGTGAAAAGATAAAACAAAACACTCATAGCTCCAATTATATCGTCTGCTTCAGCAGAAGGACACAAAAGATTCAACGTATATAAAGGGGAAGTACTGATATCACTGTAAATAGATCCCAAATAACTAAGGCTTTGCCAAGTACTAAATTCTCTAGCTTTAGTAGCCAACTCCATATTGCCCGAGTCTTGTTCATTGTCCAGTTCATCTGAAATTGCTCCATAATTAGTTCTTGCATTAATCTGTATCAACTCTGTGATGGAAATCGGTTTCTTGAGTTTATGATACGACATTTAATGCCAGCTACCAGGAAATTAGGAGTTATTTATGTCTGTGGTCACAGTGTATAATGAATAAATTGCCGGTATCCCGTGTCGTAGTATCCCAAAAATCCCGGACCGTGGAGCCTTGTCTATCGACATGTCATATTTCAATGACATGGGCAGTGCTTAAGCTATGTTTATCTCTAGCAATAAAACCCAGCACTATGCATAGTACATATTCATATGTCTTAGATAACGAAAATCCCTCAGAAATGGCTGCGAAAAATCAAAATATTGGTCGAGCACTTTCCAAATTGGGTATTTCATTCTTGGTGACTGTAAGCCACTGAGGGATTTATAGAATTAAACAATGGATTTTGAATATTTTGAATATTTTAGTTGATGTGACACCTGGGGTGTTGCATATTTGTATTGTTATAAGGTTTTGCGGGATTTAGCTTTGAAATGAAATTGGCATGTCTAAGTACCTGTTCACGATCCATCGATGAATGCTATGACATAATTATGCATGAGATAGTATTGGGTGTAGTTGTGTTTCTAAATAAACTGGTAAAGCGGGTTTTTGCTTTGCCGGTGTGTACTTCAAGGTAATCTGGTATTCATAAAGATAAAACAATTACTTGGAGTTATAGTGACAGTGTGGAAATCATCAGTAGAGGTGATGGCATTAGAGTTTTGGTTGCAAAAACTGAAATTCTAAGAGAACTGAAAAATGAAGAACTGAAAAATGAAGAACTGAAAAATGAAGAACTGAAAAAATTGAAAAGTTAATAAAAAACCAATAAAATCAGTTAATGTCCTAGCAAAAAGCATAAAAGTTCAACATAACTCTTCATACACCCCCCTGTTCTCTCTCGCTTATTCACTACAGTCCCCAATTTGATCATAAATTCGTTGGTTTTCACCACATTGACCTTTAGGTAGCTAGGAGACGGCCAGTAGAGAATATAAAATTGGCTCTCTGAACAAATACATTACAATGATATCATCTTTTACCACTACTCTTCACTATCGTGGTAGCATATGTAAACTACTTTACATTATGGTTGAATAGATCATATAGGGAGTGCATAGAAGCCTCATCACTACGCGTCAACCATCTTAAATCTACAATCCATCAACGCGTAATCCATCATGAAACCAGTCCACAACACGATAAACGCGTTCCCAGAAGGAAACTCGCTTGTCAACTACAACAAGCATCTGGACCAACTTCTCGTGGGAAACTCTATCGGAGTTTTGAAGCTTTTCAAGACAGATCAGCCCGATTTAGAGCCAAATTCCGTCGATATTCCAGAAAATTTCACCAGTACTGCCACCTTGAATAACCTGTTATTGGTAACAAGCACCTCAGGTAATTTGAATTTGATTGACTTGGAAATTGGCGATTCAAAGGGATCAATATACCGGTCGGAATTACCGTTAAGAGATGTGGTGTTTATCAATGATGGGAAAAGAGCTGTCACTGGAGGTGATGATGATATATTGGTGGTTATTAATTTAGAAGATGATAATCATGTTACTACCGTCAAATTATCGCATCTGGTCACCGGGATAAGTTACAAACCTGACTCGGAATTGATAGCTGTCAGTTTAAGTAATGGGGATTTACAAATCTATTCGGTTAATAATGAACTGCCAAATATGGTGGAAACCATAAGAGCTGCCGTTCCAGCAAAAGTTTATTCTTCGGTTGATGAAATTGATTTTATCGATGAACATAAACATGAATTGATCTGTAGTAAATGTCAATGGACTAATCAATTATTTGTTCCCGCCTCAGAAACTATAAAGGTGTATAATAGTAGTGATTGGAAACTTTCGGGAGAATTGAAAATTGATGGGAACACCGAACCAGTTATTGATTTCCAAATAGATATAGCACTGAACTATGTTGCGGTGTTGTACAAAGATCAGAAAGTTGTGGTTTTCAATGCCAAAAACTGGGATTCAGTATTCCAATCTGATTTATCTGGTTCATCTTTGTTAATAAATTTGGCCTGGCAAAATAGTCAACTTTTCGTGGGAAGCACCGGTGGTCAGATTACACAAATCTCCGATTTTATTGATAGTGCATCGACTGGGCCAGAAGAAGTTAACGGTGATGGGGGTGATGGGGGTGATGGGGGTGATTCAGATAATGAACCTGTTTCAAATGGTATCGATAGAAATGGCATTGACGACTCGATTATTGATGAGGATGATGATTCAGATCTTGGTTTCGATAGACCTGTACGTACTCTTAGTTCTCTTGGTCATAAGCGTCAAAGGGGAAATGATGGAAGACCAGTATCTGCAACTCCTGTAAATGAGTTGATTCCTTATTCTCCCGGTTCTACACCTTTTAGTAAAACTTCAAGCGCTGAAAGACGGTACCTTACAATGAATTCCATTGGATATGTTTGGGCTGTTAAAAGCACCGATGGTGATGGGATTCAACAAAGTATAACCATTTCTTTTTTCGATAGATCGATTAATAAGGATTATCATTTCAGTGATTATCATAGATTTGATTTATGTGGAATCAGTCAAACGGGAGTTTTATTGGGATACTCTAATTACAAATCATCCCAGCCTTTCGGACTTATTTACTTCAGAAGTCATAGTAGTGAACAAGATAGTTGGAATAAGAAAATTCCTCTTCATCCTGGGGAATATTTGACATCGATTTGTATAACTGATAGTGAAGAAGATCCTATTGTCGTGGTTGGAACAAGTTTTGGATATTTAAGATTTTATAATCGATATGGATTAAGTCGGAATATCATGAAAACTAACCCGATTGTAACAGTGATGTCGTCAACTACAGGAGTTGTATTTTATGTCTGTCAGTTATCAACAAATCTTTATTCGTACTCATTAGTCAATGTTGAAGATAATTACCGATTCATCCAACAAGATTGCATATTACCATTGAAATCCAATGGAAAATCGCCGTTGATCAAAGGAGTCTTCTTCAGTGAATTCAACGACCCATGTATAGTGCCGGGAATTGATGATACATTAATAGTGTTGACCGGGTGGAGAGAAACTGGGAATAGTAGATGGATACCAATATTGGATTGCAACCAAGCAGTTACCGATAATGGGAATGAAAGTAAGAGAAACTGGAAATGTTGGCCATTAGGATTGTTCAATGACAAATTAAATTGTCTCTTATTGAAAACCAATGATCGATATCCCGGATTCCCATTACCTATGCCCATAGAATTACTGATTAAATTACCTATCAATCCGGGTACAGGAACAGAAGAAGAGGAAGAGGAGGATCATGAAGAATTAGTGGTTCAATCACTTACCATGGGACAAATAGCTAATGACACGGCCAATGATCAAGATTATCAAGAATTCAATGATGAAATTGAAGAGAAAATTAATCATTATAGTAACCTTTTTGATAAGTCATTATTGAAGTTGTTTGCCACTACATGTAAAGAAGGAGAAATGTCGAAATCATTATCTATTGCCAAATTAATGAAGAACGATAAGGCATTAATTGCTGCCACCAAAATATGTCAACGATTCGAATATAATAATTTGGCCACCAAAATCGGAAAGTTAAGAGATAATTTAGTGGAATTAGATGACATGTAATCCCAACCCCATGACATTTATAATACATATATTTTGTATTTATCTCATCATATCTCTATGTACATTAATTTAATTGTTTTTTAACAAGATGAACAATAACTGGAGTAACCCATAAAGCACCGGCAATTATTCCAGCAAGCTTCAAAGTACTACTGGTTTGCTGTTCTTGTAATTTTCTTTGTTCTTCACTAAGTTGTCCTGGAGCTCCGTACATGATTGATATATTCTCGATATTCTCGATTTCGATAGCTGAAAAATTTTATGCTCGTGGTGCATACACGAGAATATTTCCAGAAACCAATACATCATGACGTCTTATAAACCATTTCAATTACAAGATTTATATTCACTCAACTCGGTAAATCTCGATCCTCTTACCGAGAATTATCCCCTTGATTTCTACTTCGAGTACCTTACTAAATGGCCATCATTATTTTTCAAATCTCAAGAGATTGGAGACGATGAAATAAGTGGGTATATGATTGCCAAAAATGAAGGGAAATTGGAGAAAATGGAATGGCATACCCATATTTCTGCCGTCACTGTCAATTGTCAATATCGAAGAATCGGATTGGCTTCTGACTTATGTATTTTTCTCGAAAATATCGTTAATAAGGATCCCGATAATACTCTTTTCATTGATTTATTCGTGAGAGTGACCAATACTCTTGCATTGCAATTGTATGAGAAATTGGGGTATAGCATCTATAGAAGAGTGGTTGGATATTACGGGAGGACCCTTCCTCAAGATAGAAACATGATCAATGATGATATTGATGGGTTTGACATGAGAAGACTGTTACCTGCTGATAGTGAGAGAGTAACGGTGAGAGATAATGGGGATAAGGTATTTGTGTTGCCGCAGGAGGTTGTTTTCTAGGCGAATACCGTGTGTTGAAATGTGTTGAACCATGTGTTGAAAGTATAATGGCACCGTAATCCTGTTTGATGGCTGCAATTCTGTGTGGTTTTTACTCTCTGCCTGTTTTTCGCTCTCATTCTGGCTCCTTTTTCTGGTGTCTGGCTTGATTTCTGGCTCCGCTGCAGTCGCAACCAGCCCAACGAGTGCTCTGGCAATTGTATGACTGCCGCACTGTCCCCCATTATATGAGCCCATTGCTCACTACTTTTACTCATTACTCAATTCAATCTCATCATGGTGAATAGAAGAAAATTGCTAGAAGATCACTCGAATTCGTCTTCCCGGTCGGTGTCTCGGGCCAGAACTCCCCGTCCGGATGGAGAAGAAAATGGTCAATTGGATTTCGCCTTTAATAATTTGGAGGAATTATTAAGCTCTAAATTAGATAACCTCGAAGGGTGGAGAGAAAAAAATTATGATTTTAAACAAGAAACCGTCGATGAATTAAACAAGTCTCGGATCACTTCCAGCAGTTCAATCAATGAATTAATTCATTCATTACAAAAACCCAGAACTGAAGTCTCTTCCGAATCTAGAGAACTAATATTGGCTCAATTATATAAATTGATTGTCATTAAATCTTTATTGGTTTACAATGAAGGTAGAATCGGAACCAATTCTTATGTTAGCGAGGAAAATGTCCTGGATTTGATTTTTGTTTTGATGAAACAAGAGTATAGATCTCCCCAGGAATTCTTATTATTATTCAGATGTACTATTGCATTGATTGTAAGTGATATTGATGAATTCAGCTCTTTAGCTGATGGTGAATTCATGAATTTTATAAAATCATTAATCACTGAGCCGGCCAATGCTACGGTTACTAATGAGAATAAAAGTCATGTTATAAGTGGTTATGTTGGTTTATTAATTATGATTCATAATGGTGCGTCTGGTTATGGAATTGATTCAATTGTTTCTTGGTTATTCGAAATTACTGAAGGATTCATTTTAAGTTCCTTGACTAGCATGAAGGATTTCAAGGAAGGTAACAGAGAATATTCCACTTTTTTCGATGATTTGAGTCAACAACGAATCGTTGATGATATTACAAGTAAACAAAATGGTGAAGCATTGATTGGTATAGCTGGATTACATGGGGTCGGATGCTTATTGACTTTGATACCAAGAACCGAATTTTTGAATGAAATTATTTTAGATATTGTCCCAAAATTATTCGATTTATTGGATAATGAATTGAGTATTGAAATAAGTAAAGCTGCTGGTAGAGTTGTGGCGTTGTGTTATGAAATCTATCAATATGATAATGATCAAGATGCTAATGATACTCAATTTGATGAAGAATTCAATGAGAATTCTCCTTATTATGAACAAGAACAAATCACTTCTGTATTATCAAGGCTTGCTAATTTCACTGATAAGAAAGTTTCCAAAAAGGAAAAGAAAGAAGCCCATTCAATCTTTAGAGATATTTTAACTACGGTTGAAAATTACGGGAAATTCGACACTAGGATGGAAATACTCAAAAGAAGTCCAACTGGTATGGAATTGATTAATAAAATGATGGACTCAAATTATATCAAGCTAAGTAAAACTAAGACTATTCAAATCAATAGTTGGTTTCTTTATTTGAGATTAATCCATCTTAAGTGGTGCTTTAGTTTTGGGGTTCATAATCAATTAATTTCTAACTCGACTGTAAGAGACGTCTTAAAAGAACCACCAACTGGCTTTCAAATGAAATACGGTTATGAAGATGAAGATGGGGAATTTGAGGGCGATGCGTTCACTAATGATGCTAAACATGAAGTGAATGATAAAAAGAGAAGCAATATGTTGAAAAAGGCCAGAGCCAATAAACTCACCGAAGAAATGCTGGAATTGGAACTTGCTACCAAAGAGTAAATATTTAATAATATATAATATGATATTTTTTATACCTTGAAAAAGTTAAAAAAACATTACTAATAGTGAGACAACCACTTCTTTGTAAATATCTATCTCTCCCTAAATAGAACTTAGAGTTATCTTAGCTCAAGGATTAGAGTTGAAATTTCTATTATCGTTTATTGAGAGTAAAGACATCGCTAAAGAAATATACGAGAGAATTAGAAATTTAGAGACCCACTGGGTATAAACTTTGCAAGTTCATTAACTTGAAGGATTCATTTGTCAGAAGTACTTGGCCATCTGTATTCTTAGCAACATGTTTACGGTGAACATCTTTGAAATGTCTCAAATAGCTGTAAAGTGGTTGAGCCTGTGAAGTAGTCGATGATTTTGAAACAACGACAGTATTGAAACAAACAGGGCAAGTCACTTTCTTACCTCTTCCTTGCACCGATTCATGACAAGGGAAAGGATCTGGAGTTAAGTAAGAATCAGTTCCAATACCATGGTGGAAAGCTAAATGCTGACCATAGGCTGAATTTCTGAACTCAAAGAATTTAATATCAGGACAAAAGGGACATAAACCACATCTAGTACTATTGATTGGAAGTGATGGTTTACCGTAGTCCTCACCTGCAGAAAGTGACATTTGAACTCTGTAAAATTGTGGTTCATAAATCATATCAGAAGAAGCTTCGTAAGTTCTGAATTCAAATTGAGGATTATCAAATTCAACTTTAAGATTTTTTGGTCTAACATAACGAGTTCTTTGGATAGTTGGTCTTCTTGATTCATCTCCTGTCTTAATTGAGGCACTGTTACTGTTTGCTCTGTTCTGAAATAAGGGTATAACTTTAACAAACAGCTCATCAGATACAAAGACAGTTTTTGGTTCAGGTAATTTCTTTTGTGAACCTTTATAGCCAGCATCCTTTGAAGTACTTTCCTTCTCTTTGTAATATATTCCTTTTATATTAGTGTTTGAATCAATCTGATCTTTAATAGCTTCAGAAGAAAACCGACATCCTGTATCATTGCAATGAGAGTGATTGTGGTTTTGGATTTGGTCATAAGTAACTTCATTTTGTTTTGTATCAGTGATATCAGTTGTTTTGATAAAACTTGAATCTAATGAATTGCTTATCTCATGTTTAATTTCAGTAAAAACATTAGTAGCGTTTGATGGAGTAGCAAAGTCCACTATGAGATTATCATTCATTGTAGGTTTTTTATCTTTAACGTTTTCAACCTTCACAGTTGGAAATTCGTCAAGTAGCATATCGTCATTCATATTATACATAGCAAAATCATTATAGTACATTTCATTATCATAGTCAATTGAACCAAAATTGACTTTTTCTTCTTCTAACATTTCTGGTTCTGTGGATAATAATTCCAAATTTCTGAGAGAAATCCCAGCGTTATTTGAGTTGTCTTCAATTTTCTGTTCAGACTTGAAAACTGAAACAGTGGAATCTCTTTCAAAATTTTCAACTGGTTCTTCAATCAATGTTTTATTAACAATAATCCCTGGGATTTTGGAATCAGCTTCATCCATCAAGCGGAAGATATCAATATCATCATTGTTAGGAGCAAAATATTGGCTGTTCAAGTCAACAAAGTTGTTAAATTCAATTGAACTTGAACCTAACAAAACTTTTGAGTCCATATCAGCTTGTAAATAGACATTATTAGCCTCAATTGAAGGGATAATTGAATCATCAATAATATTGAAGTTTGATCCAAGGGTCAAGGCATTAGGGTTAGTTAAACCAGAAGGTTTTTGGTAATCTGTTAATTCTTCGTTTGATCTGTCAACAGATCCACCGAGTTGGTCCATGTCAATGTCCATCAGTGCTGGATTTTGGTCCAATTCTGATAAGAATTTTTCGAATTGTTCATCAGACATGAAAGTATCATCATTATCGACCCCGTTGGAGGCAAAATCGTCATAAAAATAGCTCATTTTGAAAGTTTTAAAGCGAAGGTGTAGATTAGTATGGGTATTTCAAAAAAAAGTTAAGATTTCAAGAAAGGGGGATTTCAGCTCTTTATATAGCTAGGAGTTTCCTAAAAAAAAGGGTCTTATACCTTCTTAAAACGATCTAAAGTTGCATGTACATGCATGGCTAAACCTTAGATTACATGTAACTGCATGAATCGAAGGTCACGGAACACTCGATTTCAAATTGCAGTTTCCTAAATTATCGATTCTGTGCTTTTTTTTTGCAGCCATTCTGCATACAAGCTCAAAGGAAAATATATTTTGCGGAGCAGAACAAAAAATGCAGCTGCGCAGAACAAAAAAAAGGTCCATCATAACAGGAATTTAAGCACGGCAGAACATTTAGTTTGTTCTGCGGGGCTGTATACAGTATGATGGTTTTATATGCAGTCGAGAAGAATCCACTCAGACCCTAACAAAAAGGTAATGATCTATGCGTGAAATATGCAAAGGGAAGATCGGGTGTATCTGACATCTATATCATAGATTCATCCTGAACCTTCTTTCATTTCACTGCATCACATCATGAAGATAATATACGGTTATACATATGCTATGGAAGAGTCGGTTATCGGGTCAAATACATATTATTATAGATCTATTGAGTCTGATAGGATCAGAAAACAATTATTACTGAACAGATTCATTTCAAAAAGGATTTTGAGATACATCATTGGTTATGCATTAATAAACTTTACGAAATGTGCATGGAAACCATAAATGATTCTAAGATATAATGCATCGAAGGCTCATGAAAAGCTCCAAACCTATGTATGCGTATATCCCGATAATACGCAATAATCACACTCTTAGAATCCATCTTATTCGTAGGCTTTTTACAAGTGCCGAAACAAGAGTGGTGCATCAACTTGCATGGTATAACATATTGTATCTAGAATCATAATACGCACGTCTACATATACCTATATGATAACTCAGTTAAATAATACATTTAATCTATCTCTATTCTATCAGTCTAAGCTATACAGATCTATTGGACGACAAAGTCTTTAACATCGAAATCCTTTGGACTGATACCAAAAGTTCCAATATAAGCTTTAGCATCTTCTCTCATTTTTTCAGTGGTTTCAGAGTCCCATTTCAATTCATTCTTCATAATTTCAACAACCCCATCAACAGCACTTAAAGCTTGTCTAGCATTAAGGAAAGCTAATCTAGTTCTTCTGGCTAAGAAATCAATTGGGGTTCTAATATATTCGTATTTCAAAGAATATTTCAATTCGGCAATGGTAAATGGTTCATCGAAATTTTGGTAAGATAAACTGTTACCTGCCAGTTCAGCAGAATCAGAAGGTTCAAAGGTTTTAGTGGTAGCTAAAGTGATTGGCAACTTGTTATAATCAGATTGACGGTATAATTCCAAAATCAATGAAGATCTTGAACCATAGTTATGGGATAAATGTTTAGCTAATTTTAATGGGATTCTATATTCGTGGATTAATCTTGCAGAGTAATTCTTAGAATAATCTTCACCACCAATTAAAATTATTTCATTCGTTTGACAAGGTTTTAAGTTCTTACCGAAATCGAAGTTTTTGATTAAAGTATCAACGGTTTCCTCAGCCATTTCTCTATAAGTAGTCCATTTACCACCAGAAATGGTAAGTAATCCAGTTGGAGAGCTATGAACCAAATGAGATCTGACAAGACCTTGAGTTGAAGCTGAACCACTAGCAGAATCTGGGATATGATCTGGATTTCTTGCCAAAGGTCTAATACCTGACCAAGCACTCAAAACATCATCTCTGTTAACTGGGAAAACAACATACTTTTGTAATTCTTGTAAGATATCTTGAATTTCTTCTTCGCTAGGAATTGGATTAGATGGAACATCCTTTAATGGGGTATCAGTAGTACCAGCTAAGACTTTACCTTGCCATGGTAAGAAAAACATAACTCTACCATCAGAAGTTGAAGGATCTAAAAGACCAATATTTTGTGGACCGTAGTATTCTGGTAAAACAATGTGAACCCCACTCGAAGGAACAATCATTTTTGGAGCCTTTGGAATAGTTGGAGGTTTACCTTGAGGATCGTTGTCCATTTCCAAAAGTTTATCAGCAAAAGGACCAGTAGCATTAATGACAGAAGTGGCTTTAATAGTATAATCCTTACCAGTTTCTAAATCAGTGGCTAAAACACCTTCTAATTTATTGTCAGAATTCTTCAATAATTGCTTAACTTCCATATAATTCAAAACAGTAGCACCATTTTCAACAGCAGTGATGGCCAAAGTACTATTCATTCTAGCATCATTAAAAGAACCATCGTGGTAAACACAAGATAATTTCAAATTAGAATCATCAATCATTGGAGCCAAAGCAGCAGTCGTTTCTCTTGATAACATAGTGGAGGATCTTAAACCTTGATGACCAGCAAACCAATCATACATTTTACAACCGGCGAAAAAGTAAGGGGCTTGCCACCATTTATAAACAGGAATCATAATTGGCAAAACAGAGCATAAATGAGGAGCGGTTCTTAACATATTACCTCTTTCATTCAAAGCTTCAATAACCAAATCTAATTGGGCTTTTGATAATTGAAAAACAGCTTTTTCCAAATATCTGACCCCACCATGAGCCATTTTAGTAGATTTTGATGAAGTACCAGATGCAAAATCATTTCTTTCTAAAAGACATACATTAAGACCTCTGGTAGCAGCATCTAATGCAACACCAGTACCAGTAGCACCTCCACCAATAATAATGGTATCGAAATTTTTGGTGTTTTCGACATTTTCCAAAAGCTTTTCTCTAGCAATTGGTTCCGGAAGAGACTTAAGTAACGGCTTATAACTATTAGATAAGTGAGGAGGATTTGGCGGTTTGATAAAATCAAGATAAATAACAGCACCACCAACAATACCACCGGAGGCCAAAGCCACCTTAGTGATCTTTGACTTTAAAATGTTTTGTAATCGAGACATAATAAAAAAAGATATGATAGGTTATCTTCAAAAAATATGAAAAATCACGAGAATATTTACTATTTATATATTTGCTTTTTTTCTGCTGCAATTTGAGTTTTTTTGCTGCGAGCACGATTTGCATTTGCTAAACTGTGAAAAGAAATTGAAAGCTCCGACACCAACTCCGTCCAGTTTTATGCGACATTTGTCGCGGGTGGCGGTAGCGGGTGGTGGTATTTTATTACCGTTGGCGTAATTGATTACCACTATCGGAATCATGCGATTTCGGGGATATGCATTAGACCATGAGCCATGGGTTTTTATTACTTATGCAATTGCTATTGCTTGTAATTATCTTGCTTTTTTTTATTAAATCTGAAACACGTCTAAGCCTTTCAATATGTTAAAACGTTCAGTTTATTGTTTTACCTTTGATCCGAGGCACGTGAAACCCTATTGATTATAACCTTTATCTTATGACCCTATTGGCTTTCTTATTCGCCCTCCAACCGAGGCCGGTGTACAAGCATCCGGAGAAATTCTGGCACAGGTCGTGGGATGTGGGATTTCGCGTGGCTGAGAGATTCTCGGGGCCTTTCCACGATCTACATATTTCCCGGAGTATACTGAGCCATTTGTCTCTGACGTGTTTTTCTGTCTGATCAGGTATACTAACTATACCTGATTTCGTTATATACCATGTCTATTCTTTTCTAATACTATATCCAGTCTCCTCTCTTATCCTCTTGCATTGCGTTTTCTATTTTTTATTTTCTGCTGTGCCTCACATGGCTGCAAAATTATTGGGGTCAAGTGGGGCCGTAAATTTTTCCATATCTGCCCCACCGTCCAATTATTTTTTGTAATTTAGCTGACGGGCAGCTCCTTGTTTTTCCTTTCTTTTGATTATTTTTCATTTTTGATGTTGCCTGTATTTTAAAAAAACCATTGTATCTCTACCCCAGATTATTTAGAAGGTTTAGAGGGTAAGTGGTTGTAACCAGGTGCACAGTAATTTAATTATATCTTGTAATTACAAGGAATAATTATAATGTTCGTATGCTATATAGAGTTATAAGTTCATTCTTGTGTATGTCGGAAAGTTGTTTTCTTTTTTTTGTATTTATTTACTTTCATCTATTCTGTGAATTTTGCAGAGTATGATAATGATAATGATAATGATAAGGGCCCCCATGCGAAGGACTGATGTATGCGTTCATCTAAGAAACCAAAAGATTTCATTCTACATACAAGCTGTTTATTCATTCTCTATATGACAATTGGAAGAAATTCATATCTTCATTAAAGTGAGTATACCAATATTATACGATACTGGCACCACATGCCTCTATTAAAGTTGAAAGCCCTAATTTATCACATACACTAGGGTTTCCTACTTGGCCATTCAAAAGATACTGGTGTTTTTTGTCTCAGGCAAATCAGACAAATCAGGCAAATCATGAACTCTGTAACTAAACTTTGTTCCTTTCTTCTATCTTCAGCTCACCCTATATATTGCCCCTTTTCTAGGCCAAATGGTTTTTCTATTCCGAGTTGACATATAATTTCCCTATTCCGAGTTGACATGGCGTGTCCTCTATTCAGAAGCTGCCTTAACCCCGATTTTCTTCGCCTTTCAATAGTGCAACTACAGTTACTTAATAGTTTTTTATTTTGCAGCATTTTGCAACCCCTACTTCCTGCAGGAACTTACTCACCTTCCATGTACTTCCTCGCACCGATCATTTCTAGTACTCGATAACATTTCGGTATGGAATATTCAGAACTTCCGGAACAAAAGCAACAAGTGGTCGATGAGTTCAAATCTATAACTGACTCGGAAGACATCTCACAAATCATCCGTCTCTTGGATGTAAATGACTGGAATTTGAACAACGCAATTGTCAATTTTTTTGAGTCAGGATTTGTTCAGGAACAGCTGGCACCTATAGAAACGATTCCTTCAAGTGGTGAAACACATACCAGTGGTCTTGAACGAGACGTACCGGATGAATCTATATTCTCTGATGAACACATATCCCGGAGGTACTCGACACTAAATTCTTCGATGGAAGATTTGATACCCAAACTTCCATTTGCTCCTAGGATTTCAAATAATTGGCAATTGGAAGTTGGAATAAATGCATCAAAGCGGGATTTGATACGGAATTCCCATTTCAAGTTGGTTGATTCTATCATGTTTCTCGTTTTGTTTATTCCCAATAAATTGTTGTCTTTACTTTATCAGGTATTTAAATTCCTTTTTAAAATTAACACGGCAAATTATTTTCCATCTGAAATTAACTATGAACAAGTTGATCTTGATTATAAGTTACAATTGCCGGTGTCTGGTGAGAAGTACGATATTGTAGACCTGAACTTCAATCAAGTCTATGAATCTTGTAAATCAAATTATAATTGGTTACTTGTAATCCTTGTAAATAACTCTCAAGAATCTTCCGATTTCTTATCATCTTTGCTTTCCAATAGTAATTTTGAACGGGATTTTGGAAAGAAGCAACAAGACAAAACTTATATTTATATCAATAATGTCGATAAAAATGCCGAAGCTTTTGAAATTGGAAAGACGTATAAAGCTAGAAGACTTCCATATGTCATGTTAATCAACAATGTTTCCAATAATCCAAGCACCATGGCATCTATGTCGATCACTTACAAATCAAACATTTCCTCCAGTTTCTTGCAGGGGATTAATGTTGACCATACCAGCAACAAAGTGGCTAATAATTTATGTAGAATTTTGAATAATTATCAACCACAAGTCATCGCTGCATTGACCGATAAACGAGAAATGGAATTTGCAAGAATGCTTAAACAACAACAAGACGATGCATATGAAAAATCATTACAACAGGACAAACAAAAGAAGGAAGAAAAGAAACAACAACTCGAAGTTGAGCAATTCAAGAAACAACGGGAATTATTTTTATTCAATCTAATCAAAACCAAATGGTTCGAAGAGAAAAACAAACTGCCAAATACAAGAATTCAAGTTAAATTGCCTCATGGAGAAAGAATGATTATTAATATTGACAATCTGCTTGAATTACGTCATTTATATTTCCATATTGAAAGTAAACTTTTCACCAATACATTGATTAATGATGAGTTGCAATCGTTCAATGATGAGACAGAATTGCAAGAACATATAAACTGTCTGGAATATGAATGTAGTCTTACAGAAGAAGATTATATTAAGCATTTCCCCTTCAAATTCGAGCTTGTGCAACCTTATCCCAAGAAAGTGTATGGGGATTTGGAATGTGTGATAGTCGATCAGTTAAAATCAGGAGCTACATTATTAGTGGAGTATAAAGATGAAGATGAAGATGAAGATGAAGATGAAGATGAAGATGAAGATGAAGATGAAGATGAAGATGAAGAGGAGGAATGATCCATCACGACATACGAATTTTTTTTAATGCACAGTCTATAATATAAGAACTACCGTTATGCACAATACACACACACTCTCTCCCACCGCACTTCTCCTAAGCCCTTGCTTTATCTTTATTGCGCTATTCGTGTCGTATCTCCTGACCCGCGCCACGACCTCGCCTTGTATCATTCAAGAAACCCTTGGCAATCATTAATTAATCACCATGTCCAAACGTCAAAGTCAAAGTCAAAGTGCAATGGAAGCCGAAAGACTCGCCATCATTCAAAAAAGTATGAGCAGGGGTCGATCGCAATCTCCCAGGAATTCCACCAGTAATAGTCGGGCTTCATCTCAGCTGAATGAAGATGATTTAAAGTGGTCAATTATAAATCACGATCCCCTGGAGAGATTGGTCAAGACTTCGGACGATAAGTCTGAAGTTCCCGAAACTCCTGCTGAAGATGCTGATGAACAAAGTGAAGAAGAACATATCAGTGATGATGATGGACAAGAGAAATTCCAGTATGATGATACTGGGAATATCTTGCCAAATTACGCTTGTAGAGATGAGAAAATTAATGAAATATCGAACATTTTGGAGAATTCAAATTTGAATGATATATCTACCGTTAACAAGTTAGAAGAGTTGACTGCCAGTGAACGGGCATTTGCTAATGCTAAAAAGGCTGGTAAACAAATCGATGAAGAAGCTTTGGCGAAATTAAGAGATGAAAAAAATCAATTGACGGGTAAAATGGTCGATCTTAATAATATCGGTCAAGATTCAAATTCAAGGAAACAAA
The DNA here is from genome assembly GCA_030574815.1 of Yamadazyma germanica. NCBI lineage: Eukaryota > Fungi > Ascomycota > Pichiomycetes > Serinales > Debaryomycetaceae > Yamadazyma > Yamadazyma germanica. The sequence goes on along the minus strand of JAJMFS010000009.1, from coordinate 135,194 downwards.
AACTTGAAGATTATTCAAGTTATAGGAGAAAAATCATTCATCAAGAAAATGAAAAATTTAAGCAAAGTCAAAATTCGGGTTCACAAACTCCAAATACTCATTCAAATAATGCAAATTCTTCTGGTAATGATTCTGATGATGATAAAGATTTCATGATACCTTATACCTCTGCAATTGAAGATAAATTAGATAGCGAATTTGCCAGTAAATTGAATGAAACTATAATTGAGGGAGAAGTTGAAAGTAATAAAACTCAATCAAGAATCATTCAAACTATCACAAGAGGAAACTTCTTTCAATTAATTGACCCCAAGGTAAAACCAAAGATGTTTCTTTTATGTATGGATTTTTCTCCCGAATCGATATTTGCTCTTGAATGGTCTTTAGGTACTGTATTGGTTGATGGCTCGGTATTATTCATTGTATATGTCATTGAAGAAAATGACGCAAACCATCACTTAAAGGGAAATTCTGGTTCTGAATCTAACAGGGAACAACATAGGGTAAATATGTTGAATAAGGCTAAACAACAGGTTTTAAATTTACTTAAATTGACTAAGTTACAAATTCACATTGTTATTGAAATTATTCATCATCCAATTCCAAGACATTTGATTTTGGAACTTATTGATAATCTCCAACCAACTCTTGTAATTGTTGGTTCAAGAGGTCAATCGGCCATTAAGGGGGTTTTATTGGGTTCTTTATCAAATTATTTAGTTACAAAACTGACGGTTCCTGTTATGGTTGTCAGAGAAAAATTGAAAAAAATCAATCGGTTCAAGAATGGGTCTTCCGTATTTTCGAATAATATCAAACCATTAACTTTATCCGAAGCCAGAATTGATTAGGTGAGGATGTAATTTTATTGGTGTGTTACGTAAGTCATGATATTAATACATAATTCATAAGTATTTCAAAAATATAATTCTATAAAAGATCTTTTCCCTCTGAATTTATGTTCACATTCATCAGCTGGACAATTTGCTGGTGCATAAATCAAGGGATTATCAATCGATACTATATTCTTCAATTTCAGTCTTTTGGGTCTATTACCAATGTTTTTGATACATCTACCACAAAATACATGGCCACATTTTGATAGAAATACTCGTTTGCTCAAATCTTTGTCAACTTCCGTCAATTGTTTGGTACAAAACCATGGAGCCGTGACGTCAAACATTTCTCTATATTTGATGAAATCAGTTGCATAATTCAAATTAGTTTCAAATTCGTTTGATATACCTTCACCTAAAGTGATTCCACAAATTTCACAACCTGAAAAACTATCCAGTTTGATGTTTGATGTATAATTTTTGGCCCCTCTTTTAATTTGATTTTTCTTCTCTTGCAAGGCCTTTTTATTAAACTTGTTCTCTTGTCGAAGTTTCCTGTCAAGTTCTCGTTCATTATCATGTTCTATTCTTTGCATAACCGACCTTTCGACATCATCTCTGTTGGTAAAATTGTTTAAATCCAATACTCTCTGGAATTCATTGACTCGATTACCAAGGGATACATATAAGGTATCAAGAAAGTCGGGTATTCCATCCACCATATTCGTTCTGGCCGCTCCAATATCATGCAACATAGATGCAATATTAAAATGACCGTTTTCCATTTGCTGATGAAGTCTCCCCATGATTGCATGTAGATTATTATTACCTGGTCCATGGAACCTTTGACCTGTATATCGTCCAAAATCTGGCAGTGAATATCTAGTCTGTGCTTCTTGAGCCTGAGCCTGGGCCTGACGTGCCTGACTTCTGGCCATCGCTGCCTGTTCGGCGGGTGAAAGTTGTCGTGATGAGACTTCCATAACATCCTCATGATCTAATCTTTGTCTTACATTTCTTCCTGATGGCAGAGCCTCTCGGCTCCTACGTGATCCCGGTGTGAAAGCCGTTGTCAGTGGTACCTGTGCGGGGCCTTCACCTGTGATCACCACATCGTCATCGCCCCCCAAATTCTGACGAGTGCCGCCAAAATTGCCGCCAAAATTGCCGCCAAAAGGACGACGATTCAACCTCTGATCGCCAAACCTCTGGTTGCCACTTCTGATCGAAGCGTCGCCTTCTTCTTCGTCACTATTGATTTCTATTACATCATCGTTGCCTTCGTCTTTCGAAAGCCGAGACTCCCGATTCATCTCATTATCATTCAGTCTGGGTCGTATTGAATCCATAATGGGGGTAAAAGTACGTGTTTCTGTGGTATTTTATTGGGGAAAAAAATGATTTTTGGGATACTTGTGATTTGCTTAATATAAATTTGAATGCTTGATATTGTAAGGCTCGATATCCAAGGCCAAAGTTGAAACAGGGGGAAGAAACTTTACCACAATACGGATGTGTGATGGTTAAAGGTGTAACTTTTTTAGAAACTCAGGAAGTCAGAAAAAGCAATGCGTATGCAGGTCTGAGATTAATGAAGTAAGTATATAATGTGACTATATAGTTAATAGATACTCTTCTAGGATTTACGTCAGTACAATGTAGCAATCATTCCTAGCGGACTGTTTTCCGTTGAAGCGGTTTCCCCATTCAATGAAGGTGTTAGAGAATGATCGGCTGATTAGAGATAACGACCAGACAAAAAGTAGGGTTGAGGGTAGGACAAATTATATAGGTTTTATAATAACTAAGCTGCAAAAAATTTGGGTTTCTTAAGAGACTAACGACATAAAAGGGCCGTGAAAGTAAAGAGAAAAATGGTTAGTGTGATGCATAACTAAATAATTTTCAAAGTGCAATGTATATATTTTATGGTCTAAATTTCTGGCTAGAACAGCCCTTTCTTTCAATACTGATTATCTTTATGCTGGTGTTTCGCTCGATTGGAAACAGTACCGTTACCACATTTCTTGAAAGGAAGATTGAAGAGGCTAAGAAAATGCATGGGTGCCTATCGACAAAAATGCTTCAAACTACGCATATCACTATATAAATTAATGTTAGCACTGTTTTCTTGTTCATTAATATGTAGGTCGTCCAATAGTTGAGCTTTTTTTGTATTAAAAGGCAATTAATAAGCTCCTCTCCTTGAGCACCCTTCAAACTACTTTATCAAGACGAAATTACTAACGATAGATCCATGAATCCCAGTGATCTAAGGATGATTCCGAGCCGTGAGTACGAATATTATGAATGAATTCTATTCTGGAGCATGCCGAATGGAAACGGATATGAGCTTTTTCTCCATACGAATTCCAGGGTTGTCGAGTGTCAATTTTGTAGATTATCGGATGTTCTTAGTTTAAGCTAGTCTCTGTAGTGTCTTAGTAAGTAGAAGCAGAAGTAGAAGTAGAAATGGAAGCAGAAGTGAAAGCGGAAGTGCAAATGGAAGCAGAAGTGGAAGTAAAATTAATGGATCGAGAGGGTAATCAAATGAGTGGGTTTAGTGATTCCTGATAGATCTGGAAACCGGGAGTCTCTTGGCATGTTTCAAATGGGATGTATGCTGTATATTAGATATCGTATCCATTTCCTGGGATTAGGCAACACTCGTTCTCTTCTGCCTAAAGCGAAAATTCAGTGATTAGAAGTTCAAATCATACATTATCTATGTACTATAGGGTTAGAGGGAGCGATGTTTGAAGTTACGATTGCAACAGTATTGGGAATCACATCTGGAGTATTGAAAGTGACGGGGTGGCCATAAGGGGTATTGGGGCTCAAGCAATAGTTCGGGGGTAGAAAATCTCTCTTTCTCTTCAATCTACTTAACTTCGACCTTATTCTTCGTTTCTTGTATGGTGGAGGTTGAGACGGGGGACCTGTAGAAATAGGGTTACAAGATACAAATTGATGACTTCGTATTCCCGGATAAGCTGGTGGTGGCTCTGGTAAGCTAATTCTATTGATATTGAATGCCAGTATTCTATCATTCGACTGTGTAGCTGCTGGATCAGGAATCGAGTGGGACACAATTTCATCAACCGACCTTCTCGGAGAATTTTTTCCTTTTGAAAGGCCCAAAACAACAAGAATAAGTATTACAACTACAAGAATAATAAACAGCATCACGCAAGTTGTTAATAGGGTTGCATTACCGACAAGCTTCATTGCAGATAAAATTGAAAAACTGACTAGAAATATCATCATGGGTGTAGCATAGGAATAATTCGCAGCCATTTTTAAGGGCACATATCTGTAACGGTTGAAAATGCTGCAAAATCTTTAAAAATGAAAATGTTGAAAACCGGCTATTGGCAATAAAAAGGAGATGGTGGATATAATTCCCAATGATTGTATTTTATGACTAAATATTCTACATGACCTATATTAAATTTATTTCTTAACACCACTTCTCATGTAACGTCCGACAACGATACAATGATCTCTTTCATAAGGTTCTAAAGTTAATTGTTCTAATGGTTTGATTCTTTCTTCTCTTAATTTTTGAACTTCTCTGGCGAAAACAGTTTCAGCATCAACAGTAGAATCAATACAGTTAGCCTTGATAGAAATAACAACTAAACCTTGATCTTTCAAGAATAAATGAGAGTTCAAAGCAATAATTCTGGCTTGATCAGGTTGGGCAACATCAGCGAAAACAACGTCAACCATAGAGATTAACATTCTGTATTTTTGAGGGTGACGAGCATCATCGATGATTGGAATAACATTAGGTCTCTTCTTAGCCATACCAATTAATTCTCTACCTGGTCTGTGGGAGAATTCAACGGCATAAACAACACCTTCTGGTCCAACAACATCAGCGACGTGGGAGACAGAAGTACCGGAAGCGGCACCCAAGTACAATACTTTTTTACCTGGAGCAATACCGACTTCATCAATACCTCCCATAATACCAGCAGCCAATTTAGATCTGAAAGGATTCCAAACTCTGTATTCAGTCTTGGTTGGTAATTCACCTTCAACTTTAGCTGGTTCTTCGATGGAGACTCTCTTTTCTCCGTAAACAGATTCACCAGGAGCGAGGTTCTTGGTAACCAATAAATCTTCCTTACCTCTAGCGATGAAAACACCAGCATGTCTGTGTGGTTCGATGACAACCTTAGCACCTCCTCTAGCGCCACCTCTGGCACCACCTCTACCTCCTCTGGCACCTCCTCTAGCGCCACCTCTGGCACCACCTCTAGCACCACCTCTGGCACCTCCTCTTCCACCACCGAAACCACCACGTCCACCACCGAAACCTCCACGGCCTCCTCTGGCTCCTCCTCTGCCGCCTCTTGATGGGCCGCCTCTACCTCTTGGTGCACCGAAAGCCATTATATATAATTAGTTGTAGTTTAAAAGATATAAATTTGTATTAAAACAATAAGTTTCAAACTGATAATTTTTTTTTATTTCTCGATGGATTTGAAAATTTTCTCTGGTTTTGGGGCCGGGTAATGCCTTTTGTTAGTCAAACACGCATATTTTTATTTTGTGTGGGAAGATGATTTTTGGATGGTTATATGTCTTGTATTTTGAGGATAATGGGTAGATTAATTAATGTATACTAAATGAATATATTTCTTCTGTCCACACTTAAATTTTCAGAAAAGAATTATGGTTTCTGGTGGAGATATGACAAGATATATGCGTAAAAAAAGAATATTTTACACTTATATGCTAATATCTTTTTCCTCTCTTTGTTTATTCTCCCGCAAACTTTCTTGGTATATCTTTCAGCTTATATCTACCTACTTCTTGCCTTCAATTGTTTTTAGCTGTACTGAGTCCTAATATATTCCTCATAAATCTCTCTCATCAACGTCCATTCAAGATGGGCATCGTGCGGCTCATTTAATCTAAGTTAATCTGCAGGAAATCATCCATTTTGTATACCATACCACTTATCGATATTCCCGGGGAATGTTTGCAGCCATTGTAACTGAAAAAGTGGTGAGATATCCCTCAGAGAAGTTCAGTATAAAAGATTCTAGTATTTTTAGATTAAATCACATGGATTCTTAGATTTTTCTTAATCAAGACCAGTGACCAAGGAACCAGTGGCTGACAGTAATTTCAGTATTGATGGCTCGTTGGAAATAGAATATGAGAATCTAGTTTTTACTGGAGAATACTATATAAATGTTTTCCTTAGTAGTGAACAATAATCTTGGAAGCAGACTCTTCTCCACCACTGTATCGACCTGTTTGATTAATAAATGTGTGATATTAACTAAATTGTATCTCTAATCAAGAACAGTTTCCTCATGAAATACTTACAATACTCCTTTATCCTTTGTGTACTTGTTAAAAGTTGTTAACGCTACCACCTAATCTGTTGTCTGAGAGAGAATCCACAAATGTAGCACCAGTCTTTATCTCGAATTTTATTTCGGCACATCAAGTACCTAAATACCCAACCCAAGGCGACGATCTAGAAAACCTAGTCTGTAGCCCTGGTCATTAATTAAGTTGGCATAGGAAGTCCTGTATGTAAATTCAATTATTTTGCAACCACATAGACAAATCCGACTACTCTGCCTTAAACCCCCACTAGATATGTCGTTTTGTTTTCTCTTTCCAATATATCACTGCTACAATACGTCACAAACCCGGTATACCTGTGACCCACACGACCACATCTGCACGGCTCCACATTGACTGATAACCCGCACTGGTGTGGCACTTTTGAAGCATACGCATATCTAACAATTATCAAGTTTCAGCATGGGAAGTATTCTACTCCCAATTCTAGTTTTTGGGACTATTTTTACGGGGTGTCTCAACTCTATCTTTACCAAATATCAAGATAATCAATGTGTAGGAAACTGTAATGATCAGGATCCATCAAAGCATGAAACTTTCCAACAACCAGCCCTTCAAACCCTCCAAATGTTCTTGGGTGAGATGCTTTGTTTCTTTGTGTATAAGCTCATGTATCGTAAATCCTCTAATGGATATAAACCGATTGGTGGTGACGATTCTGAGGAACCTACAAGTTCATCACCTACAAATTTGCCGTTATCCAAAAGTTTGAAGTTAAGTATTCCTGCTATCTGTGATCTAGTAGGAACCACCATGCTACATTTTGGATTAATATATATTCCGGTTTCCGTATACCAAATGCTCAGAGGGTCTTTGGTGTTGTTTGTGGCGTTTTTGTCGGTGATTTTCTTGAAAAGAAAAGTGACTAAGTTAGAATGGATCTCCTTGGTTATTATCACCGCTGGTATTTCATTGGTTGGAATGAGTGGTTCATCATCATCAGAAAATGATTCCAGTTCAAATTCTGGAGGAGCTGTGGCTTTGGGGCTTTGCTTGGTCATCGTAGCTGAATTCTGTCAGGCATTCCAGTTTGTAATTGAAGAACATATTTTAAGTAAACAACCTATTGTCCCATTACAATTGGTATACTATGAAGGTCTTTACGGGGCCACTATTTTATTTGTAGTATTGGTCATTCTTTACTTCATTATGTCGGCAGTAAGTGATCCTCAAGATTTTGAATCGCTGCCGTTCAATATGCCCCAAGGGATTAGTCAAATGCTTGGCTCGGGACTGATTTTGATTGGAGGGTTATTGATCATGATCTCTATTGGATCTTTCAATTACTTTGGAATCTCTTTGACTTTCTACTTATCGGCAACTGCTAGATCAACTATTGATGCTTGTAGAACCTTGATGGTGTGGTTATTGGCTATGGCCATGGGTTGGGAATCGTTTGTTTTCTTACAATTCATTGGTTTCGGTTTATTGGTATTTGGAACTTTATGTTTCAATGGGGTTTTGACTCCAGAAGAATGGTCTTGGATTCCCAGCAGTTTAAAGACCCCAGGTGTTGAACCAATTGATGAGCCGATCGAGAGATTGTAAGTACCCTACTCTTAGATTTGCTGTACTATACTCTGCAATTTACTCTATATACGCTCATATTCTAAAGTATGTAGATCTATCTCTATACACTAACCCAATATATTTGGTTTCTATTTATACGTCTCACTGATACCGCTCCAAGGCTCTATGTGTCTATGCTGCATTCGCTCCATGCTGCCTCGCTATCTCACTGTCTCCCTCGCAAAAATTTCCAACAATTGCCACTAATTATACATCATGGTACGTACAATTCCGTCATAAACTAACTCCTGGCGTCCTTTACATCATATTAATCGGCTTATTCGGCTACTTTTATGTGGGTCCTCTTTTTCCCGGTGTCAAAATCTCCTCAGGAGCTTGAATACGAGGTGTCATACTAACATTCACAGTCATTAAGAGTAGTTCCAGAGAACGACAATAAATCAACTATAAACCACACTCAATTCGGAGAACAAGCTGCCCATGCTCCAGGATTGACTGATGTGTTGAGAACACAAGAAGGACCGGCCAACTTAGCTTCAAAAATCAATAATCGCCATCCATTAGAAGCAAGAGTTCAAAATTGGGAAGAAAATCAACAACAAACAAGATTGGAATCATATCGTAGAATATTTGGAGCTGGAGAACCAATCAAAAGAACTATGGAATTGAACATCGTCGACGCTACTGATTTCAAACCGGAAGTTTTGGGCGGTTCATCAATAAATGAATTACACAAAGATATTTTATTAAACAAAGATCACTCAGTTGATTGGGAAGATGTTTATAAAACTGGTTTAACCGATGGCTATAACGTTAAAGATTTCCATACGGAGATGGAACATAAAATGGGAATTAACTAGATATGTATGAAATATAAATGACTTCCAGATTATGTAAGTGAGGTACAGCATTGCTTGAAAACTATAAAAAATGGAGATTGATGAAGTCAAGGGATATGAAGCTTGTTCCTTTTTTCTTCAAAGTGGCTATATCTTTTCCTTAGATCTTCCAACGGTTTTGTCGATAAACTGGTTGGCTTTGTGGTAAACCTGACCTTCTTGATAACAATAATCTGATATTGTATTAGTGATTATTGAAGCAATCTTGTTATTTTTTTATAGTGAATACATGTTTCCGATATTTAGTTAATATACTTCAAGTAATATTCAGCTACTTCACATCTGTAAAATTACCAATAACTACATTGAAACGCATCTACTGATCAGCAATTATAAAAAGACAAAGACTCAACTGGTTATTAAAAGATTTAACCCAAATCAATGTGGGTTTGCTCCACTCCACTCCCACATATTTGACAAATCACCTTGCAAAGTTTATTTAGGCTATTCAAGAAGCTTAATGTGTAGACCCTGTCAAACCTTATTTGAAATTACCCGAACCAAAAAAAGAACGTCCAGTACACAAAGGCTTACATAATTTATAATAATATATGGACTTTAGAGATATTAAACTATTTTTTTTTTTTTGCTGGCAGTATTAAATGCATTGTAAACTGTTCTGGTTTAAGATCAGCAAATTTCGCAGCCAAAGATAAGGTAATTATCATGGTTTTCAATAAAGCACTCCAAAAAAAAACAGAAAAAAATCCAAAACGCTCCCCATAACTACAAGAGACTTCAAAATTGTACACTATTACACCAGCTAATTTTACCCGATTTTTTATCAAAGTTAATATTGCCCACCTCGGTACATTTACAACCGATTTACCCCACGTCTCAAAATGGGATTTTTTTAAACCCGCAAGCTACAGCATGCAGGTATAACTAACGTTAAAAATTACATAAATTCTCGACATTCCCCGGATTTGGAAATTTCAAAAATTATGACCCAAGATATTCCCAAAACCCAATTAGCCTTTGGATACGAAAGAGGTGTATTTGACGTCATCCGTTATGATGATTTCCCTGTTAAAGAACCTGGAGACACCGAAGTCTTATTAAAAATCGAAGCTGCTGGACTTTGCCAAAGTGACGTGCACATCTTGATGGCCCAAGATAAGAACCTCCCTGAGAAATTCATCATGGGCCATGAAATTGCCGGACAAATCGCTAAAGTTGGAAATGCATTAAAGGATGATCCTAGATATAAACTTGGAACTCGTTACTCCTTAAGTATTTGTGATTCTTGCGGGGTGTGTAAGCAATGTAGAGTAGGCCATGAATCAGTATGTGACTCAATAAATGGATATGGTATTTCAGCCGATGGGGGTTTCCAACAGTATTTGGTGGTTAAAAATTTAAGAACATTGATTCCTATTCCGGACGGGGTCAGTTACGAACAAGCGGCAGTAGCCACTGATTCAATATTAACTCCATTCCATGCCATTAATAAAGTGAAGCAATTCTTAGGTCCTACTACTAAAGTATTACTTTTGGGATTGGGGGGATTAGGATTGAATGCCCTTCAAATCTTGAAGACTTATAATGTTCCCGTAGTAGCCGTTGATGTCAAACCAGAGTTAGAGAGACAAGCTAGATTGTACGGGGCTACTGAATTCTACACTGATTTGAAAGATTCGGACCATAAACCTGAAACATTTGATGTATGTTTTGATTTCTGTGGATTCAAGAAAACTTTTGATCTTTGCCAAAAATATATTGCCAGAGATGGGAAATTGGTCTTAGTAGGACTTGGAAATTACAAATTGAATTTCTTCAATTATGAATTGGGTAGAAGAGAAGTCACCATCTACACTAATTTTGGAGGAAACGCAGGAGAACAAGTGGATTGTTTGAAATGGGTGTCACAAGGGAAAATCACCCCCAAAGTCAAAACTGCCCAATTAGAGGAACTTCCTCATTATTTAAATGAATTAGCTAGTGGGAAAGTTGAAGGACGTATTGTATTCAGAACTTCTAAATTGTAGTGTATAATGAATAAATTTTGCAACCAAAGTGCGGATTCGGATTTCTCAATTGAGGTCAAATAGAATAAATTTTCTGACAAGTCTCGCAAGTTCCCCAGTAATTATGGCTAAAAAAGGAGGAGAAAACACGAAAAAAGCTGCTGGTAACGCCAGAAAAGCCGATACCGCCAATAAAAAGAAACAAGCTGCTGATGCTGCAGCAGAAGCAGCAGAATCCGCTGAGTGGGATAAAGGTTCAAAGAAAGGTAATAAGAAGAAGGAAGATGAACAATTCAAAAAGGAAGAAGCTGCCAGAAAGAAGGCCGAAAGAGAAGCTCTTTTGAAAGCAGAAGAAGCCTCATTACCTTCTAAACCCCAAAGTGCCAAACAAAGAGGAGCAGCTAAAGTTGCTGCCAAAAAGACCGGTAAAATTGATGATTTCCTTGATTTCAACAGTGAAAAACCTGAATTAAAAGCTTCCGGTATTGACAATGCTTTAGAAGCTTTGAATTTGACAGGTAAAGATGGAGGTTTACAGCACAAAGATTTCGATAAACATCCAGAAAGGAGAGTTAAGGCCGCATATTTAGCATTTGAAGAAACTAGATTACCAGAAATGAGAAAGGAAAATCCTGGATTGAGATTAAACCAAATCAAAAACTTATTACACAAGGAATTCGCCAAACATCCCGATAATCCAATGAACCAAGACACCAATGTCCTGTATAATGCCACTAGTGAAGAAATTACTGAAAAGAAGAAAAATGTAAAGGCTGAAAGAGAAAGTAGATTTACATAGAAAATATAAAATACAGATCTTCAGGTGACCTGACTCGATATACGCTAAACATCTCAAATTATTGAAAGTTGCGGATTTCAAACTGCTTATATATTCTTACATGTCGTGGCATTACCACTAAGCTTGCAAAAAATAATTTTTAAAAATAATATATATATTGAGACATTTCCTGCGAAAAGTACGCATCCATCTCATATTTTTTAATTGTAAATTGTCAAAGAATCTCGGATCCACGACTTTCAACAAGAATTCAATTGATTTAATTGGTTGATAATTTAATTGTGCATATCTGGTTATTCCCATAACCAAAACCAAAAGCAAAATAATAACGAAAAGAACATAGTATGTCGAGGTTAGATCGATTAGTGGTATTATTAGAAACCGGGTCCACTCAATTCATCAGAAATACTGCCGCCGATCAATTATCTGATTTGGCTAAGGGTCATCCGGAGGAGACCTTGAATCTTCTAGGAAGAGTCTACCCTTTTTTAAAGAGTCCTAAATGGGAAACTCGTGTGGCTGCTGCTCGTGCTTTTGGTAATATAGTTAATCATTCGCCAGTTTGGGATCCAAACGAGGAAGAGGAAACTGACTCGACCTCGATAAAACCAGAGCAAGATATCAAGATGGAAGATGCTGACGAAGTGAAAACAGAAGACATAAAGATGGAGGATATAGTTGTGAAACAAGAAGTTGATCCTGATATGGAGTTTAAGTTGGAACAAGACGAAGAACTTAAAAAGATCGATGAGAACTTATCATCATTGGTCACATTCGAAAGTTGGCATCTAATTGAAATTTTGAAAAGTAATAGAAAGTTATTGGCTACTAGCATAAATGATATTGACACTGCTAATGTCAATGAAGAAGCCGATGAAGAATCATTACTTTCAAAATTCAAAAGACATAAGACAAACAATCAAATGAAGGTGAAGTCCGAAACCATAAAACAGGAAATAAAAGAGGAAGCCACCCCTTCAGCTTCTGGCTCACCTGTTTCAACTCCCGAACCCACAAACGAAGAAAATAAAGCTGAAGCTCCCAAATCTTCTGCTGCAAACGCTAGATTGAAAGCAATGCAAAAAAGAAGAGCTAAGGTCAATGCCAAATCAGGTTTGGGTAGGGCAAAACCAATTGATTTAAGCCAAAGTTCTATATCTAAAAAGATGATGAATGACCCAAAAAATGCCAATGGCGGTAACGTCAAAGAAGAGAACCCTCAATTTGATATAACCTCTCAACAGGGAGGTGAAAAATTAGTCATGGAAACTAAAATTCAAGAATTATCACCTATTTTAAGCCAACACGCCAAAGTGGCCGGATTAGTATTTCAATTTCAAGGAGTTTACGAATTATTAGTTGATGATTTGTTTGATGATAAATGGGAAATTAGACATGGTGCATGTCTTGGTTTAAGAGAACTAATTAAAAAACATGGTAAATCTGCTGGTAAGATTAAGACCAAATCTAGACAAGAAAATGAAAGGAATAACGACGCAACTTTAGAAGATTTAGCTGTCAGATTGTGTACTTTATTTGCTCTTGATAGGTTCGGTGATTATGTCTCTGATACTGTTGTTGCCCCAGTCAGAGAATCTGGGGCTCAAGCTTTAGCTGCTTTATTAATCCATTTAGAAACCGATACTCTAATTACGACATTCAATGCTCTACACAGATTAGTATTACAAGAAGGTTATTTTCCAAAATGCTGGGAAGCTAAACATGGTGGTATGTTAGGTTTAAGATACTTTGTAAGTGTCAGAACCAATGTTTTGACTGAAAGACCCGAACTACTTAATGATACCGTGTCAATGGTCTTGAATGGATTAAGAGAAAGTGATGATGATGTTCAATCAGTAGCTGCTTTGACGTTAACACCAATTGCCAATGATTTCATAAAACACAAGAGAGAACTCATACAGGTGCTTTTAAGAACTATATGGGATTGTCTCGTGAATTTGAGAGATGATCTATCTGCTTCAATTGGCTCTGTTATGGATTTGCTTTCTAAACTTTGTACTCATCTGGAGGTTATTGAAATAATGGAAAAGCAAGCTGCACAGGATGAAAGTTCTTCATTTGAGAGTTTAGTTCCAAGATTATTCCCTTTTTTGAGACACTCTATCTCCAATGTAAGAAAAGCAGTTTTGAGGACTATGTTGGAGTTTTTGTCCATTGAAAATTCCTCCACCAAAGATTGGATTACTCCTAAAGCTTTAAGATTGGTATTCCAAAATTTATTGGTCGAACAAAATAATGAAGTTCTAAGATTGTCTCAAACGGTGTATGCCAAACTTATTTCTGAAGCTGCCACAAACGATAATTTAAGCCCAGAAAAAGTATTTGGTTCTAATTATAGTGCATTATTAACATTAGTAATGACACCTATTGGGTTAGCCAGACATAACTATCATATGAATACCAATCTTGTCATGAGACCTTCAGGTGCCATGGTATCCAATGATGCTGTAACGTCATCTAGAAGAGGTTCCACCACTGACTACGAAGAAGACTCTCACGATAACGAAGGGAACGGGCTGGCCAATGGAAATGGTGAAAGGAGAGGTCGTAAGCGGAAGAATTCAGCTCCAAAACCTAAGAGTGATATACCACAATTAGAAGAATTGAAGGTTAATATTGATGCACCTATATTCAAAGGTGATATATTATTATTGGGTCTTGATGTATTTGTAAAGACCAGGACTGCTGCCGCAAAAGCTTTTGGTGAAACTTTAGCTACAATCAACGACGAAACACTTATCTCAACTATAATGACTTCATTGAAAAGTTATTTGAACTCAAAACATGCATCGCCACGTATTTTCTTGGGAATAATCCTTGAAGAATATGCTGCAAGTTTGAATAATGAAGGCAAACATGTTTCCACAAGTGTTAAAGAAGTCATGTTACCTATCTTATCCGGAGTTTTGGCTGATCCAACTACAACATTACCCCACTATAGGGAATTAGTACCTTCTTTGAAAGCATTGAGAAGTAGCTGCATGCAACTTTTCGATGTTTTCATTAATACGGCAAAAGTTCCGATTAGTAAATTACCCCAATTACCAGTAGTGGTACAAGGAGAGGCAGAAGCTGGTCCAAATGCCTTTTCAATTGAACAAGCACAGAAATTACTTGATCATACTTATCCTAAAATAATGAAGACTTTATCGCCAACTTATAAAATGTTAGCCATCAATGGTCTTGAAGATGCTAAACATAGAGTTACCCTTGCCATAGATGATGCTGTTTCCGTCAAAGCATCAAGAACTGTAAGTATATTGGCAGTTTATGCTGCTGCCACCCTTGCTTTAGACGGGGTCCCTAAAAAATTAAACCCAATAATTAGATCTTTAATGGATAGTATCAAGCAAGAAGAATCGTCCCTTCTTCAAAAAAGATCTGCTTGTGCTGTTGCAAGTCTCATCAAACAATTGCATGCAATTGATAAGAAGGGAGCTGCTGATAAGATCACTAAGAATCTTTGTGGATTTTTATGTGTTGATACATCTGAGGTTCCAGAGTTCCATCATAATGCCGAATTTAAAGATATTGTATTATCTTTGAAAAAGGAAGAAGCTAAAACCGACCCTGTTGATATTGCTGAACACGAAAAAGCAGTACAAGAAGCAAAAATTAAAAGGAATGGTGCTTTAGCATCATTTGACGCTTTGTTAGATCTTTATAAAGAAAAACTTTTCGTTGAATTACCTAAGATGCAAGAGTTGATGATCGAGCCTTTGAAGCTCCTCAATAGTTCTTTGGAAGAATTTGAAAAGGATGAGTTAAAGGGACAAACAATCATTGATGCTCTCGGAATTCTTAGAGCATTATTGCCTAAGTTGGATAAATCTTTACGCCCTGAAATTACAAAGAATCTCCCATTATTATTACCAGGTTTCACATCTGAATTATCTGTCTTCCGTTATTCGACTGCCAAGTGTTTCGCCACTATTTGTTCAGTGTGTCCGGGGGATGCTTTTACATTTTTAGTGAAATCCCTTTTGCCTATGTTGAACAACTCAGGGACTTTGAATGAAAGACAAGGTGCTATTGAAACAGTTTATCACTTGGCAACTACTATGGGATCTGATGTTCTTCCTTATGTTGTATTTCTTATTGTTCCAGTTCTAGGAAGAATGAGTGATTCTAATTTGGATGTTCGTATCTTGGCCACAACAACCTTCGCATCGATTATCAAATTGGTGCCTTTGGAAGCAGGTATCCCAGATCCTGAAGATATGCCGGATGAACTTTTAGAAGGTAGAGATAGGGAGAGAGAATTTATTCAGCAAATGTTGGACCCTTCTAAAATCAAATCTTTTGATGTGCCGGTTTCCATAAAAGCTACATTAAGAAAATATCAACAAGAAGGAGTTAACTGGTTACATTTCTTAAACAAATATCACTTGCATGGTATCTTATGTGATGATATGGGGTTGGGTAAAACTTTACAAACAATTTGTATTGTTTCGTCAGACCATTATATTAGGGATGAGAAGTTCAAAGAGACTCAATTAAGAGAGTTCAGGAAATTACCTTCATTGGTAGTATGTCCTCCGTCTGTTACTGGTCATTGGGAACAGGAATTGAATCAATATTCACCATTTTTGAAGGTTTTGGTATACTCAGGAAACCCAACGGTCAGACAAGCTTTGAGACCTCAATTCAAAAACAATGATATCATTGTCACGTCGTACGATGTATGCCGTAATGATGTCGATTTTGTCGGTAGCCATGATTTCAATTATTGTGTGTTGGATGAGGGTCACATTATCAAGAATTCGGCTTCGAAATTGACCAAATCCGTCAAAAAAATTAATGCAGAGCATAGGTTAATCTTATCGGGTACTCCTATCCAAAATAATGTTCTTGAATTATGGTCATTATTTGATTTCTTGATGCCAGGTTTCTTGGGAACTGAAAAAGTATTTAACGATAAATTTGCTAAACCAATTGCTGCTAGTAGAAATAGTAAGACCTCATCAAAAGAACAAGAAGCTGGGGCATTGGCATTGGAATCATTACACAAACAAGTGTTACCATTTATGTTACGTAGATTGAAAGAAGATGTTTTGTCTGATCTTCCACCAAAGATCATTCAAGATTATTACTGTGAGTTGAGTAACCTTCAAAAAGATTTATACAAAGATTTTGCTGTTAAACAAAAATCAACCATTGAACAAGATCTTAAAGATGGTATCGACGAGGAAGAGCAAAATAAGAAGTCTCACGTATTCCAGGCATTACAGTATATGAGAAAACTTTGTAACCATCCAGCATTAGTTTTATCTCCAAATCATCCAAAATTCAAAGATACTATGGCAGCATTATCGAAGAAGAAGTCCGAAGTTAGGAGTATCGAACATTCACCAAAATTATTGTCGTTAAAGACATTGTTACTTGAATGTGGTATTGGAGTCGGTGATAGTGATTATACTTCAAAGAGTTATAAGGAAAGACAAAAACAAAATTCCATTATACCTGTGGAGGGTGTTATCTCTGAACATAGAGCATTAATTTTTTGTCAGTTAAAGGATATGCTTGATATTGTTGAAAATGAATTATTGAAGAAACATTTACCCTCAGTAACATACATGAGATTAGATGGATCCACTGAACCAAGAGACAGACAAAAGATTGTCAGGAAATTCAATGAAGATCCATCTATTGATGTTTTACTTTTAACCACTAAAGTCGGTGGTTTAGGATTGAATTTAACTGGAGCTGATACCGTTATTTTCGTAGAACATGACTGGAATCCTATGAATGATTTACAAGCTATGGATAGAGCTCATAGATTAGGACAAAAGAAAGTGGTGAATGTCTATAGATTAATCACCAAGAACACATTGGAAGAGAAAATCATGGGATTACAAAAATTCAAAATGAATATAGCATCCACCATTGTCAATCAGCAAAATGTCGGATTACAATCGATGGACACTAATCAATTATTAGATTTATTTGATGTAGAAGACAATGGTAACAGGCTTGAACCGGTGGAAGAAGAAAAGAAAGACATCCCTAATGACGTCTCTGGAGGTCTTTCTGGTAAAGCAGCTGATGCTGTTGGAGAGTTGGGAGAATTATGGGATGAGAATCAATATGAGGATGAGTACAATTTGGATAATTTTATCAAGACTCTCCACTAGTGCATACATACGATAAATGATATAGATGATATATAAATATATATAGACGATATATGTCCTTATTAGACTGGCTTGCATTTGTATTTTGCAACCTTTGCGCATAGGAGATGGCCGCGATGGGACAACAATTTTTCAACTAGCCTTCTTGCTAACCTTCATTTAGCTTCAAAAAAATACTTCCGTATATCAATATTTTCATAATTTACTGAAGGTAAAATGGGGAATTCTGACAGAATAGAGATTTTAGAAAAAGATGCAAGAGAATCGTACCATTATCTAGTTTCAGACGAGAAATCCAGTACGATGAGACTGGTTGAAGAAGTAGATGATAATTCTACCAAGTCAGCACCTGCTAAGAATTGGGTTCATTTCGTCGCCGGTGGTGTTGGGGGAATGACGGGTGCTATATTGACAAGCCCGTTGGATGTAGTGAAAACTAGATTACAATCGGATGCTTATACTAAGATGTACAACAAGACACCCAAATCTAGTAACCCGGTGATCAAGGCTGCTCAACATTTCAAAGAAACAGGAATTGTGATAAGTAATATCTATAAATATGAAGGATTTAAGGCTTTATTTAGAGGGTTGGGACCAAATTTAGTGGGAGTTATACCTGCCAGATCGATCAATTTTTTCACTTACGGAACTAGTAAAGAAATACTATCACGTCAATTAAACAATGGGGTAGAAAGCACCTATATCCATTTACTTTCTGGGATTTGTGCCGGGTTCATGACAGCTACTGCTACCAATCCTATATGGCTTATCAAAACTAGATTACAATTGGATAAGAGTAAAGGATTACATTATAAAAACTCCTTTGATTGCTTGAAATATATCATTAAAACAGAAGGAATCACTAGTTTATACAAAGGGTTGACAGCTTCATATTTAGGGAGTGTGGAGTCAACTTTACAATGGGTATTGTATGAACAAATGAAGAGTTTTATTAATCAAAGGGCCCTTAATAAAGGATCAGAAAGAACTACCAAAGATCATATTTTAGAATGGTCAGCTAGGTCTGGTGCTGCAGGAGCCGCCAAATTTGTGGCTTCCTTAATCACTTATCCTCATGAAGTAGTAAGAACTAGATTGAGACAAGCCCCTTTGGAATCTACTGGGAAACCTAAATACACTGGATTACTACAAACCTTCAAACTCGTAATTAAAGAAGAAGGTCTTGCCAGTATGTATGGTGGTTTAACGCCCCACTTATTAAGAACCGTTCCTAATTCGATTGTAATGTTTGGAACTTGGGAGATCGTTGTAAGACTTTTGTCTTGATCCCAATCTTGCATTCCTGTTCATAGCCTGTCAATATCATGTACATAGAATATATTTATATTATTAATGTAGGCACTATATTACATATAACTAGATGCTGTCCTTTGCTTTTTCAGCTCCGGATGTGATTGCAAGCTCGCTACTTGGTCTCTGCCGGTATTGTAAACTTTCTTATAGAATTTAGGGGGGTCTCCTTCTGGAGGAAATATGTTCAACTGTTCTATCAAGGGATCTGGATCATATTGCTTTATAAGACTTCGTTTAAGTGGAATCGTGTAGTTAGGTAATGGGGTAGATATCCCAAGGTTGTTAGCATCTGGAACTTTTCCCAATGGATTTAATTCTGGATTGAAATATACCGATTGTTGACCCCAAAGTTTCCGACTTTTTCGATCAAGGTCTTTCTTCACTTGTTCTTCTTTTTGTAGAAAACTCTGCACCTTTTCCGTATGTAAACCATGTTTTAGTATGAATTTCCAGTCATCTTCTAATCTTTTCAAGTACTTGAGATCTCTCGGATTCTTATCAGGATTCAGTTTAAGTCGGTTAATTTTTTTGTAAAGAGCTATAGGATCTTGGTCTTTTAATTTATCATAATTATGATCATACTTCTGCCTATTCTGGACTTTCAGTTGCCGTTTATTCTCTTGTTTCCGGATTTCATCTGCCAAACTATAATTCTTTCTAATCATAATCTGGGGAGAAAAATATTTTTTTTTTTGAAAAATAATTTTTCACGTTACTATGGACGCTCTTGAATCACTTCGAAATAGACTTAACCAAGCCCATATATCGCTTCGTAGATTAAGTGATCAAATCAATTACCACAGTAGATTCCAGGGTAAAAACAAACTCCCTTCATATGGCCAGTTTCAGAACCAATTCCATGTTCTTGTGACCCAACTTCATTCCATAACCAGCATTCTCGAGAATAACTTGGATATTCTTAATAATTCCAACGCTTATCCACTTCCTTCGTTTCCCACTACACAACATGAGGGTCTTGCCACGACATTGCTTCGAAAGAAACCATTGCCAGAGGTGGAGGAATGGATAGAAGAAGCCTTGGAAAAGAGTAAATCGTTAAACATAAATAGTCAGCAGGACGATGAATTTGCCCAGTGGTGCTCGGCCAAAATCCAGGATATGAAAGACGATTTCCAGTTTTATGGGTTTCTTTCAACGAAGGAATTAGAGTATTTGGAAACTGAACAGGGGAAGAAAGAAAGTCAGGCAAAGAAAGATGCAGAAAGGGAACGAGAAGATGCAGAGATGAGTGTGACAGCTGGGAAAAGGGCTTTGAGTCCTAATCAGGTATTGAAGTTCATGTGTCAGGGAAAGTTGGATATCAATTAGGGTTTGTAGGTAATGAAATGTACAGTAATTTGAAATAACTACGTAATAAGGTTAAGTTGAAGTTTAAATTACAATATAGGAATAAGTTAACTGGTATATAGATAAATCATTCAGTGTATAATGCTTCATAAAAGTACAAAACAGAAAACACAAAGAATGCAAGGGCCCCACCTAAAGTAACATTTCTCATGGAAATCTTTTTGGCCAATAATTTACCACCAATACATGCAGCAAAAGTACAAAGACCATGTCCAATAATAGCTCCAATTATAACATACCAATAATCGGAACCAGCAGCTAAAGCAATGGTTGCAATTTGAGATCTGTCCCCCCATTCTCCCAAAAATGTCATTACAAAAACTTGAATAAATACTGGAGATAACACAAAGGCTGCCAAATCATTGACTTGTTGACCTAAAGTTACATGCCAAGGCTTTTTGTTAGCCTTTGGATTGAAACCTCCCAGTTCGGCACTATCCATTTGATTATTAAGTTCTTGAGCCTGGATTTCTTCTTCAACTTCGGCCAATTCTTCATCAACACCGACATCCTTTGACATGGCTAAACCTTCTCTTATTAATTTTACACCAAATACAACAAATAATGCCAGGGCCAAAAACTGGGTATATCTTTTAGAGATCAATGCCGGCAACGCGTGTCCTACAATCCCCGATAACACAGTCATTACGACCAAGGAGGAAAAAGCGGCAAAGAATACCACCATTCTCGAGTTTTTCATAGCCATAAGTGCTGCGATAAGGAATGTCTTGTCTCCAATTTCCGACACAATAATCATTGATACCGACATGATGAATGAATCGTATGGTTGTCTTTCTTCGGCATTTTCTTCGGTTTCTACCTCGGTGGTTTTGCCCTCACCGCCATGAGGTACATGATGACTGAGAGGAACTTTGGACCCCTTAGGGGTAGGAGCATTATCGTCATCGTCGACTTGATGAACTCCCAACTTTCCAGCAGCTGATCCGGCGGAAAGATCTACTTCTGTGAACTTGATGTCGGCGGGATTTTCATTAGCTTCCAAGCCCATCCCGGAGTCATCGGCTTCGGGTTGTAACAATGCATGGGAAGTTAAACATAACACCAGAAGTGCCAAAAGTTTGTTGAAAAGCATGGTGTTGGTGAAAAATTATATAATTTTATCCGCGATGCAACTCCAACTCCGACGATCCTGCAGGAACCGGGAAGTAAACCACCAGAGTAGATGATAAGCATGGAGAATTGTATTTATATATATGGATACATTTATATATACATATATGTGTATGTGTATGCATATGCATACACATACACATATATATACACATATACTTGTACATACACATACACACCCATACTTATGAATGTCACTGTATCTCCAAAGAATCGTGTATATGCAGGTCGCTTAGCTGGGCAGTTTTACGGGTACCCAACATTTAATCATGACTACACATGACTAGTTAATCATGACTAGACATGACTCTTGGTAACTCCTACATAACACCAGAGAGAAATCATGACTCGATTATAGCACGTGGCTATCTATGACTATGTATACAATATGTAAAACTATGACCACTACACTACTACTCCAATCGTTTCTATGCATTAATGATGAGCAGGCATTGGATTATTAACGACTTTACCATCCAAAGTTTTTCCAGATTTAACCCATCCACCGTATCCAACATCAGGATGATGTTTATGGAATTCATTAATTCTATCAACCATCACTGGTCTGAAAGATTTAATTAATCCTTGGACAGGCCAAGCAGCAGCATCACCTAAAGCACAAATAGTATGACCTTCAATTTCTTTGGTCAATTCGAAAATCATATCAATTTCTTTTTCTTTGGCTTGTCCTGTAACGAATCTATCCATCATTCTGTTTAACCAGGTAGTACCTTCACGACATGGGGTACATTGACCGCAAGATTCATGTTTATAAAAGGCAGAAAATCTTTGGATAGCTCTTATGATATCGGTTTGTTTGTTTAAAACAATAACGGCAGCAGTACCTAAACCTGAACCTACATCTCTTAAATTATCATAATCCATTAATACATTATCACAAGTTTCCTTTGGCATGATTGGAACTGATGATCCACCAGGAATGACTCCTAATAAATTATCCCATCCACCTTTAACTCCACCACAATGTTTTTCTAATAATTCTTTTAAAGAAATAGACATTTCTTCCTCAACAGTACAAGGTTCATTAACATGACCAGAAATACAAAATAATTTGGTACCGGCATTTCTTTCTCTACCAAAAGACGCAAACCAGTCACCACCTCTTCTTAAAATAGTTGGAGCAACACTGACAGTTTCAACGTTTGCGACAGTACTTGGTCTACCAAACAAACCAATACCAGCTGGGAATGGAGGTTTCAATCTTGGTTTACCGGCCTTACCTTCAATTGATTCAATTAATGCAGTTTCTTCTCCACAAATATAAGCACCCATACCACGATGAATATACACATCAAATGGATATCCTGATCCACAAGCATCTTTACCTAAATATCCAGCAGCATATGCTTCATTAATAGCTCCTTGTAAAATGTTGGCTTCATTGTAAAATTCCCCTCTAATATAAATATAAGCAGCTGTGGCATTCATACCTCTACCAGCCAATAAACATCCTTCAACCAATTTGTGAGGATCTTTTCTGATGATTTCTCTGTCTTTACAAGTACCAGGCTCACCTTCATCTGCGTTAACAACCAAATATCTTGGTCCTTCGTTCTTTTCCCATCCTGGAGGATTCATAAATGACCATTTAAGACCTGAAGGGAATCCAGCGCCCCCTCTACCTCTGAGACCTGATTTTTTCATTTCATCAATGATCCATTTATCTCCTTTTAATATGATTTCTTTGGTTTTATACCAATCTCCCATTTTTTGGGCGGATTTTAAATCATGTCCATATTTCCCGTAAACGTTTTGAAAAATTCTATCTTGATCCTTCAATCCACCATGGATTCTATTTGGGTTGGCGGCGGCATCAGCACTCGTGGCTAATGTACGTATCATAGAAGCTTTGCTTCTAGTTTGTACTAAATTACGAAGCATGATAAGTTGTGGTAGATAAAATAGCTAAAACTTGAGTGGATATTTTTCTCACTTTGTAATTGATTTTGCAGTTTTTTCATTGGATAGTTTGGGTGTGTCCAGACGAACGAGGAAGCGAAGAGAGAGATGCGACATATGCGACATTTTATGGAATACGACATTTTATGGAATACGACATTTTATGGAATACGGCATTTTATGGAATACGGCATTGGACATGATTGCAGATTGTTGGGGGAATTGGTGGTGGTTGGTGTGTGACAGAGTCGAGTATATGCTGGCACCTTTTATTTGTGATTGGATTTGGGTATTCACCTGAAATAAGTCTTCGTTTAAGGCTCATTACAGCCTATTACAGTATTGTTGAGGTAAGTGTCCTGTATATACCCCGAATTGTTGGCTGCAAATCTGCAAGTATATGTATGGTGACGTGCATTAGCATAGTGGGTCTTTTGATGGTCTACACAATAATTGTATAAATTACTAGTGTTTTGAACAACTGTTATTTTATTTCATCTGAAATGAACTTGTTTAAATGGGCTTTTTTCTTCACATTAGTGTTGGCAGATATCCTGCTAATCAGTCCCAAAAGTAATAAACATTATAAACCACAAGATGGGATGGTGGAGATGGAAATAGAGTGGAAAGATGACTATAATTTGCCAAAGCTTGGTGATATTGACAAATACTCTTTTCAGCTTTGTACAGGGCCAAACGAGAATATCACTCAGGTAGATATGCTTGGTGAAAAAATAAGTGCCAAATCAAAGCATATCCAAAAGGGAAAGAAAACTTTCAAATACAAAGCTAAATTTAACGACAGTGTCACAGACAATGGGGTATATTATATCCAGGTGGTGGGGTTGTATGATTATAATTCAAGAATGACTATTCACTACAGCGAACGGTTCAAGTTAGACAATATGAAGAAGCATCATAATTCCACTTTAGACCACGGTCCCATGCAAAACCCCCCAGACCCAGAAACAAACCAATTAGTCGAATCTGGAAGAGTAGGTACCCAATACGTGAGTCTGTTGTATACCGTTCCCTATGCTGAACAAACTGGCAGTGGAAGATTCGCTCCAATGCAACCTCTGGTATCTAACCAATGGAAAAGTGCTAGATGGACGGGTGAAACGTCCAGAGAAACGGAAAAACCTTACAAGACATTGGGAACTGCTCCTAATGTTGAATTCACTATGACTGAACCGGCTACTTATGAGTATAAATCGATGCCCAATACTCATAAGGGAATAAAGACTGAATTGGAATATTATGATCCTAAGGAAAGAGTCAAAAAACCCGAACCCCACCAACACCATAGCCATTTGAGTAAGCAATAGTCTTCCAATAAATGCTGGTGTATCAATATATATAGTAGATCTACATACAATGGCCACACCATACAAATTATTGTCTCATAGCACTGAATCATACTCTGCAGTAGCTACCACCTTATAATTTTTAGTATAAGCCCCAATTATATACCATAGAACAACTACAAGATCACCATAAACCTATAAATCACCACAAACCTATAGACCACTTTAAACCTATTTATTTCAAACATACTTGAAAACTAGATCAAAAAGCACAGTCAATATATGCAGTACCTCATCAATAAGACTCCACATTTTGCATCCAAATTTGTCGCATCATGAAGTACTTTGCAATAATAGGACTAATAATCCTATGTTACACATACATCACGAACACAAAGCAGATACCACAAAACCAATCCCACCTCCTTAGCCATACTATCCCAGGTTCTCCCAAGCTTTCAAGTAATTCCTACGTCTCGTTCCATATGCCTCCCGTCAATAGAACAAAAATCGGTCAAGAGAATGCTACCATGGTAATGCTAGTCCGGAACGAAGAACTTGAAGGGGCCCTTTCATCCATGAGGTCATTGGAAGATAGATTCAACCGGAATTACCGATATCCCTGGGTTTTTTTGAATGATGTACCGTTTACAAATGAATTTATAGAACAAACTACATTAATGGCTAGTGGAGAGACTTTTTATGAACTTGTACCGGCAGAAGATTGGAATGTTCCGGAATTCATAGACAAGGTTAAGTTCGAAGATAATCTATATAAATCGAGTCGGGAAGGGGTGATTTATGGGGGAAGTAAATCTTACAGAAATATGTGCCGATTTAACTCAGGGTACTTTTTTAGACAGAAGAAAATACTTGAGTACGATTGGTATTTCAGAGTCGAGCCGAATGTGGAGCATTTATGTGATTTTCAATTTGATCCTTTTCAATTTCTCCGGGAAAATGGGAAAGTATACGGCTTTGTCACCGCCATACAAGAATACGAAAACACGATACCCACCCTCTGGTCCACAGTAAAGGGATTTATGAAGGAGTTTAGTGGATTATTACATGCAAATAACTCTCTTGATTTCATCACCACAAAAGAACCCGAATTAAATTACGATATTCCCATAATTGAGTCAAGTTCTGAGTATAATTTATGCCATTTCTGGTCGAATTTCGAGATTGGGAATTTGAACTTTTGGAGATCTAAAGAGTATTTAACCTTCTTTGATTATTTGGATAAATCAGGCGGATTTTATTATGAAAGATGGGGTGATGCTCCTGTCCACTCGATTGGATTAGCTCTTTTGGCAGATAAAAATTCAATTCATCATTTTGATGATCTAGGCTATTACCATGCTCCATATATGGCATGCCCCACCTCAAAAGATCTCCTTAGTCAAAAGAAATGCATTTGTAAAACCCTTGGAATGGACGGAAAAATTCTTGATAGTCCATATGATATTAAGATTTATAGTTGTTTAAGCCGTTGGTGGAGATACGGAGCAGGTAAACGATTTCTCAATGAGATAAAATACACCTTTGAGTAACCCATGATTTACGAATCAGTATATATTGTATATCATACTTAGTAGCGAGTTTATAGAATCAATACAACTATACAAATATTGACAAGATGATAGGAAATACCTGCATATAAAATGGATGCAAAGAGATGAGAAAAATAAAATTTTCCATCTCATCGCATAGTATATCTTATCATAAATAATATAATAATGGGTAGAGGAACATTAAAGAGTCAGTTGAAAGCTCATAAACTGTTAGAAGCCACTGAAAAACCAAAGGTCCAAAAATCCACGAAAAAAGCAGTGAAATCCGTCGAACCAGTCGAGGTCGAAGAGGTCGAGACCATATCTACTCCTGTTAAACCTTCTAAGGCCAAAGCTGCTGAAGATGAATATAAAAGCCAGACATTATCCAAGAAAGAATTGAGAAGGTTGAAGAAGTTAGGCAAGAAAGTTGAAGAAGAAGAGGAAGAAGATGATGGCGAAGAACAAGGGTTCATAGAAGATGAAGCTGAAGAAGCATCAGATGCCGAATCAGACGAAGAAATGGATTTGAATAAATTAGCAGAAAGTGCCAGTGAAAGTGAAATCGACGGAGAAGAAGAAGAAGAGGAAGAGGAAGAAGATAACGACGACGACGAAGAAGCCGAAGCCGAAGAACAAGCTTCTGAAGACGAAGAAGATGTACCATTTTCCGATGTCGAAGTAGACTCAGATGCTGATGTAGTTCCACACACCAAATTGACCATCAACAACACAGCTGCTTTGAGGGAATCGTTAGCAAGAATCCAATTACCTTGGGCCAAGCATTCATTTATTGAACATCAATCGATTGTCAGTGACGAAAAGACCGAAATTACCATTAAAGATATTTACGACGATACTGAAAGGGAACTAGCATTCTATAAGCAAGGATTAGACACCGTTAAACAAGGTAAAGCCAACTTACTCAAATTGAAGGTGCCATTTTCCAGGCCAGTTGATTACTTTGCCGAAATGGTTAAAAGTGATGAACATATGGATAAATTAAAGAACAAATTATTAACAGAAGCTGCCAACAAAAAGGCCAGCGAAGATGCCAAGAGACAAAGACAATTAAAGAAGTTTGGTAAACAAGTGCAACACGAAACTCTTCAAGAAAGAGCCAAACAAAAGAAAGAAACCTTAGAAAAAGTCAAGTCTTTAAAGAAGAGAAAGGCTAATAATGAATTCGCTGGAGATGACGATTTCCAAATTGCTTTGGAAGAAGCTACTAGAGAAGAAGGTCATGATAACAGAAATAAAAGACAAAAACCTAATGGTAAAAGAATGTCCAAGAATTCGAAATATGGATTTGGTGGTAAAAAGGCTGGTAGTAGAAGAAACGATGCCAATTCTTCATCCGATGTCAGAGAATTCTCCTCCAAAAAGATGAAACAATCAAGACCTGGAAAGAGTAAAAGATCCAGAAGAAATTAGGGTAGGTGTGTATATTAAGTTGCATTAATCATAATAGTCAGTGTAGTATATTAGTTATAGCCGTGGACTCTAGTCCTGCACACATGCCCCATCGACTATACGAGACATCTCAATTTCGACGAAATCTTTACCTGAAAAATGTCTGACAAACAACAATTTCTTACTGTTTTCGATGAATTAACTTCGGAACTTAAACAAGTCTTGACTGACTACAAGATGCCAGCAGAAGCGATCAAATGGTACGAAGATTCGTTGAATTATAATACCCCTGGAGGAAAATTGAACAGAGGTTTGGCAGTGATCGATACTTATTTGATCTTAACTAACCAAAAATTGGCCGATTTGGACGAAAAAACCTATAAGAAAGTTGCCATTTTAGGATGGGCCATTGAATTATTACAGGGTTTTTTCTTGGTTTCTGACGATATCATGGACCAATCAAAGACCAGAAGAGGTCAACCATGCTGGTACCTTAAAGAAGGTGTTGGTAACATTGCCATCAATGACTCTTTCATGTTGGAAGGGGCTATCTACGTGTTATTAAAGAAATATTTCAAGGGAGAATCCTATTATGTTGATTTATTAGAATTATTTCATGATGTGACATTCCAAACTGAATTAGGTCAATTATTAGATTTAACTACTGCTGATGAAGAGGTGGTTGATTTGGATAAATTTTCGTTGGAGAAACACAGTTTCATTGTCATTTTCAAAACCGCCTATTACTCATTCTACTTACCTGTAGCTTTAGCCATGCATGTTGCCGGTATTAGTGATGAAGGTAATTTGAAACAGGCGGAGAATATTTTGATTCCATTGGGAGAATATTTCCAAATCCAAGATGATTATTTGGATTGTTTCGGTACCCCTGAACAAATTGGGAAGATAGGAACTGATATCAAGGATAACAAATGCTCCTGGATCGTTAATCAAGCGTTGAAATTAGCCAATAAGGATCAAAGACAATTGTTAGATGATAATTACGGAAAGAAAGATGATGAAAGTGAAGCCAAATGTAAGAAATTGTTCAACGATATGGGAATTGAAAAGATCTATCAACAATACGAAGAGTCTGTCGTTGGTGATATTAAGAAGAATATTGAAGGAATTGATGAAAGTACAGGATTGAAGAAGGATGTTTTCTATTCCTTCTTGAACAAGATTTACAAAAGATCCAAATAAACACCCGATCAATAGCGTAGATAGGGTTATAGAGCCAACATGGAAAGTTCGTCTTCTTTTAAATTCGTCTTCTTTTAAATCGTATTCTTTTATTATGACTACATGCTATCTAAACATTAACTCTTTCTAATTCTTCTCTACCAGCTTTGGTGTACAAAAATTCATTGTAATCTCTGGCATTAGCCCAAACACTCCAAACAATAGAGAAAGGAATAATAACGAAAAGGGCTTGGTTTTTAACTCTTCTGAAAATGTTGAAAACAGATCTGTGTAAGTTATCTTTTAAAGGTCTGGTAGCGTAAGGGGAGACGGTATATTGGTTAATATACTTTTGTTTTGGGGATCCAATAGCTCCCCACCATCCCATATAGTTTTTAGCTGCTGGTGCACCGGCCATGATTAGTGATTGATGTGAAAAATTATTTAATTCTAATTGAGAAGTCGTTATTGGACGAGTGAGCGTGAGGTGGAAGGGCGAAAGGGCGAAAGCCAGGGCCAAAAGCCAGGGCCAAAGGCCCGCACACCCATAGCTAGTGAGACGTGATATAGAGTGTTTGATTAGCTGGTAATTAGGGGGAATTTAGGGGTGATAACGGTGGGAATGCAATTGATACGTATGAAACAAGGTCATGCTTGTTTTTGTTGGCGAAAATTGCATGAAATATGATGAAATTGATATGGGTTAAACTGTCCAATTAACGGGTATGAGATTTACGCATGTACATATGGTCCCGCTAGGTATGAGAGAACCTTTGGTTGATAGAAAGAGAACTAGAATTATGTATGACAATGTACAAATGTATTAAAATGACAAAACTATCGTTCCACCACCATCAAAGTGATTATCAATTACTAAATAATCTAATTAGCTAAACGCTTTTGAGCAGCTAATCTACCCTTTTGTCTAGAATTTAATCTAACTTTTTTGTCATCAGCTTTTTGAATTTCTTCACCTTGTTCAGATAAGATTAATTCAATGTGACATGGAGAACTTTGGTATGGGTTAGATCTACCGTGAGCTCTGAAGGTTCTTCTTCTGAAAGCTGGGGCTTTGTTAACTTGGATATGAGAAATTTTCAAGTTGCTAACGTCTAAACCTTTGGTTTCAGCGTTGGCTTGAGCATTTACTAATAAATCCTTGATAAAGTTAACGGACTTGGTTGGCCATCTAGCTTTGGTGACACCGAATTCTTTACCTTGACCGGTTCTACCAATAGAACTGTTGTATCTTCTGAAAGGAATGGCTCTTTGGTGATCCAAGACTTGGTCTAAGTATTTCTTAGCTCTTTCTAATTCCCAACCATTAATGGCTTGAGCAGTTTCTCTGGTGTTCTTGAAAGAAACTCTTAAATAAGCACCTCTAGCAGAAGCTGATTTGGCTGGGTTAGTTGAATGGTAAC
This sequence comes from Yamadazyma germanica, assembly GCA_030574815.1. Classification (NCBI taxonomy): domain Eukaryota; kingdom Fungi; phylum Ascomycota; class Pichiomycetes; order Serinales; family Debaryomycetaceae; genus Yamadazyma; species Yamadazyma germanica. The sequence goes on along the minus strand of JAJMFS010000009.1, from coordinate 105,008 downwards.
CGTATCTAGTCATAGTAAAGATGTAACTTTTAAGATTTTTCAAAATGAAAAAGTTTTTCAAATTTTTGCGAGTGCAGGAGCGGCCCAGTGGTGGTTGAAGTTGGGACTGGGACGACCCGAGATGAGCTGGTGGTAATTGGTGGAGGGGGTCGCGGTACAGATGGTGCGACGTGGTACAGATGGTGCGACGTCGGCGAGGATTTGTTGTGAGAAAAAAAGCAGTCACGATGAGCCCTAGCGGGTTTGCCAGGAGTGCGAGCCGCAACACAAAAATGAGACGACAGAAGAATGAGACCATGCAAAACTGAGCACCCAAAACTGAGCACCCAAAACTGAGCACCCAAAATCCTCTGAGGAAATCGCTTGTGCGAGAATAGTAATGTCTGTATCTCTGCAGGATTAGTGCACCGATACGACAAGACGACTTTTATTATGCCAGCATTGTCCCCCCCAATACATACATAATTGATAAGCCCTCTAACACCCCCTCTCCGTACCTTCCATACTACCCTCTAATTTACCACTAAAACCACCCTCTGTTCATCGTCAACCCAAACGTCGTTCGGATCCCTGACCAGGGCTATTGTTCTGGGCCGGAATATATGCAGGAAACCACCGGAGCCTAATCAAAGGATAGGAGGGATTATCATTTAGTAATGTAAGATTGCTGAAGGGGTGGTGGCGTTTCCCCAAAGATACAAGTAACCACGTAAGTTACCAATCAAATAGAAAAATGTCTTGTCTAGTGTGAAGACTGGGAGGTGATTTCCATAGAGCGTGATCTCTAGCGTGTATAGAAAGTAGGGTGTAGATAAACTAAAAAGGTAATAATTCGGCAGTTATGGCCGGAATTAGGCTTATAAACGGGATGCCCGAAATAATGGAGAAATGATCACCGCAGGACGCATCGGGACTATTACAGGAGCCAAAGGCCCAGTAGGTGAAGACATCAAGTATCACCAACCCCCATTTGGTATAGTTATATAGATATATGTATAGATATATAGATGACCAGTAACAAGACAAAATTAAACTAACGGCAAAACCAAAACCACAAACCTACTCAATTACCCTAAAACCAATATACCCTGGCATGGTTATAGACGCATGTCAATCGATACTGCATCGAAAAAGAAATGCAATTTCAACAATTCCCGTATATGATAGATGATAGCCATTAAGTTATTTTTTCTTGAATAATTCACCGGCAATAAAACCCCCATATTTAGTCACGTCTTAACTTAGTCTCCAGATAATTGCATCGAAACATACCCCCATCATACGTCTTGTGGTGTATATCTATGTGGTTGTGGCTAAAACGTAGTGCCATGGCCAATGGCAGGGCCAATGGTAGGGCCAAGGGTAGTGCGTTGCCCAATACAGAACTGGTGAATAATCAACCGATAAAAAAGAAATAACTTCCGTTCAACATATATTAAGTGATATATCGCCTATCTGTCGTTGAATAACTTGGAAAAAACCAACCCTTGTTCAAACTGATGCACATATTGTCTCCCTTGCCATTACCCACTGGAAAACTGTCGGGGCTGGCTCACCCTCAGGCTCACTCGCACATTTGAAAAACAACAGGAACTGAAATACGGTTAGAGTTATCGTATCGGTAATCAATCAATTTGAATTTCTAATCTAATTACTATTTTACGTGTAGTTATATATATCATTGATGGATAGGGAATCGGATAACGTGATACCTGGGCTTGGTGGAGAAGATGGTATTTCTAGGGCTGATGCTGATGGTGGTAGTGATATGGAGGTTGATGCAGTTGGTACTCATCTGAACGCCAATGATGAAAGTGGGGAAATCGAAGGTGGGGAAGGTGAAGCTGAAGCTGGTGAAGGTGGTTCTGGACAGGATGTTGGGGAGGAAGAAGGTACTGCTCTGAGTAGTAGTGATAGTGGTAGTGATGGTGAGGAAACTGTGAAAAAGAGCGAGGAAAATGACGGGGAAACTGGTCAACATGTTTCTAGCGACAGCCTTACCGAAAGTCCTAACCCCATTGGAGCTAAAGAAGATGGCCATGAGAATACCACTAAGGAAAGTCTAGAAGATGACGAAAAGCCCCTTGAAAATGGTGAAAAAACAGAAGAAACTCATCAAACACAAACACACCAAGATGAAGAATCACAGGAAACTGTGAAAAACCAAGAATCTCCCGAAGATGCAGATAAAACAGTTGAAACTGAAAAGACCAAGAAGACTGAAAAGACTGAAGAAACTGAAACTAAGAAAGAAAATTCCGACGAAAAAATCGAGGAAAAGAAGAAAGTTGAACAGAAGAAAGTTGAACAAGAACGGAAAGTTGAAAAAAAGGATACCAATGGTGATGAATTAGCTGATAAACCTTTTGATAATGATCTGGCACAACATCCTCCTGCTCCTGAATCTCATGTCAATCTTGCAGAAAATTTACCCAGTGATGCTGATATGGATGTTGACAAACTCGAAAACGTTCCCGATTTAGAAGAAAAAATTGACAAATTAGTATCTAGGGACGCTCCTCTGGAAGTCCGGGATAAGGTTCAATTGGAAGAAGTCAAAAAACTACACGCAACAGGAGGTGATAATGATTTGAATATTGATATTGATATTTCCAAAGATAATAAGTTTGAAGTCAGTCAAAGTCGAGCTAATGGTGAAAATAAAGACGACGAAGATCCAGAGAAGAAGGAAATAAAGGAAGAAAATATCGACAAGGAAAATGAAAAAAAGGCAAATGAAGTTCCTGAAGAAGAGGATGAACCGGAAATCGATGAAGAAAAGGCTCGGTCTTATAGACAGACTCATACGATTATACTTCCGTCCTATGCTTCTTGGTTTAATATGAAGAAAATCCATTCGATTGAAAAGAAATCATTACCTGAATTTTTCGAAATAAATCACCCTTCAAAATCTCCTAAAATTTACATTTCTTATAGGAACTTCATGGTAAATGCTTATCGGCTAAATCCTAATGAATACTTAACTTTAACATCATGTCGAAGAAATTTAGTCGGTGACGTGGGGACTTTAATGAGAGTGTTTAAATTTTTAAATAAATGGGGAATAATAAATTATCAGGTGAACCCGTCTTTTAAACCAGGTTATAACCTTGAAAAGCTTGGAGATGGTCTGGTAGCTCCTTTACCATATGCCGGAGATTATAAGATTAACTATGATTCTCCAAGAGGTTTATTTCCGTTTGAAACTTTTAAATTGAATTCCGAAATTAATATTCAAAAACTAAAAGAATTAATGGGAGATTCATTTAAAAGTGAAGCTGACAAAACGGACAACGTAGCAGTAGAGACGAATGAAACCAAAAAAAGATCATTGGAAGATGGAGAAGATAGCCAGGAAAAGAGAACAAAAGATAACTGGACAGAAGAAGAGACCAAATTACTATTGAAGGCAATTAAAAGTGATAAAAATGATTGGTACAAGATATCCAAACAAGTGGGAAGACCACCAGGTGAATGTATTTTGAAATTTCTTAAATTACCAATCGAAGATAATTTCAATAATTTATCGGAAACTGATTTAAATTTGTTGAAATATTCATCAAATTTCCCCGCCAGTTCAATTGATAATCCAATAATAAACAATTTGATATTTATGACCCAATTAGTTGATAGTGATGTTGCTAAGGCCGCTAGTGAACGGGCCTCAAAGGTTATGCACGATAGAATTTTGGAGAAAATAGAGGCTGTAGAAAAAGATAAATCTGGTATTAATTCTGATACTGCTGACTCCAAAAATTTGGAAGAAAAAGAAGAAGAAAAAGAGAAGATAGAGGGGACCGAGAAAGGAGAATTTGACGATATGATAATCGAACCCGAAGAAGAAGAAGAGACAGTCGAACAGCAACAACAAGAAAAAGAAGAAGGAGGAACCACAATCAATGGAGACGAAAATGGGGAACATAAACCATCATTGAAAGATCTTGAGACTAGTAGTAGTTCACCAATCGATACAGCCAAAGATATCAATGCTACATTATATGGAATAGTTGGGGCCAAGTCTCATTTGTTCAAAACTTTTGAAGAACGTGAGATGAATAAGTTGACGTCAACTATATTGAATCAAGAAATGAGCAAGATTAACTTAAAATTGGAAAGAGTCAGCAAACTCGAAAAAATCTACGAAACGCAACAAAAACTTTTGATAAAGCAACAAGAGGAAGTTTTCATGGATAGATTGAACTTGACTAATTCGACAATTCAAATAACCAATAAACTTGAAAAATTAATTACCAATTTGGAAGGTGGTGATAATGGTGACCTCACGCAAGATCTTTCAGAAATCAAATCATTAATTTACAAACCAATGAATAATAATATTAAAGATGAAACAAAAACCGAACAAACAGAAGAGAAACGGGACAATTTGAATACACCAAGCTTAAAGCCATTATCTTTACAATCACCTCAAACCTTCAAGGTCTGGGTACCTTAAATAATTCTTTTATAGAGTTGAATATATAATAGAAAGTAGTAACAATACCAAGACAATAAGGCTAACAAGGCTAACAAGGCTAACAAGGCTAACAAGGCTAATGCCCCACTTTTGCATTGCTGCAAGCTCGAGAGATTTTAGATACAGGAGATAACGTATATAGCGATGAAGTCTAGGTCAACGCGTCGACTTACCAGGAAGCAATAGAAACAATAGTAGCATTAAACAGTCTTTGTTGCTCCCGCAGCAATTACTGTCAAGCGAGCCGAATATAACGATCAGCGATCGATAATCAGACACGCATGTACCGCAAGGATGTGTCTGCAGCGAAAGGTTACAAACCGCATTGCAGTAAATGTGACATGAGTAAAATAATCAACTACGGCAAAAGGTACGTGTGAAATCGGACAAAGCTTAACATGGGACAAGAAGATCCATCACACGCAAATAAACACACCCCAATAAATTACCGATATCAAGCAAATGCTCAAGTCAGAAAGATGACCATGGGCCAGAAATTTTAATCACCACCATTGCTGTGTTTGCTCTTGTAATATACCTAGACCAAACAGACGATTATGTCACAGTGGTTGCATGGAGTTAAGGTGGTTTTAGGTATTAAGGGTAAATGAGCCACTGGCGCATTTTCTCCATTTCATACAGGCGCGGACACAATATTGCTTTGGCTATTTGCACAAAAGTGCAGCAACTTTTTTTATGCTTGTTACGGATGACTTATGAACTCCGATTTTATTTATCTGTACATAGACAATTTAAAGTTATATATAGAGTGTATCGCAATGTTTTATAAATATTTACAGAATAGCACAATAGCAAATATTTATACTTATTTTTACGTCCCAACATCTTTGGTAATATAAATGCTTAATAATTTCCAAGTGGGTACCCATCCGTTAAGCGATCTGCCAAATCTGGGCCGGTCACAGTACCAATCGTATAACCGTTTCAACGGGAATCCTAGAAGTTTAGAAGAAAATGAGTATTGGAAACATCAGTCGAAATATGATGGTAGTCATGAACCAAGAAATATCCATAGCCATTTTGATTTCCATCAAAGTAGTGAAGAACCGGAAGATAAATCCACTGAAGACAAGTCTAGACCAAATCACCAATTGTCATTGGCCCAACTGTCCCCAGCCCAACTGTCTCACGCACACTCGCTGTACCACCCGCGCCAATCTTACCCGCAAAAGACTCCAGACACAAGTCCTACAGTTGAATCCTTAAGTCCAAAAAGGGAAACAGAAACAGAAAAAGAAAAAGAAAGACAAATTAGGCGTCCCTTGTCTAGCAGAAAAGAAGTCGTCCTTCCGCCAGAAGTGGAAAATATTCCAGTACCTATAATATTGTCCATCAAGAATACCCAATTTCTTTTACTTTCGTTAAATGACGAAGATCTGGATGATAAATCGGACGTAGAAGAGAAAGAAATAGATAGAGACCACGAGACAGAAATGGAGCCAGTGCCAAAACATAACACATCTACAAACGACTTGCACGAAAAATTGTCTCAGGCTCAGGACCAGGCTTTGTCTCAGTCGCAACAGACACAAATAGCTAGTGGTCCAAACCCTGCGGAAAATACCCGAATGTCTCACTCTGGGTCCCATGCACCTGTACCTAATTCCAGTGCCCCGGCTACTGGCCAATTGCCGCAAAATTCTGGCTTTCATGATTTACTTGCACTTTTCGACAACGAAGGTATTTTGAACAACTCTATTGCCGAATTATTCGATATTATCAGAACTGATGACGATTTGATCGAGATTCATAATTATACTGAGATTGAAGAATTAGTATTGACAATCCCTGAGTTGAACAATGTTACTATCTGTGAAGATAATGTGTATGCTCGTAACATTATGATAAATGATTTTACTAGAATCTTCAATGCTTTGAAATACCGGACTCCTTCCAATCATTTAGCCTTCAAGACTGATCATTTGACGTTCAATATCGGTACCAAAAAGCGGTTTATTACTGATTTCAATGCTTTGAACGATTTGATTAGATGCGGGTATGGTTTGGAGAGGACCAAGTTGATTAAAAGAAATGATATCGTGAAGACTGAAGATAACACTAATGACATTGACGACCCCAATCACGAAAACCCTGACCTTGGTGATGGTCACCATAGAAAGAAATTAAAAATAGATCATAATTAGATTATTTATATTGTATTATATGTCGTTAGACAGTTTTTTATTTTGGATATAGGATATACGGATTATTGGAATTTCTCTTGATTTATTATTATACTTTCTACTGGATCCCGATTAGTTTAAGTTTCTCATACAATTCCTGATCAATATACTTTTGCAATGTTGGTTCACCCGTTAATCCCTTCCGTCTTCTGGTCTTTGATACGAAATCTCTAGCTATTGATTCGGCAGGAACCGGTTTCAAATCGGGCAAGTAAACTTCTGTATCAAGAGGATCTCCAGGCGTTATTTTATACTTATCAAATTTGAAAAATGCCATGGCTTGTCCTTGGGTTTGTAATCGGATATCAGTTTCCAAACCCATAGATTCTATAACAGGAACTTTTCCTTCTAAGCGGAAAAGATGAGTTCCTGGTATTGCTTCGTTACTATAAATCAAGCCTCTTCTACTACTCAATATCTTTTCAATAGCATTATTTGCCCTGAAAGTTGAAGTTACAAACACTTTATATATAGGCTCCATTAGTCTTGGTTTAGCAGTTAAAAACCCGGTACTACATGCCCGTCTAGCTAATGGGATTATCTGTGCCATATTAATGTCCCCTGATACCTCGAAATCCAATATCTTGAACTTAACATTGCGTACCGGTTCATCACATAATGGACCTTCATCGCAACTCCATTGAAATCCGATTTGGAATGCTGATTTGATCGAATTCAATCCCTGTTTATCGGTACCTTCTAGAGTATCGTCAATTAGGATAGTAGGTTGAACTTTATCGCTAGGTCCAAAATCCCATATTGAACGAGACTCCAATGAATCAACCTGATATTCAGTCCGTAGAAGTTTTGATATTTCTCTTACGGGGCGAGATAAATCAATGGCATTTCGAGAGATGCCTTGACTTAATCTATCGTTATTAAGAGGCTCCGCAATTACCGACACCGAAACATCTCCCACTGTAGTTGTGATTTTGGTTACTGAAGTTTCGGTGACCGTTTCACTGAATCTTACCATTGGGTCACTCACTCTGATTTGTAAATCTGATTTTCTCAAATCATGTAACATACAATCAAGCATTAATTCTCCAGTTCCAAAAAGAACCCGTTCTCCGCTTTCTTCAACTCTTATTTTGGCAGAGAGATATAATCTGTTTACATACTCGAGATTTTCCACGAGCCTTGGGAGATGAGCAGGAGTTTTGGGTTCGACAGCTACTTTTACCACCGAGTCCTTTTCGTAATCAGGAAATTGTGTCAGTTTTACCAATTCTGGATCGAAAGATGCATCAATTAATACCGCCTGTTTGTGGAAACAACCCTCAATACCTTTCACTAGAACGATCAGTCCTTGACCCACTTCACTCAATAGAACTTTGTTCTCCTTAGCGTCAGCAATATAGATTTCTTTTACCGTATCAATTACAATTTCTTTTTCTTTATTGAAAGACTCATTAACAATTTGGACTTCCTGTCCGACTTTCAAATTTCCTTGGTATACTCTAACCAAGGAATAGAATTCACCAGATTGTTCGATCACATTGACTACTTGTCCCAAGAACAATGTTTCATCTGGCGGAGAAACAAACGAAACGGGGAGTCCTTGGTGAATAGTGGGAGGTTCGATAGAGTTAACCACCATCTCTACAAACCCATTAACCAGGAAGATACTTTCGAAAATCATTGGTAATAAAGTCTTGGAATCACTAGATAACTGTTTTGGAGAGAAAGAGATCCCAAAATTCTCCCGTAACAATTCCCCCAATAACCCAGATGTATCTCTTGTCAAAGTATAAGTGATTATTTTGTACACCGGCTCAAGAATAAAATGGATAAAAGTTCTAGGACCCGAGTTGGATTTGTTGGTGAACTTATGGCTAGTCTCATCATAATAATTGTTTCCCCATAACCGTCTAGAAAATGCATCTGTATCAAAAGTCTCTGGCATGTGCATAGCTTCAGTATATAGTTGGGTGAAACTGTTTAAACTGAAACAAAACCTTAGTTCAGCCGAAGCAAATATCACATTACCCTTTTCAGGCGATACTTCTTCACCACCCACTTTCCGTATATACTCATTTACTTCATCTATCATGTACTCAAGTTTGAAATAAGCGTCAGAAACCGGCAACCGAAGGTCTAGAATCAACCGATCAAGTTTATTAATTACAAGAGATAAGGGAAGACGCCTTTTCGATATTTCATCGATGACAAGTTTATCTTTAAAAGTGAATCCCTCTACTGCGTCGATGACCAATATAGCTCCATCAACCGCTTCAAGGGCATTGACAGTTTCAGCCATGAAATTTATGTGACCCGGCGTGTCGATTATGTTGAGTATGTATGATTTATCGTGGTTTAAAAGGAGAGTACGGGGACATGATTTGATGGTCATAGCTCGTTGAGATTCAAGATCTTCACCACTTCTGGTCTCATCGCCAGTACCGGTCAACAACTTGACCAAACTGCTCTTCCCCGTATGCAATTGACCGACTATAGCGACATTTCTAATTCTCCGGGGCACCGACATGGCTGTATTGATCATATACTCAGTAATGGGATCAATATCTTCTGAATTCACCAACATCCCCCCATTTTTCTCCATTTCACCCCGTTCTTTCGAGGTAGCGGTGGTGCTATTGACCGGCTTAATCACTGGTTCATCTGAAACATCCAGGGCCATTACAGTGGTGACACCTTGGCCAAACATGGACTGAGATTGAGTAACAAGTTGGTTATTTCGATGAGCATTTTCGGGTTCATTCCCGTTTTCAAGTTCATTCCCACTTCCATGATCACTTGGAACATCACCATTATCACGTACATCATTGACTTCATCATCAGAACTGGAATCGGAACCGCCGTTTATTAAATTTCCAAACTCGTCGTAGTCTTCCATGGTGAGTGTGAGATGAGATTAGTGAGATGAGATAACAAGTAATGAGGAAGACAAAATGGGGTCGAGGACAGGGGTTGAGGACAGAGGTCAAGATAGGGGGTGGCTATAGACCATAGTGAAGATACATATACACTCGTTAGTTTATTATAGATACATACAGTTCCACTTCACAACGTCTGGTACTTTCTCAACTCATTCAATAAATTCTGTAACTGACTATCACTAACCTTATTAGTCAAGCTAGGAATTAAACTCTTGGCTTCTTCTGCATCATCACATTCCAAGGTTCCCAACTGGGCCAACTCAAAAGGATGTAATGGCTCGTTTATTGAAGCCGAAAAATCAGATAATAATTTTTCTACAGTTTCGGTCGATGAACTGTTTTTAAATCTCGAAAAAGATGCTAAATGATTCAAAGTCTTTTGGATAATGTCGCTGGAATTTGGACCGGCCAAGTCTAAATTACTGATTTCATCTTCTTTGTCATTTTCTTCATCTTCATCCTCGAAATCTCTTTTGCCTTTGTTTTTTCGTTCTCTTAAAGCGGCTCTAATTAATAACCTGGCTTCCGACGTGTTGAGAGCGATTAATTGTTCGGTTTCTCCGCTGTTTGTGAGTTGGTGTAGTTGGAATTCCTGTCCGAGTTTGAGGGTGGCGGCATTTTCCTCGTCATCAACTTGGGATGTTGCTTTTCTTCTTCTGACTCCAAAGGCACTTGTCAGGACGTTCATAGTTGGTGCTGCGTCAGAAAAGCGGAAGTTGGTGTAGAAAATGAGGCGTGAGATTTGGGTTTTGAGATTTGAGATTTCATGGTTTTGTGAGACCACAAAAGAGTGGTGAATATTATTGTATTATGTATTATATTATATGTTATATGTTATGTTATATGTTATGTTATATACCGTATTATATTATAGGTGGACTTTGGAGCTGGTCACACGGGCCGGGAACCTGAACCTAGATTGACGTCTTTTACAAACGGATGCTTCAATGCTTCTTGTGGGGTCAATCTCTCCAATGGATTCAAATTAAGTACTTTGGTCAAGAAATCTACCAATAACAATCTCTCTTCACACTCTTTTTCCACCATCAAATTCGTCATTTTCTTGGACGGTAATTTATAATGCATTACGATATCCTTTAATGTCTTATGCTTGAAATAATTCTTATTCTTCTGCTCCTTATTGACTTTATCATCTTTGTTATTGGTACTAAGATACTCAATATATTCGTCGTAACTTTTGACTTGGTAATTGGGTTTTTCATCTCCAGTGATCTTGTTAAAAAACTTTAAAGAATTACGTCCTACTTCAAGCATATGTCTCGGAGGAGGTCCTAACATATCGACAATCTTCCAAATTTGATTATACTCTGAAGTACCGGGGAACATTGGTAACCCTAAAAATAATTCACCAACAATACATCCGACAGACCACATATCAATTGATTCAGTATAGGGCAAGCCTAATATAACTTCGGGCGATCTATAAAATCTCGATTGGATATAAGAATATAATGTCTCTCTGGTAAAACATGCCGAACCAAAATCGATCACTTTTATGTCAGGGCGATCGGGTTGACATAACAAGATGTTTTCCGGTTTTAAATCACAATGAATCATCTGGAAACTCTTCAATTGTGCCATTGATTGTAATAATTGTTTGGTTAACACTTTTACAAGTTTTAAATTGAGGCCTTGGAATTGATTCTGTTTAATCAATTCATAAAGGTTCGATGCCAATAATTCAAACACTAAACATAAATGTTCTTTATGCATGAAAGTATCCAATAATCTAAGAAAATGTTTACCATCACTATTGGCGTTCAAATATTCCAATAATCTAACTTCAGTCAACGATTGATTCATGTATGCTGGTTTTGATTTGATCACCTTGACAGCACACACCAGTTGATTAGATAAATTTTGACATTTAACTACTTGACCGAAAGTCCCCGAACCAAGTAAATCAAGAACAATATACTTTCTCCCCTCTTCAGTACCCAAGATATCATTCACATATAATATATAATCACTATCTTCATTATCAAACCCATTATTATATTTCGGTTCCAGAGGTTTTGTCAAGACCCGTTTAGGATTAGTAGTTCTGGAATACTGGAATTTCTTGGGTTGACAAATCCCGTAGGTTTCTGTAATATATACTGATAAGGCATTAGCGGGAGATATATGGATTGAGTTAACGGAGCATCTTCTATACTTTGGTTGTTGATGGATTTTTGGTTTTAAATCAAGATGATTATATACTTTTGCAAGTCTTGGAGCTGGTTTACGTTTCCCCGACAATTTTTGATTTTGCATATTTTGTTGATACTGATTATACTGAACAATCAGCTGGGACCTACCAAATCTAGCAGCACCACCATAATAATTGTTATATCGATTATCATAGTTAGGAGATGAATGCTGAAATGCCGAACTAGCCACCGATGATCGACGAGCATTGTTCAAGTAATTCATATGATTAGAGTACGTGTTATAAGTATGTTCAGCAACTCGTTGCACCGGTGGTTGATACTGAAAAGTATCTACAGCTGCTGACATTCTCCGTTCAGGACCCATCCCAGTTTGATTATCCTGGTAATATTGATTGAATGGGTTATCGGCTCTTGTAGGTGGTTGAATGAAATTAGGCATATTGGCAGCAGCAGCATCCGATTCATAAGTAATGGGTAGTTGATTGGTGAATGAGAGTCGCTTGTTCTGTTGAAGAAGGGGAATTGATCCCTTGGTAGGACTTCCACTACTGCTACTACTACCGCCACCCGATGATGCTAGTGGGGTATTTCCTGGCACAGCTCCCGGTGGTATTACCGGGACACCAGGACCTATTCCCGAGCCGGGGCCTGTGGGACTTGAAAGAGACGGCGACTGGGTGGAATAATACCATGGATTCCGGAACATCGACATATGATTGACGTCGTTCTTGTCCGGAATATGTTGTCCCTGTTGTTGATGTTGGTTTGGACCTTGTGATTGGCCTTGATTCGGGCTATAGCCAGAAATTGGGGGTAAATTCCAATTTCCCCCAACTGAACTGTGTCGATTGTAAGGGCCCTTATAATTATGAGAAGACATCACTTCCTGATTTATGAGTTGTGATTAAATTGGATCTGCTCGTGTTTGTGTCTGTTATGATCAACCGTTTATTTTGGGATGGGGAATTGTCTGTATTTATGGTATAATATTTTTCAACTTTGAATCAGATGGTGTTGGGGCGAGCGAGCAAGCGATTGCGGAGACGAGAATGGGTCAGTGACGGGGTAGGTGCAGACCGGGCTAGAGGTGCCAGACTGGGCTAGAGATGTCAGATGGGCTAGAGGTACAGACGGGCTAGAGGTGTACAGACGGGCTAGAGATGTACAGATGGGCTAGAGAGTAGTATCTATAGATATGCATATCATGAATCCTATCGATCTAGTTATGTATTCGTTATATACAAGCTCCATCAGTTCATTAATCAGAGTCTCACTCTGTCTATTCCACATCCACATCTTTTTCTTCACTCAACATCCATATCTGAGTGACGCTTCACACTCTTGTTCACTTCTTCACTACTTCATTTCTTCATTTCTCCCTTAAGCAGCCAATGGTTCATCTGGGTAAGCAGGGGCCACAGCCGGTTGGGCAGCAAATCTTTGCATCATCATACCAACCCCTTCAAACACACCCAATAAACATGCACAAGTGATGGCAGAATTTCTGGTATGTCTCCAACCACCTCTAATAGCTAAAGCACCACCGGTGAAAAAACCAGCAATAACGGCATTCCAAGCATCTTCTCTCTTTCTGATTCCTTTAACACTACAGTCAAAAGTTGAAAATAATCCCCCCCAAACTCCAAAATTTCCTCCTACAACTGGGGCTCTGGCTTTAATGGCTGAAATGGTACCGTAACCTCTTTCACCGTATGGAGAGTTACGGAATCCTTTGATCCCGTGCCATACACATCCACCAATAACACCCATGGAAAAGGCTCCTCCGAAATCACTTAATATAACTGCTGGACATGGATCTCTTGCATGATCTGCCGACATATTGTATAATAGTTAAATAGCTAGTTGAAAATTTTTCAGATTTGAGAATGCGACCGGTGAGAAGAGTGAGTAATCGTGTGCAGTGTAGAGGTTGAAGATACTTACCCTATGATGAGAACACTTGAGGTGGGTATAGGTGGAGAGGAAGTTGATGGTTTAATTGGTTGGTGTCCACATTACTTGGAAAGGGGCATGGTCGTGTGAATATTCGGTAATTAATTTATTGGGGTTTTGCGATTTTTGCATTTTTGATTCCGAGTGAGGAAACTGCCTAATTGCTGCCATATTGCAGCTATTTTCAATGTAACTAACGGGGACTCGGGATAATAACTCACAAGAATTCACAGCAATAGCAGATGAATATGTAGATTCATATGTATGTAATTACGTGGTTAATGTTTGTCGAGTGAAATTATTTCTGTCCACAAACTCTCCGGTTTGGACATTTTGCACCCAAATTCTTGTCCCTGATTGTGGTGAGATTATGTGCAGAACCGGTTGCAAATCAGAAATCCTAATATGTGTGAATTGATGCCACCACGGACAAAAGTGTTGATCATGTTACGGTGTAAATTTTCAAATATATTTACTCGAATGTTTACGTGTCTACATCTATATCTATAACTACTCCCGCTCAAATAAGATTTCTCCATCTCTACTGGTATCAGCCTCGTAACCCTGTAGTTTCCCAGCGTAACTTGGAGCCACCGGCAATGGAGCATCATAAGAAATCTTTCTCCCATTGGAATTAAATGAAAAGTCATTATTATCGTCATCTTCGTCATCGCCAATAACGTAATTGTCAGAAGTTTGAACCCTTCCCATAGCTTCCAAATTATGTAATTCGAAATAATCGGTATCAACTTGAGGACCTTCGAAATTGGCTTGTCCATAAACCTTATAACAGATGGTCGCAAACACCAAAAACCCAACAGTTACTAAACTAGCATAGTTCATGGTGCTGAAACTAAGGTTCTTGATAACAGGAGGCATTGACATGATTAAGCATACTAGAACTACCCAAAAACATGACATTAAATTAACAACATATCCGATTTTTTTTAATCTGAAGGCACCACCCTTCACTTTTTGACGTTTATTTAGTAATAAGCAAAGTATAGGAACACCATTGGAAAGGGTTAAAGTCATAACACAGGACCCCATAAATGAATTAAATGCCGATTCCGAAATTACGGCAATCGCTGGTAAAACACTAGCCACAGCCATTGAAAGAAAAATAGCATTTTTAGGAACCACATCTTCTTCAACCGAATCAACAGATATCCATTTCTCCTTATAAGGTAACCCTCCATCACGAGCAAATGCATAAGTGGTTCTCGAAGCAGTAGTAACTGTTCCAATAGCTTGAAACAAAACTGTCCCCACCAACAGCAATACCAAGAGAAAAGAAATAACATACGATTCTATGGAGAACTTAAAAATTAAATCAATTGGCATAATCTCCGGAGTCTCATCTAATAATAAATTCAATTTAGGTAAGATCGTAAGTAAGGGTAATATGAATATAAGACCGTTAAAAGTAGTAATAGCAAGGGAATAAAGAACACCTTTTGGCATATTTCTTTCGGGATTTTTCACCTCGTCGGTCATGGAAAATATCATTCCGTACCCATTCATCGTATAAGCAGACCCCGATAACCCTACAATAAAGGCCAAGGCATCAGGCCAACCAGACCGAGAGTTATCAAAGGTGGTCAAAATATCCTTTATCGAATGGGTTTCTTTGGCGAAGAAAACCAACAAAACATCAATCACCAACACCGTCCCTAATGACCATACTATACAAGCTCTATTAATTTTTTCCAAGTACTTGGGGAACTTATAATTGACAAAGCCAGCAAATGCCAATATGGCGAAATACACTACAAGCACCAACAAAATGTCCTCTTTATAATAAGCATTCTTCAACCCGAAAATAGAGAGAATGAATTGGGCCCCCGAAAACAGAATCGATACTATATAAGTCCAAGACCCAATCAAAAGTAACCATCCAGTGTACCATGAGCTAATCAAAGAGTATTTCCTATTACTCAAAAGAGCACTGAAATGATAAACGCCCCCAGACGTAGGGTATTTACTGATGATTTCCGAGAGACTTAAGATGACAAATAACGAAAAAAACGACACAATTATCCACCCGTATAACATCGTTACATTATCTCCATCCATAAGGGTGATATATAGGGTAGAAGACATTCCAAATGGTACCCCCATCATGGAAAAACTTAAGCCAATGATGGATCTAACGGTCAATTTCCGGTCCAAAACTTGTTTATATTTGAAATGTTCGATAGCTTCAACTTCATCCTCATCTACTGGGTCAATCAATGACCGGAAAAGACGAGCTGGAACCAAATTTTCTAGCGTTCCACTTGGAATATAAGATGCATAGCTAGCTGTGGGCTGTGAAAGGGGTCTCGGGATTGTTTCTGCTGTTGGCGCCTCTGTAGCAGCCTCTGTGGGTGCCGATTTGGCAAGATCCGGCATTGATTGGCTGCAATGAGATGGTGTGAGATGAGTGAGAATGAGACATCAGAAAACTATGATTACTTCTATTACTATATCTATTATATCTACATCATTTCATTACTCACTATCACTATCGTCACTTATTTCCTTCTCTTCTTCCTTATAAACAGGCATACTGATACTTTCACTGGTTTTGACATTGATACTTTCTACCAAATTCTTGGTCAAAATCCCCCCCGAAGGATACTTTTTGTCCATAAAGTAAATCATTACATCATTGATATTCTGGAGTATTTTCTCCAGTGGCCAATCAACGTATCCGACTCTTATTGACATGAAGGTCCCGTTGGCGGGAAGTAAACAAAAGGTGTTTTTGGCTATTGAGTTCATTTGTCCCTTGACGTATTTCGGTTCACATCTTTCGTCCTTTAGCTTATGGGACTTTTTAGTTTTGACTAATTTAGCATTTATGTCTGGTGGGGCCATTTGAACCACAAATGGGATCTTCTTATTTTTGACATAGAATTGGGGTCCAAGTATATCGGGAAGAAACTTATGTACTCGATGATCGGCAACTATAATGTCGAACTCTTTGAATAAATTGGTGACTTTTTTCGGGTTCAGAGCCATCCGTTTAAGCTTGGTGAGGGTATAGATTTGATTAAATACATCTTCGGTGGGACTATCTTTTTCAGTCAAGGCATTTCTGTAGGGAGTCGACGGGTCTTTTGTCACGAGAAGTATGGATTTATTTTCGAGTTTATCAAGCAGGTTGGTCACTGGGATGACTCGAGGAGTATAGTCTTTTACCTTAGCTAGAGGTCTTTTAGTGTTAATGGTTAGGAAAATAGCTCCATTTGCCGAGATTTCAACCGTTTTGGCATGGGATTTAAGGGACTTGACAGACTTACGGGTCTGACCATATGCTTGTTGTCCTAATCTGAAATTTTCCATCAAATACCGTTCTTGTTGGGGTGATATGGATTGGGCCTGTGCGATGAGGTAAATTTTTCACTTCTCCACATTTCACAATTTGTGAGAGTGAGTGATAACATATCCGCAAAAGTATAAATTGACGGAATATAAATACCCACTGATCCTTGCATATCGCCAAATAAACCAATAAGAAATATGCATTTGAAATGGTTATTAGCCGTTTTTTCGACGGTTTCAACCCTTGAAGCTGACCAGGAATATCAACACCAACGAATCAAGCTTGTGGGCCCATCAATCGACGAACCATCAGCCCCAAGTAGCGTTTCGCCATCAGCCTCAAGTAGCGTTTCGCCATCAGTCTCAAGCGGCCTTTCGTCGACCGGTTCCACTCGTGGAAATGACAGGTATCCGGTGGTGATTTGGCACGGACTTGGCGATAATTACAACTCTTCGGGTCTTTTACAGATGGAAAGCCTCATCACCCAGACATATCCAGGAGTATCAGTTTTCCGGGTGAAACTTGACGCCAATCCCACCAAAGACCGGGACAGTACATATGTTGGAGATATGAACAAGCAGTTGGAACAGATCTGTCAAGAAATTGGAGAAAACCCCGATTTATCTGGGGGATTTGATGCTATTGGGTTATCTCAAGGAGGAGTATTTATGAGAGGGCTTCAAGAGAGATGTGATCAGGTACACATCCACAACCTTATTACATTTGGCTCGCCCCATATGGGGGTGATGAGTATGCCGGCATGTAAATCGGGAGATTGGCTCTGTAAACGTAGAAACCAGGTATTGAGAAGTAAAGTATGGAGTCTGTCGATTCAACATTCAATAGTCCCTGCCCAATATTACCGAGATCCCTATGATTACGAGAAGTATGTGCAACACCTGAATTATTTGGCCGATGTCAACAATGAAAGAGATTTCACCGAAAGTTACAAGATAAAGATGACACAACTCAATAAGTTCGTGATGGTTGAATTTCTTGGTGATACCACTGTGGTACCCAAGACGTCGGCTCACTTCTGTGATGTCGATAGTAAAACCGGCGATATCATATATACCAGAGATACTCAGTGGTACAAGAATGATGTGTTGGGATTAAAGACAATCGATGAGAGGGGGGATTTGGTGTTGAAAGATTTGGACGGTGAACATATGCAAATTCCAGAGAAGTTTTTGGGAGAAATAGTGCAAGAGTATTTGGGGTCATTGAGCAGTAGTTAGGTTTTGCAGTCGTACAAGACTGGGTTGTACAAGACTGGGGTCAAGACTGGGTTGTACAAGACTGGGGTTAATAATATGTAGGAATATGTAGAAATGGCCTAGATGTATTACCATGATGAAATTGACGGGCTCTCACACGGCTGGCATCACTAGTCTCACTATTCCCGATGAAAAATCTCATCACTTGACCATGTCCCTTGAACAAGAAGCCCAAAAAAGACGGGAACGTATAGCAAAACTCCGGGCCGAAAGAAAGGGTCAAATTCCAGACACCCAGGAACCTGTACCAGCACCAGAGACTCAGACAGTTACCACCCAAACAGCAGAGACTTCAGAGATAGGTGGAAAGACAACAGCTACCGCAACAGCTACCGCGACAGCTACCGCACCGGCTCTGCCAGACGTCGCACCGTCCGTCTCCCTCACCACCACGGCCACCCGTCCCATTCTCCAAATAGGCGATGAGACGGTGGAAGCGATCTCGAAAGATATTCAGGCCCGTATAATGGCCAAATCTCGACAGATTGCCAGCCTTGACCAAAACCAGGAAACGGAAACGCAATTGGATACAACACCCAAACAGCATATATACAATAAAGACTTGAAAGAATCGATGCAGAACACTTTTGATTTGGCAGAAGCACAGACTGCGAAGGTGATAAATCAGTATCTCCAGAACAAGAGACAGTGATGGACTATGTATAGTATAGATGTGGCGCATGGTATAGGGGTGGTAGTAGTTTTATAATGTATGTATAATAGGGTAGTATTAGTGGGTAGTGTAGTATTTGTGAGTAATGTAGTACAATGTATGAATGAAATAAGGCAGTGGTGCTACTGGTGCTAGATTATAGTGGTGCTGGTGCTAGATTATAGTGGTGCTGGTGCTAGATTATAGTGGCGCTGGTGCTAGATTATAGTGGTGCTGGTGCTACTGCTACTGCACAGAGGTTCCTCAACTTTCTCGCATCTCACGTCTTCATTTCACGCACTTGTCTCTCGCCCAATCATTTTCCACGCACAATCCGAGAGTCGCTGAGATTATTTTCTTTCAATTTTTCATCGTTAATACTCATTAAATCATGTCTTTAATTAATAGATCTGTTAGAGCCATGGCTCCTGCCGTTAGATTGGCTACTAGACCTGCTCCGTATGTATACATCATTTCCTCACCGTTTTAATGGTTTTTGTTTCCTTGAAAACCGGCACCTATCGACCTGTCCCGAGACAAATCATGGGCGTCCATTCCAACGGCGCCAACGTCCTCCCATTGTCGATCCTTTGCACACCCTAATATTGCCAAAATTAGAAAGGCTCCCAATACCCCGATGTTATTAGAATTATACAGGCAACTTCCAATTGCAATTGATCAATTCCTCATGAAATACGTGCATCTGATCTTTCCTCGATACTTGTATTACACGTTCCTTGCCCTGATTCGTAACGTGACGGGAACAACCACACCATTGTTATGAATAAGTTCATCTACTAACTGTTTAGAATTGGTTTACGTTACATGTCTACTCCAGTTGAACCAAAGCAAAAGGCCAACTCTATTATTGATGCCATGCCAGGTAACAACTACTTATCCAAAACTGGATTTTTGGCCACCACCGCTGCCGCTGCCGTTTACGGTATTTCAAATGAATTAATCATCCTTCATGATGAAACTATTTTGGTGGCAACTTTTGCTGCTTTTACCGCTTTATGTGCTAAAGCTGTTGCTCCATTATATACCGAATGGGCTGATGGTGAAATCAAGAAAGTTAATGAATTATTAAATGAATCAAGAAACAAGCATCTTTCAGCTGTTAACGATAGAATTTCTTCAGTATCTCAATTAAAGGATGTTGTTGAAACCACCAAACAATTGTTTGCTGTTTCAAAAGAAACTGCCGAATTGGAAGCTAAATCTTTTGAATTAAAACAAAAAGCTGCCGTTGCTGCTGAAGCCAAATCCACTTTAGACTCTTGGGTTAGATTTGAACAACAACAAAGACAATTGGAACAAGAACAATTAATCAAATCTGTCTTGGAAAAGGTTAACAAGGAAATTGAAAATCCAAAATTCCAAGATAAAGTTTTAACTGAATCTGTTGCTGAAATTGAAAAATTATTTGCCAAGGCTTAAGGTAGGTCCTAAAATATACATCTCATATCAAATTTGCCTTTGTATTATCTGTATATCTCTGATCATATTGTACATCTATTATACTAAATCTTACACTATATCCTAAACTAAGTCCTTTATCACGTTATACGCTGGTTTCCATACGTGTAACGAATTATCATCTGCAACACTACCAATCATCCAATCTTCATGTAATGACCAGTCAAAATCATTAACTGCCAACATATGGCCCGAATGAATAAACTTCAATGGTTGAGTATCATGCTTACTTATATCAAATAATTTAACAGTCTTATCACTTGAACAAGTGCCGAAAATATTCTTATGTTTAGGATGCCATTTAATTCTCGTTATGGAGTCTTGATGAACTTGATCGAAATTATACACACTATTTCCACCATTATTAAGATTACGAATATCCCACATTTGAACATTACCAATGCTATCACCTAGAAGAACATACAATTGATTAGAAGGATGAATACTTAGAGTATTGAGGGGATTTGGACCCATATGTTTCCGAGATACCAAAGCATCTTCTTGTCTGGTATCATACATGTTAAAACTTCCAGATTCATCAACTGCTGTGAAGATTGAGTTATGATCAGGAATCCATTGGATATCATTGATACCCTTTCCGAGCTCAAAAGTTCGAAGAGCATGAATTTGGGTCGAGTCAGTCGAAACCTGCTTCTTGATATCGTATAAGGCCATAGAACCATTCATTTTCCCAGCAATAATGGTACCCTCTTCCTGCTTATTCCAGTCAATTGCAAAGATTTCGTCACCATCTCCCGTGGACACACTTTCCAACGTCAATTCCGGTTTCGTGATGTCTTCGGGATCCCCAGGTTTATAACTTGAATGTTTGGTTCTATCATAAATCGATAATTTCCCGTGGTTGTTACCACTGGCTATGACATCGGGGTTCTGGGGCATATACACTAGTTTATTGACGTCTCCCCAGTGGTTGATTTTCTGGAGAACTCGGAGTCTTTTCTTCGACATGTTCATTTCGAATTCAAGCTTGTCCGGGTTGTAATTGAGCTTATCGATGTGGAGATGTTGGTTAAGGTTCTCGTAGTATGGGAGTTGGAGTATCGAGATACTGTCCACAGCCTGAGATGATGTGAAGGTTCCAAGAAGAAGTCTTTGTGACAAAACCTTGGCCGAGGAAGTCTTTGTGGATGGAGAATCGCTGGATGGTGGGTCTTGTGTCTCTAGGTCTGGGAAGAATTGAACCGTCATAGAAGGCCATAGGAGCGAATATGTCGAAATATAGTCGTAGAGAAACGGGGTGTTTTTCTTCCAAATCCGGTAGTTATCCTGGGTCTGTTGATCAAGCGTCGAGGTCTGTTGATCAAGCGTCGAATCGGTATTATCTTCCATCGTGAAGTTGTAGTGGTGTATTGTTGGATGTGGCTAGTAGTGGTACGCGTAATTTTTCACTCTTTTCCTCCAGGTAATTTTTCACTCCAGGTTTGAAAATTTAAAGGTTTGAAAATTTAAAGGTTTGAAAAATAATTCAAACATGAGCGAGATAAGGCTAAATCTGTCCAAGCTAGGAACCAAAGAATAGTATGTACAAAGTATAGTTGGGTGTCGTGGTTGTCTACTAACTGTAGTTGGAATAATTTTTACCTGAAAGAAATAGACAATTTTGAACATAATGAGGACGATACTGGAGAATGTTGGTTCGATGATTCAGACGCAGAGCTGAAGATGATCCAATTTTTGGTGGATAAGATCAATGAAGGGGAAATCAGCAGTGACTTTTTGAAGTTTGTGGATTTGGGAACTGGGAATGGTCATTTGTTATTTGAAATGTATGAAGAATTCACTCAAGAATTGCATCTGCCAGTGCCCTGTTCTTTCAAAGGTATAGACTATTCACCCGAGTCAGTTGAATTTGCTGATAAAATAAGGATAAAGAAGGACGTAGATTCCGAATTTTCATTTGAACAGGTGGATTTGTTAGATCCACAAAGTCAGTTTTTGCTGCACAACCTGGGGGCATTTGATGTTCTTTTGGATAAAGGAACTCTAGATGCCATAGCTCTTAATCAAGATGCGTTGGACAATTTCAATGGGAGAATTGGTCAAGATGTTTACGGTCTGCAGATAGTAAAGTTGATGCATCCCGGATCTATATTGTTGATAACTTCATGTAATTTCACAGAAGAAGAATTGGTGAAGATCATAACTAAAGATACTGGCTTGAAAGTATGGGATAAGATTGAATATCCTAGTTTTGAATTTGGTGGTGCTAAGGGTTCAACTATATGTAGTATAGCATTTCAGTTATAGGCGGATCCAACTATATACACATAGATACAGTCAATACATTCAACTACTCTACACTATGTACATCATACATTCATTTGTTGTTTCAAATTATCTATTTTATCCACCAAGTTATCTCTCAAATTTGGATTGGAAAATTTCAATAGATACTGAACTGGTTTACCGTTCTCATTAATTGAATTAAATCTTAGATATTTCCCGGGTGCCAAACTTGCTTCTAATCCTTTGAAGATTTCAGTATCTTTTTTTATTCTTGAATTTAGAATAACTCTTAATAATCCATTGGATCTCATAACAAGTCTGACCATTTGATCATCCTTAACGTTCTCATTCAAATGTAATTGACCTAATCCTCTTTCTTTCCAACCTTCTGACATATTATCGAAATCTAATTCAAACAATTTACACATGGCACTGAAATGTGAAGTTTCGTCTTCTTCACCGGTTGTGTTTTTGACTGGCTCCAAATCCACTTGCTTATATTGCTGAGAGGGTTGGGAGGTCGATGAAGGTTCTGTGGTAGATGGTGCTTCGTCCAAGAAGGATTTACCCGTTTGGGATGATTTGAAAGCGGTAGAGAATTTGCTATTGGCCCCGAAACTCAGAGTGGCCGGTGCCAGACCCAGACCTTGGTTCAGTGCCGAAGAAGTGGTAGTCTGTGGACTTTTGCTAGGTAAATCAGCAAAGACATTCTTTTTTTCTTTGAAATTGTTTAACATCGCCGAATTACCAAACGACGTTGTGGCACCAAATACAGGTTTTGGAGTCGCCGAGCTTGAATCAGGAGTTGCCGATTTTTTGGGGTCATCTTTGGGAGTTTGAGTGGGTGCTGAGAAGGAACTGGAAGGCGTAATTGCTTCTTGACCAGCGCCGCCGGCTATGGAAGCAGTGGCTGCAGAGGCACTATTGGCGCTAGGCTTGAAATTAAAAGACGTTCCCCCGAAAACGTGTTTTGGCTTGTCTTGTGTTTTTTCTTTTGGTTCTTCTGCACCAGCTCTATTCAATACGGGCGGTTTCGTGTTCAGAGCTGTAGCATCCCGTGGTGGTAATGGCGGTGCCGTTGAATCGACAGCACCGGTGGAGTGGGCGATGGATGAGTTATTAGCGGCAGTGCCGTTTTGGGAAAGTTGAATATATTTCAGCTTTAGTTGATCAAGTTCTGCTTGAATGGTAGCCAATTTTTCAGTGAATTGAGCGGAGATTTCAGATACAATCTCCGCCTTCAAAGCATCATAGTCTGTATGATGTCTTTTTGGGGTGGAGTCGGAAGACTCTATTGGTCTCTTGGACATAGTTGAGTGGAAAATTTGCAAAAGCTGTAAAAAAAGCGATTAAAATTGAGGTTGAAATGATAGATTTTACATGTAGATTGAGATTGAGGATTGACGCGCCAGAGAAGAGGAGACTTTGTAAATCCGATGGTCTCCTGTATATAACCCAGGGTACCAAATGTGTAGTGATATCTACTTATAGCCAGAGAATTTGGAATATATGGAGTCGAAGATGATTTGTGTATTTTGGTATGTGATCAGCTCTTTCGTATACTTCTACTGGACCTTTGAGAAGAAGTGGAAGACATATAGTGGGAATATTTGGCATATACATCTTTATCTCGTTCTCTTTTGGGCCCAGAGGCTCCAGGGTTGTAAGTACTGGAAAAAGCGGGAGAAGAAGTATAGGCCAGGGAGGGAGGTTGTTTTTGTGGATGGGAGCTGGAAGTAGAGCTGAAATTGGAACTGAAATTGGAGCTGGAAGTGGAACTGAAATTGGAACTGGTGGCAGGTTTGTATGGATTCTGAGATAGATTCAATCTCCTTCCTGAAGCAGCAGCAGAAGCATTATCTCCTTTCGTATAATGTCTTCCACCAAGACCACCTCCCAAACGTCTTGGTTTCCAGTTCCGTACCAATCGTCCCCGCTCCATATCGACCAAAATAGTACGTTTTCCTGGAGATGGTTTCAAGCCTGTTGGAGCCAATTCCCTTATACAAGATTTTGCATCCATTTCTTTTTCAAACACTATGAACCCGTATCCCCTGGAGTTCGAGTCGGGGTCTCTGATGAGGCGAATGGACTCTATGGGCCCATATTTGGAGAAATGTTTCGAAATATCTATCTCAGTTAAGGAATAATCCAATCTTGCAATAAAGATTGTGCGATAAGGGTCTTTCATTACCAGTTTTTCTTGCTTCAAAAGAAGTTCTGGGTTATTCCAGTCGTCTAGTTGTCGTTGGAAGAGGTTGTTATGGGCATTTTTACGTTCCAATGCCTTTTCCAACGCGATTTGTGCCGGGGTTTTTGGGGCTTTTGGCACATTCTTGAGATGGTTTATGTGCGATGAGATGGACGATTTATGGTTGAATGTAGGACTGATATACGGGGTCGAACGGGTCTCGGGACCATAGTCTATGGGGGGCGTGTACGGCAAAGGGAGATTGGGTTTGAATAATTTCTGGATCCGTGGGGGATATTTTTGTTCCATGATTAGTAGTTTGTAGATGGAGAAAAACGAGACAAATAAATTTTGCTTGAGGGTAGATGGGGTGCAATAAGCAAAGGTATTTGATGTGGATATTATATTGTGTATGGTATATATGGTGTGTGTATGTGGTGTGTATTGTGTATTACGTGTATTAGATTGTTATAGACCATTAAACGTTTATGGTTATTTTAGATATCTGCCATTTTTGCTGATTGGGAATTATTTGCAGCAATTAGGATTAATACTAGTCAGAATTAGAATTAGTACTATTGAGTGCAAGTGTGGATACAAATGTAGGATAGTCAAATGTGGGATAGTCAAATGTAGGATAGTCAAATGTAGAATAGTCAAATAATCAAATAGTCAAATGTCGAATAGTCAAATAATCACATAGTCAGATAATTAAATAATCAAATTGTCAAATATAGAATAGTCAAATGTAGAATAGTCAAATGTAGAATAGTCAAATTTAGAATAGCCAAATAATCAGATAGCCAAATAGCCAAATAGCCAAATAACCAAATAGCCAAATAGCCAAATAGCCAAATAACCAAATAACCAAATAGCCAAATAACCAAATAACCAAATAACCAAATAATCACGGAGTTCATAGAAACACAGAATAAATAAGCCCAAGATAGCATGCTACATAAAGATACAAACTAAACTATTCAAGAGATCAGTGATAGAGTGTTCTAAACATATCGAATCATCCACAGTATACGCCACAGAGCTGATCCACCCGTACTTGTCCTGTTTGTCCATCGCATTTTGCAGCCAAAACAAAAAAACAGAACAATCAAAAACAGAAAAACAGAAAAACAAACGAGAAAAACACAAGACAAAAAAATACCAAATCCAAATCTCAACTATTCCATGAATAAAGAAAACCCCGAAGCAATTAACCACAACCAAAGTATCGACATAGATAAGTTACCGATTTTCACCGATATCCAATTAAAACAATACAACGGCATCAACAGCCCCAACATATACATCGCCATCAAAGGCGTCGTCTTTGATGTGACATCCAACAGCAAGAATTATGGACCAGGGAAAAGCTATCATAAATTAGTAGCCAAGGATCTGACGCGACTTTTGGGAACCAATAAATTGAATGCGACCGATGGAGATAGTTGGAGCACTGAAGGATTTAGTGAGAAGCAATTTCAGAGTGTGGATAAATGGGAGGAGTTTTTTAGGAAGAGGTATTTTATGGTTGGGGTTGTGGGGCGGCACACCTAGTGGTGAGTGAGTGAGTGAGTGAGTGAGTGAGTGAGTGAGTGAGGGAGGGAGAGAGTGAGTGAGTGAGTGAGTGCGTGAGTGAGGGAGGGAGTGTGAGGAGTGCGACGGCTGGCTCAGATGAAATGGACCCGTTCCGGCCAGAGCTCAAACGACAGGCACAGCAGCAATCATAAATCTTTGTTCACTGCCCCATTTCTACCACATTAACTACACCGGCAACAGTTATACTGCACATATGTCATATTACTCCCCAATTATACTAACTCAGCGAGATCTTCATCTCATACCTTGGCCGAATTGGGCCCATCTCGCTGCCATCTCAACTCATCTCACACCCATCTCTCGCACTACTGCTTCACCTGAAACGAATCGAGATCGCGTGTAATGTTACATGGTCGCTACTGGATGCTGTTTCTCTCTTCTCCTTACATTCCCATCGATATGTCCAATATATATTGTCTGTATCTATTGTCTATATCTCTTGTCTATATATGGTCCATATATGGTTTGGTTTGTATTATCTATTATCTATATGGTCTGTATCTGTTCATCTACCTCTATTCCTTCACTTCCATTATTCCCATTCCCTCTCATCTACACACGTCTGTTTCAGTCGCAGCGAAAAAATTAAATCATTTTCACTAAAGAAACCTATACCAGCACATAAAGTAGGTCTGTAAAGATATAAATAACACGTCTTTAACCACGTCAAACTCCCGAACAGCTATACCTACTGAGTTCCTCGCAAATCTGTAATTTAAATCCTTTTTTTCCCTTATTTTTCCGGTATACCCTTGCTAATTTTTCATCAAATCAATGGACGCAGGTACTGCCACTTTAGGTGCTAAACCCCAACTGCCACAAATATCCCAGGGCCAAGGTCATCAAATGGTGCCAAATCAAATGGCGCCAAACCAGATGCCACAAAACCAGATGCCCCAAAACCAGATGCAGATGCCCCAAGGGGCTGGCGTTGGCGGTCAAATTGGCACTCATCAACAGTTCAATCAACTGCAATATTCCAATGACTTTATAGCCCCCAATTTTTCCATGACTTCTCAAACCAATCCCATGAACAATCTGTCTAATTTCTATAATCCAGGGTCTCGGAAAGCATCCATGACTTCTTCATCATCTATGGCGATGCAGAAACTTTTCCGCAGGAATAAGGGTGATATTATACCTGATACCGGCGGCTTTGATGAAGAAATGGGGGCCGATATCCAAGATTTAACGGGGAATGTCTCGTTTGATGATATCACACATATAAGGGACAGAGGTCCTTATGGATTATCCGGTTCAAAAACTTTGGACACCACTCCTATTATCCCTACTATGGGGAGTAACCCATCGGCTCCTGCTAAAAGTAATATCCAGTACAGAAAGCAAATGAACCAACAAATGAAAATGGGCTTCGTTTCGGGTGCTAGAGCCATGTCTTTGGCTGGTGGGAATCCAATGAATAATAACAACAATAAAGATCCAAGAACAATGTCCTTTAATTCTTTCAATGGCAATGTACCAAGAACAATGTCTATGGGGATGCCAGGTCCTCAGAATAGGGCAATGTCTTTGAATAATCGGTCGGGGTATAGTAATAATCCAAGAGCAATGTCTTTGAGATCCAATACCATGTCAGGAATGAATCCAATGAATCCAATGAATCCACAAATGAATGGTATGAACAATATGACCAATATGAGCATGAATGGTAATCCACAAATGAACCCACAAATGAATCCACAAATGAACCAACAGATGATGAATCAGCAAATGATGAACCCACAAATGAACCAGATGCAAATGAACCCACAAATGAACCAGATGCAAATGAATCCACAAATGAACCAGATGCAAATGAATCCACAAATGAACCAAATGCAAATGATGAACCCACAAATGAATCACATGAATATGAACTTGAACCTGAACATGAACCAAGCAAACTTGAATGGAAACCAAGTGAATGGTATGAATCCAATGACTTCTCCACAGATGGGATATCAAATGGAAAGAAATTCTAGCGACTCTCTAATGAATGTAGTCGAAGAAAATGAAGAAGATGAAATAGACTCCAAATCATCCAAACCAAATAGAATACCTCCTTCAGTTGATGAAGATGAAGACGAAGACGTGGTATATAAGTTTGATAACGAAGAAGATAATGATAATTTATCACTTTCAAGAAAATCAACGTTGAAAAAGTCTAATTCTATGAGGTTACGTAAATTGAATCTCTTCAATAATAACGACGCAGACATCGAAGAAGAAGATCCAAATAACCATACTCCTATAAGGTCAAGTCCACAAAGAACTATGGATGACAGTGTATCACCATCATTTAATGTTAAAGATAAAGCTGATGTTATTTCGAAAAGTGGGAGTGACGAAATCAATAAGCATTTATTTGACAATAAAGATAAACTTAACCAAATTGGGGCTTCTGCGGTTAACGGTTCAAATGCAACCGATGTTTATTACACTGCTAATGATTTGAATTCATTAAACAAAAGCCTTCCATCTCCAAATGTAAGAGATTCTTTTATGTCAAAGGATAGCAGCGGGAAATCTGCATCACCCAATAAGGCCACCACATTTGATGATTCCAATAAGACAATCGAAGCTGAACCTGAATTTGAAAGTGGAAGTGACAGTGATTACGAGAATGATGAAACCTTGAATGATAGAGGTTCTCCAAAGACAATGACTAAAGATCAGTCTGTCCAATCGGTAAGGTCCTTGACGGAAAATACTGCATTCCATAACTTCAGACAAAGTAGTTTTACAGGTAAGTCAAATCCAGAAAACGTTCAAACTAAATCGAATGATTCTTCTGATAAAAGTGATCTGAGCATGTCAAAAGACAATTACCAAACTAATCCATCAACTGCTAATACATCGTCGACCAATATCGAAAAAACTGGTATGGCGCATAATATAATCGAAAGCTCAATCAAAGAGAATCCGAAAGAAGCAGATGTTGCAGAGCAACCGGAGTTCCAAAGAAAGTTAAGTTCTTCAAGTACCAAAGGGGAAAAGCGAGGATCAAGAATTAATATTTTCAAAAGGTTATCAAAGTCTAAAAGATCAAGTAATGTCGATGACGATGATGACGATAATAGCTTTTATGACAAATCAGGCAGATCTTCAAAACGTAATTCTCTAACTTCCACACCAACTAGTTCAAGAAAGAATAGTGCCAGAAGGATTTCGTTGCCTCCAACACCAACGCCAATTAAATTCACCAAAGAGGAGTTAGGAGTGATGACTGCCAGTAACGATTTATTGAACGAATTGGAATTGGTCACTACCGAGTTAGCTTCCTCAATTAGAAGAGAGTTGAAGTTAGAGGCTCAGCTCAGGAACAAAGCTGGTAATAGTCCAAATGAGGTGGTGGATGTTAAGTTGGAAGATGAAATACGGGAAAAACTGAGGGTGATAAGTGAATTACAAGATAAACTCACAAAAGAAAGAAGACTTCGGTTCATCAGTGAAGAACATGCATTAATTATGGAAAATGGACAAAGTCCGAGTCCATTAAAATTGAATTACGAAAAAACCGAATTACATAGACAATTGATCTTGAAGAACGATTTATGTAACCAGTTACAAGATAAATTGAATGAATTTCAATCAAGAGAAGATGAGATTTTCAATCAACAAATCACGACTAAGGAAGATAGCAGTTTACTTGAAAAATACAATGAATTATTGAAGGACAATGCTGAATTGAGGTTAAATGTTATCCCTGAGTTGGAGAAAAAGGTTGATAATTTGGAAATTGGTAGTCGTAATTTATCACCTAATCGTAGTCCAAATGCAAGCCCCGGTAAAATGAAGAAATCCAGAGTTTTATCTTTAGTCCAGAATTCAAGTCTCGCGTCCTTTGAAGAATCTTTCAACGAATCAATTGATCAAACTGATGATCAATTGGAAATTAACTCGTTGAAGAAACAACGAGATGATTTGAGAGAAATCTTGACCAAATTGAATTCAAGTCACGGCTATGAAATGAAATTAGCTAGTGAAAAATTGAAACTGCTTGAAAATAAATTAACTGATCAAGTTAAAATTAATGAAAAATTAAGAGAAAGATTTAGTAATACAACATCTACTAATACATTGAATTCTCATGGAGGTAAACTTCAAGGGTTTTCAATTATTTCTCCTACCAACAAATTATTTGACGAATAGGTACCGTTTATAGAACAATCTACGAATATGATCACATTAATATTTACCTCTATATTAGTCTCTATAATTCTAATCATTAGTCTCTATGCTAGTTCAAGGAATTGATGAAATTACAAATTAATTTAGCAATTAAAGGTCCTTGATTATTCAAAATCTTGGTATTGTAACAAGATTTTTCGTAGACGTGCTTATCAAGTTTACCAGCTTCAAATTCAGACCTAAGAATCTCCAAAGCTATATCTGTTGAAAATTCTGGGTGGCCCTGGAAGGTCAAGATCTTTAATGGTCCAGAAGCAGTGATAAGACCTTGGATAGAACATTTAGCAGACGAGCCAATTGAAATAAACTTTGAATTTTTGAAAGCCGATTGCTGGGATGAAGAGCCTGGTAAACCATAAACGATATCAGCATGAAATTCTGGTAAGTTTAAATGGTCATTGACCACACCATGAGTTTCATCTTTCAAAATCGATAAAAACTGGTTATTTTCAATGGAAAAAATCTCGGGATTCAAATCAATGGTGGTTATACCACATTCCCAGCCGACGTCCGGCAAGTTTCGGTCGACTTTACACCCTAAATTCTTACTAATGATCTGGTGCCCGAAACAAATCCCAACCACTGGGAAATCAACCAACAGAAATACTACGTTTCTTAGAAATTCATCTAGCTTTCGAATCCAGGGAAGCGTATCAAACGAATCGGATCTTGAGCCACTCAATATAAGACCTTTAATGACCTTCTTTTCAAGCAAATCGGTCAACGTTAAATAAGTGTGGGTGAGGGAGGCCTCTTCGGAATCGGAATATACGATATATTTTTTGGCCTTATAGTTTGACACGCCGGAATTTTCCACCAAAGAGCAGCATAAATCTCCAAGGTCTCCATATGTATCAGGAAGCCCCGAAGAAGCGGAATCACAAGTTAACACGGCAATGTGTTCAGAAAGTTCCATGGTTAACTTGACCAAATTATTGCGACCCAAACGGGAATTTTCAATCTCTTGACGGAAAAAAAATATCTACATTGGGGTTAAT
The DNA here is from genome assembly GCA_030574815.1 of Yamadazyma germanica. Lineage (NCBI taxonomy): Eukaryota > Fungi > Ascomycota > Pichiomycetes > Serinales > Debaryomycetaceae > Yamadazyma > Yamadazyma germanica. The sequence goes on along the minus strand of JAJMFS010000009.1, from coordinate 73,362 downwards.
TACGTGCATGAAAAAATAGAACCGGAATTGGGCTGAAAAATTATGTGGTTCTTGAATACAACCAATATCGTCAATTTGACAAGAAGATGGTTGTATATATTAACTATAAGTTTCTGGTTGGTGTTTGTGTTGGTGCCAATTCTGGCGGTGGCCTATCTTACGTTCCATAATCATCTCTTGCCAAAAGGGTTAATCAATGTACCGGTTGAGTTTTCCAGTGATCGTCGAAGTGTAGCAGATTTCACTAGTTGGTGTAATTCGAAAAACGATTTGACGGAGTATAGGCCAATGTTTGAGGCACAACCAGAATTGACATATCTTGTGAAATTGAATTTACATATGTACTGTAATCGGAATAGAGATGATGACATCTTCAGACTCCCCATCAAGTTGGTGCTTGGGGAAGGGAAAATTGGTGAATTCGAAGAGAAAGTGTTCGACACCCATTTTGTGGTTAATTGTGATTCTCGATTCTTGTATCAACAGAACAATTATTGGGTTCCGTATAACCTTCGGTTCTGGCTGCCTCCGATATTATCCAATTTGAATAAAAATGTCAAGGTTGAAATACCTCTTGTAGAATTGACAGGGTCGGAAATCCTCAAGTTATTGAAGAACGTGCTGATATTGCTTAATCATTGTGAGTACCCTCATATTGATGATCGAAACACTAATTTGGAATTTGAAGTTCAATGGGATGGATACCGGTTTTATTTACAAAAGTATCCGATTCAACTGTTCTTATATGGAGTTACAGTGTTTTGGAGCTTTGCGGCAACTTTCAGTATGATGACTGCCTTGGTAATGTTTGTCACCAGTGGTGTAGAAGAAACACCCCCAAAAGCATCATATGGTGGAATTGATAATGATTTTGATGACGATAATGATTTTGATAACGAGAATTTGGATAAATCTGTAAAAGAAGAAGAATTGGAGCAGAAGATCAAGATTGAGCCGGGCTCCACTAGTATGGAACGATTTCAACAGTAGATAACAGTTTATGCTATTGATAATACATATATAACTAAATAATCGTCTCTTCGTAAACCTCTATTAGTGTCTAAGCAGCATTAAGAGTCTTTGGATTAGCGTCCAGACTTAATAGAGGGATAATTCTTTTGAAATAATCAACTTCATTCCCGATGGAATTAGGTTTATCGGCGAATTGATCGACTTCAACTTTATTGACCAAATAAGCTTCATACTCTTCAACCAATGCATTCCATTCAAATAACGATTTACCTAGATTAATGAAATCGACCAATTTAAAATCATCAGTTGTTTCGAATAATCCGGAATCAAAAGATTGATTATAATCATCAACCGTTAAGAAAAAATCATCGGTACTTATATAAAATCTATTATAAGCATCCGATTGTAAATAGATCGATATGGAAGGAACTTTAGGTTTTCGTGGCACCCCAAAATATTCTTGATTTTGTAATACCTTACTAGTCTTCATCAAAAAAAACTTATCTCTAATAGCCTCTTGATCGGGCACAAGTTCAAACTTATAAACGGGTCTAACAATATCGGGAGGTAACCTGAATACCTCCACCGGGGTTTTCTGATCATCAATTGATGTGGAAACGGTTGTGATTGAACTTGATGATTCAGATAAATCAGTAAATGAGGTGGGATTAGAACTGAATGATAATAACAGGGGACTGGAAGAACGAGATTTCAATGAGTATGTTGATAATGACGTCAAAGAAACCGATTTCGAAGTAGCTCCGAAATCTCTTGATGGGGTTCTTGACATTTTACTTGGTTTTTCATTCTTCTTTTGATCGTCAACTGTTAGCATTTTAAATATTTTTCCAATAGAATTAACTAAGGAATTGGATCTTTTATATTCTTCTTCATTTTCATCTTTGGGTAAATTTGAACAAGAATAAATAGCCTCGTCAAAGATTTCAAAAGGGTGAGTCTTTTTCAACTCACTTGGAGGATATAATTTTGATACTTCATTATCATCTCCTTCTTGGTTGACCAATTCGGTGAGTAGAAATTCATCTTTGGCCATTGAAACTATCATCATCTTCCGATTAGTTACCGGGGTATCAGGTTTATAATAATACTGGTCTTTGTGGTCATTATTAAATTGCTGGAACACTCTAAATGATTCTGATAATCTATGGTCTATTTCCATGGATGTTTCAATGGACGTAGATGATTCAAAGTTGTTGATCCCAATAATTCTCCAAATGAGAAATCGGATATAGTAGTTTCTGACAATTGGATTCCAATGCATAAAAAGTTTCCTCCACATATCATTGGAGATAATCCAGTTGGTGAAGTTTTTCTTAAAGTGTTCAGTGGGGTTTTTAAGCCAAGGAGGGTTGGATACAGGGCCATCGATGGTCTCAGGGATTTTATCCCAGATGTTGAACAAGAAAGATATTGTTTTCAACACTATTTGAAGGTGTTCGGTATGTTGCAACATCAAGTAACAGCAATTCAACCAAAAGACCCAGTCAATATCATTTAGATAATTGGCATATTCATACACAATGTTGAGAATCAATGAATTCTTATTGAACTCATAGATAGTCATTTGTTTAGCGAAGCTCATAAGTATCATATCTACGTAACGAACAATTGAATCACTTAAAAAGATCTCCTTTCCGGTTATATCGTAATCAGGACTTAGAGTATTGAACTTCAAATCCCGTAAAGTTCTGAATATTTTAAACATGGAATTATAGTAGATGTCATTTTGTTTCAGGAGATTAATACTGGTAGATGGTGGGGAGAATTTGGGGATTTGAAAGTCCTGATTCATTTTAACATTACAGTTGTTTTTAGATATACGATTGATGGAAATCTGGATGATTTGAAATAAATGTGATAATATGACGATGAATCCAGGAGCATTTATAAGTACTTTATCGGTAACTTCCATGTCAGTTGCTGCTAGATAATGGTCTAGAATCCCGAGATAATGTCTTAAAAAAGAATTGAAAATATCACTATCACTATTGAGCCAACGTCTTACCCAAAGTCCATTTGGATCTTGGATCCCCTTTACCTGTTGTTTAGGAGGAACAAGACAATTGAGGAACCGTTTTTGATGCTTTGAAAGATGTTTGTTATTCAAGCCATTGAAGTTGATGAGATACTGAAGATGAGGCGGAAACAAGGATGTAAGTTGTGATAAAACATCATTATCAATTCCTTTAAAAGCCCTGAATATCGAGACGTTCTCCTCAAACACCGATTGTTTCACGTTCAAAAGAAACAATAACGCATTACTAACCCCCTCCAACTTAAAGAAAGAACAGGCAAATACTTTCCCGACAAAAGCAGAGATGGAAAGTGGTAAATGCTTGATGGAAGCCAATCTATTGATGGAGTATTCTAGCGTTAACACCAATAATTCATTATATGACAGTGATACTTGTGGTTCAAAGAGGTTCTGCTCCACAAACCATTCTTCTCGGGAGATTATTCTCGAGATGCTTTCCAAATATGCCGATCTATCTATGCTTGACATGTTATGGGAATTGATCAAGGAATTTAGGAGAGAACTCCACCATTTGATCAACAAAGATGACAAAATGGAGATCAAACTTTTGTACACCTTGGAGCCAATCAAGGTGGCTATATCCTTCAAGTGTTTGGCAAAGGCTTTGGACCGGAGGAAAGGTAATAGCACCGTTCTAAGTATATTGGTAGCGAAAATGCCATTCTGTTTCAGATTGAACTTATTGAGACCGATTTCCAACCGTTTGAAATGCTTCAAGCTTAGTTTGATAGACTTATCATGGTTGATGACTGAAGACTCCAAAGTGGGCGATTCCTTCATTATCCTGGATTTTTTGGGTTTGATTTTGGAGGTGGTGGTGACGGTATTGGTGGAGTTGGAGGAGTTGGTGGAACTGATGGATTTGTTTCGGGTGATGTTTTTCTGGAGTAGTCCGGAGGTCATCGTTAAGGGAGTCGGGATAACGAACGTGGGAATGTGGGAATGTGGGAATGTGGGAATGTGATGAAATTAATGGATTAATGGATTAGGGCTTCGCGATTGCTTAAGGTTTATTTTTAAATACAAATAGCTCGAAAAAGGTTGGAGCTGGGGTGGTTTTGAACAAAGGGCAAGATTGTTGAGGAGAAGGGACGAAGGTTAAGGGACGAAGGTCAAGGGGAAACGGTATAAAAAGAGAAAAGAAATGAAACAGGAAATGGCACAACGTTGCTTTATATTAGATAAATCGAATCTTTTTTCTTTGTTGAAAATCGTGGGAATGAAAATAAGAAAATAAAATAAATTGGCCAAAAATAAAAATAAATACCGGGAGGAATTACACACGAGAAAGATGGCTGGGGTGGGTGTTGTAGAGGGGATATTGTGTGTGTTTGTGTAGAGGGGAGATTGTGTGTGTTTGTGTATAGTGTGTTTGTGTTTGTGTATAGTGTGTTTGTGTATAGTGTGTTTGTCTAAAAGTGGTGTTTGTGTAGAAGGTATTTGTGCACAGTTGGTATCAGGGCTTTGTGGTTTCTGAACTTTTTTTGTCCGAAATAAGCTGCAGATTTCCAAATTGACCCTAAAGAAAATATTCTATTGTTGCGAAAAAAGCTTTTTTGAAACAAGAATCAGGGTTGCGTTGCACACCTCATGGAACGATTTGTATCAATTAGGTTATGGAGTATCTTACGAGAGATTTAAGCTTCTTGTTGTTTTGTGGTTTTGTGGTTTTGTGGTTTTGTGGTTTTGTTTTGTCGCTGTGTTGACTATTAAATACTGACTTCGGACGGACCTATGCCAATGCTGTACCTTCCGTTATATGTATGTTTGTCCCAATTAGGAAGAGCCGGCGCACGGGCTGTTGGCCTGCGTCTGATATGCACTGCTGCTTCAGACAGGAATGAGATTTGACAGATTGCCATGATTGATATTGGGTTGGAGGCCCCTGCACCAGTACATTAACATCTTGTGCTGGATAATGGGTTTCTGGGTAGCCAGGGGTGTGGTCAGTGCTACGTTCATGGTTGGTGCCCCTTATTATTGCTGTACTACTAATTATATACTTTATGTAGATATTGAAGTTGGGGCTTCATCCAAGTTAATTTTGATGGCAGACATTCGGGCTCTATATTCCTCCAATTGTAACTCAAGTTTGTTGACCGTTTCTTGGGTTTGGGACAATTGGGTTGCATACGAATCGGCAGTTTCTCTGGTTTCTTCCAATTGTTGTTGTACCGTTTGTAATTGGTGGTTTAAATCTCTGATTGTCTTATCATCTCCCACCATTTTCTGGTCCTGTACGTTTCTAGCGGCTTCGATTTTAGCCTTCTCTGCTGAAATATCCCCCAAATCTTGGGTGAGTTTTTGGATTTCATTGGATTTAACCGATAAGGTGGTTTCAAGGTCTTTCACCTTGGTTTGACTTGCCTGGTACTCGGTGAATGTGAGGGAGTATTCTTCTTTGCTTTGGTCGAGTTTCTCTTGTAGTTCGTCAACATGGGCTTGGGACGTGTTGTATTGGTCGGTAAGCGATTTCAATTCGCTTTTAATAGAGGTGACTTGTGATTCTGACACGTCAAGAGAATTGGCTTTTTGTTCGAGTTCCTTTGTGAGTTGGTTGATTTTGTTTTGGATACCTTTGATGATTTTTTGGTGTTGGGTTGTTTCTTCGTTTCCTGAGATGGTTTCAGTTGTGGTATTGTCTTGAAATGGTTGATGTTCGTCTTCTTCCTCTTCTTCTTCCTTCTTTTCAACCTCAAATACCTCGTCGTCTACCTCTACATCCAACCCCACAATGGCATCGATCTCCTTGAACAACAGATGGTACTTTTGTCTTACTACATCGTACAATTTGAAGTCCTTCGACTGCGCCAAGAACCGGGCCATGGTCTGTTTATATTTCTCCATGTAAGCATCAGAAGAATCCTTTGCTTCATCTCTTTCCTTGGACAATACTGAAAGTTGCTGCTCGAGTTTGGTGATTTCCCCGGTTAAAGTATCAATTTCAGACTTTGAATCGGAAAGCTTCCTATTTACGGCATCAATCTGGTCATTTTTCATCGATACATCAGATTCCTTAGTCTTAAGATCTTTCTTCAACTCGTCAAACGTGTCCCGGATATCCTGCAATGTTTCAGCTTCAAAACCTCTCTTGAAAACCTCAACGTCTTGAAGAGCATCTTGTTTGAGTTGAGCCGATTCCAATTGCTGGGAAAGTGTCACCACTTCATCTTCCTTCTCGTTGATTATCTCTTCCAATTTAACCAATTCCTGTTCATATTGGGACACTTTTTTGGTGGCGGCTTCGGTGACTTTAACGAAATTATTGGTTCTGTCGTCCAAAGCGTCCTTTAAATCGGATAATTGGGTCGACAATTGATCAATTTGCACATCCTTTGACAGAATCAACGTTTCAATCTCCGTGTTGAATTTGTGGCGATAAAACGTCTCGAGTCTCGTGGTTTCTTGTTCTGCTTGTTCGAGTTTTTTCGTAAGTTGTGCATTAGTGGACGATGTTTCAGATATGGTGTTTTCTTGGGAGTTTAACTGGGATTCAAGTGAAGAAATCCGGCTTTTCAACGTATTGATTTCCTGCTGGTGTTTGCTGATCTCCTGTTTGTAATTGACTTCTTTATCTTCGAAAAGAGTGGTGTTTGATTTGAGAACATCGTCAAGTTTGGTCTGTGCTGCCTGGGCTTTTTGTTTCAAGTCGGCGATTTCTTTGGCTGATTCGTGCAGTAACGTTTTGTGTTCGTTATCCTTACTTTGGAAAAGTGACAATATGAAGATGTTGATTGCTAGCAGAAGTAGTAATAGAAACATTGGTGGAAATGGAAATGGAAAATGAAAATATATTTTCTGAGAAGATGAGAAGTGTGGAGGTGGGATGGGAGGTGGGACGTGAAGAGGGAGATGAAAGGAGGGAGATGAAAGGAGGGAGATGGAATTGTAATGTTGTGTGGTGGTGTTGTGTGGTTTGTGTTTGTGTTTGTGTTGTGTTGTGTTTGTGTTTGTGGCTATTCATGTGTATTTGTGGAATTATTTTGCATAACTATTTAATTTATTTGCAATGGATGTCCTGCATTTGAATCTGGATGTCCTGCATCCAGGCCTCTAATAAGAGTTTGGATAGGTATTTGTATATATATTATCATCAGAAAGATGGGTATAGTTCAATCATAAAGTAGGTTATATTCTGATAGTGGGTCTATTTGAATGGATTGATACTGGCTTATCGAAGTTGTGGTCTGCAGTCTGGAAAATATGTTCGTCTATACAAGTACGTATATGGTTTACAAGGATGGGCTTTCCTTTAGATGATAGGTCTATATGGTGGTAGGGGACGTGGTACGGGACGTGGTACGGGACGTGGCCGCGTGGTGGTGGTAGCTTCGCTAGCGAGTTTACCTGAGATTACCACCGAGAGTTTACCTGACTTCCACTCTCCTATTACTCTATGTATTATGCATTGTATATCATTATATATTGTATATCATTATACACTGTATATCATTATATATTGTGGTGGGATAATCTACTCTTGTTTCCATATTGGCCCAAACCACCTTATACTTGTAAATATCTATCTTCTACTATACCTGCGTGCAGTTAACATCCCTTCCCTGTCGGTATTGTTTGTTGAGCAATTGCTGGCAATTAAGCTTTTCAATGACCAACCATGGCCTATGAAAATGATGTGATGGCCGCCGATCATGATAAAATCCACATAGATCGGGATTTATGGCTGTCGGGGTACGGGGTTACTCTACGGGTTAATGCAGGAAAAAGGTTTCTCCAGGATTTTCCCAATCGGGAAAGTTACCCTGTAGCTCTAACGCGGTGATTACTACAATCGGATTTAAACAGTCGGCCAAATATTCACCTGTGTATTCATTTAGGGTCCTCATCACGGTTCCCAACACGGTTCCCAACACTATAAATTCAGCCAATTCCCCCCAAATAATGTATTATCATTCAAATAAGTTACAAAATGACCGTTTCTTTCGTATCAGGTTTCACTGGTTATATCGCTTTACATATCGTAAAACAATTGTTAGATGCAGGACATACAGTTATTGGTTCAGTTAGGTCTCAAGAGAAAGGTGATAAGTATTCAGCTATTATTAACAACCCCAAGTTTTCATTTGTAATAGTTGCTGAGCTTGGAGATGATAATTCCTTCGACGAAACTTTCCAAAAAAATCCGGAAATCGAACATGTTTATCATGTGGCATCTCCACTAATTCTTTCACCTAAAGATCCCGAAAAGGATATTTTGCAACCAGCGATTGCCGGAACCACTAATATTTTAAGCAGTGCCCAAAAATATGGTAAGAATGTTACAAGGGTCGTTATTACAACTTCTTATGCTGCACATTGTGCTCCTTATGACACCTACGGCCATCCAAGCAAGGTTGTTACTGAAGAGGACGTTAGTTCTATGACGTATTTGTTCTCTAAAGTTTCGGGTGAAATGTGTTATTGGGGCTCAAAAGCATTGGCCAGTAAAGCCGCTTGGAAGTACATGCAAGATAATAACCCTCAATATACTTTAACTACCTTGGCCCCATGTTGGTGCTTTGGACCTCAAGCTTACGATGAAGTAGCAAAAGACCAGATTCCATCCACTTTATTCACCATTTCAGGGGTTTTACATGGAGATATCGACCATCTTGAAGCTTGCACACTTGTTATGGTTGATGTTAGAGATATTGCCAAGGGACATATCAAAGCTGCTGAAAATCCCCAAACTGCTGGTGAAAGGTTATTGATGGGAAAGAGAAAATACACCCCGCAAGTTCTTAATAATTTCATTGCTGAAAAGTTCCCAAAATTCGGGTTACAAAAAGTCCCACAGCAGTCGGAAGAAGACATTGCCTGCCCATTTGTGGACTGCAGTAAGACTTTGAAATTAACCGGTGTTGAGTTGAAATCTTTTGAAACAACTATCAGCGAAACTGTCGATCAAATGGTTAGAGTTGATAAGTATTAGGTGTAATTCCATTTGCTATATAGCCAAACTTAATTCTTTATGTGTACTTGTGAATATATTTGACCGAAAGCGGTTTTTGCAGCCAAAGTAATAGGGTCGTATGTCCTGTATATATCCCCAACATTTAAAATTTCCATGGTCTATGCAGGACATTGATAAACCAGGACAATAACCCAAACGATTCAAGTCAAAAACGTCGCCAAACCCCCCAAACTTCGGCAATATATCGCCCTCTTCCCCCTCCATCCACCCCTGTTTTCTCCATCGTCCCACCCCATTCCCCTCCAAAGCTTCATATGCCTCTCCTCCATGCACCACAGTCCTCAGAAATATCGTGAGACCTCAAATTCCCACCATAATGGACATCACCCCAGCTAATTTCAACACGGCCCGGCCCAGATCCCGGTCCAGAACCAGAAATTCTACCGCCAACTCCAGGTCGACGTCGGCAACCCGTCGGCCATCGCTTGGTAGTAGAAGATCGCTTTCTTCGTCGTCACTTACCAGGCTACAAATCCAGTGCAATGAAGATATAATTCCTTCGGTTTCTGCCGTGCTAGACAACACGTTACCGCTTGATTTCTTCAAGCAAGATATATGGGCACTCATCAAGGGCTTGAGAATCGGGAAATGGCACAAAAAACGTCTTGATGCCAAAAAAATTGGGGTTAATAGGATATCTGGAGCTCTTACAAACTCGATTTACAAAATTGAGTATACCGACGACAAGATCAAGATCCCGGCATTGCTTCTCCGGGTGTACGGGAAGAACGTCGATGATATTATTGATAGAAAGCTGGAATTGGAGGTATTGGTCAAACTTTCTCTCAAGAACATTGGTCCTAAATTGTTGGGGACCTTTAGCAACGGGAGATTTGAACAGTTTTTGGACGGATTTGTTACGTTTCAAAAGGAGCAGATTCGGGACCAGATTCTCTCACAGATGATTGGTCGGAGAATGAAGGATTTGCATTATAAGATTGATTTGGAGTACAAAGATTTCAAAGATAATGTTCCAATGTGCTGGAAACTTATCGATAAATGGCTTAGAATCTACGAGACCGACTTGAGACAAAACTTTAAACAACACCAGGTGAAAGATGAAGATTTATTCTTGATGCTGTACGATGATTTCAAAAAGAGCATTTATCTGTATAGGGATTGGTTATTTAGTAAATACCATTCGTCTGGGTTTGCATCGAATTTCAAATTCTGTCATAACGACACTCAGTACGGTAATTTGCTTTTACACGAGTCATTCAATCTGGAAGATATAGTGATAGATGTAGAACCAGTGACACAAATTGCAACAGCTGTGGCTAGTACCAGTAATAAGAAAGATAGCAGTTTACAAGTAATTGATTTTGAATATGGAGGTGCCAATTTCCCGGCGTTTGATTTGGCTAATCATATGTCTGAATGGATGGCTAATTATCACGATCCGGAAAAACTGTATTTTTTGAACGCTGATGCATTTCCGAGTCAATTAGAACAATTGAACTTGATTAAGGCGTATATTGAATACGACTTCCAGTATCCCTCCTCCAATTTGAAATTACGGGAACCGGATTTGAATGGTATTAGTGCAGCAGATTTGGTGCAATTTGAAATCAAAAAAATGTACAATGAATGTGTGTTTTGGAGAGCTTCGGTGCAAATTTACTGGAGTCTCTGGTCATTGATTCAAAACGGGAAAATTGGAGATGGGGTGGATGATTTGGGAGGAATCTCCGAGGAAAGAGGAATCGATAGTACCTATAAGATTACCACGGGATTAAACACCATAACTCTTGATGAATCAGCCATTGAGGATGATATCACGTCTTCCGATGATCTGTTTGATTACTTGAAATATGGTCAACAAAAAGCCGCTTTGGCTTTGGGAGATTTGGTCCAATTAGGTATTGTAGAGAGAGACCGGTTGGGTGGACAATTGGACCAGTTGAAACAGTTGGATTGCCAGTTGTTTGACTTGATATCCAAAGTGTGATGCCACCAGCGGTCTTATTGCTATGTATATAAGTGATACGTTATCTATGTTAATACGTTATCTAGCTAATGTATGTATTGGCTTGTCTCTATCGCATCGCCGGCTGTCGCAAATCTCCTCCACCATGCTCTCATTTAGAACCAGAGGCTACAACGGCTACGGAGTACAATACTCCCCGTTCTTCGATAACAAGCTTGCAGTGGCCACGGCAGCCAACTATGGGCTTGTGGGAAACGGGCGTCTTTTCGTACTAAATATCGAAAATTCCGGTCAAATTACACCCCAAATTTCCTGGGAAACTCAGGACGGTTTATTCGACGTTGCGTGGAGTGAAATTCACGAAAACCAAATTGTGTGTGCCAACGGAGATGGGTCTTTGAAGTTGTTTGACATGGCGGTGGGTCAATTCCCGGTCATGAATTATAAAGAGCATACGAGGGAAGTGTTTAGTGTTAATTGGAATATGGTGGACAAGGGGACTTTTGTCAGTAGTTCTTGGGACGGCACTATTAAGGTTTGGAACGGCGACCGGGCGGAGTCTCTCGCGACGCTTGGCGGTGGCCCTGGCGGAGCTGGACCTGGCACCATGGGAGCTGGAGCTCACACCACGGGAGCTCCCCCCGTGGCATCAACCGTCCATGGCGGGTCTCGTACGGGCCCCGGTCCCAGCCAAGGACTCACTGGAAACTGCATATACAACGCTACCTTTTCTCCCCATCTGCCGTCAACTATCCTCTCCTGTAATGGGGCCAGTAAAATCCAAGTATGGGATATCAGACTGCCAAATCCTCTATCTATAGAGTACATATCCCATTCCGGACTCGAAACTTTATCGTGTGATTGGAACAAATATAAGTCCAATATAATTGCTTCCGGTGGAACTGACAAACTGGTAAGAATTTGGGACTTGAGAATGATAAATAGAGTTGATCAAAATCTACCGGGAATTCCCAATTATAGTGTTAGAGGACCAAGTCCTTTGAACGAACTATTGGGCCACGAGTTTGCTGTGAGGAAAGTGGTATGGTCTCCTCATAACGGAGAAGAGTTACTCACCACTTCTTACGATATGACTTGTAGAATTTGGAACGATAAATCGAACGAAAGAGCCAGGTTTTTGAACACGGCGGTGGGGGGTTGTAGAGGTGTTATGAATAACCATCGAGAATTCGCTATTGGTGCTGATTATTCGTTATGGGGAGAACCCGGTTGGTGTGCTTCCACCGGCTGGGATGAAATGGTTTACGTTTGGGATAGTAAGCGGTTGTAGCCCTGGCCCGCTTGTTGCACAATCGCAAAAGTGCAAAAGTGCAAAAATGCAAAATTTATATATCTATCTAGACAGTATGCAGGACTTTCCCCATTGGGCAAATGAATAAATAAACATCTGAAGAGTATTTAACAACTTAGGACCCCAGAATCTGGATCAATTATCATGGAACTGATTTATTTCAATTTAGAATTCCAACATTTCATTAAAAACCTTGGATCGGTGGTTTTTGAAACTCAGAATGGGTTATGGCATTTGAATCAATTTCTGTTTTTAAATTATCCCCATCAGTTGCAAATCATTGAAAATTTCTCCGATATTAAACATGTGGTGGAAAAGTTGAATATTTACGATGGTATGAACCATATAGATTTGATTGAACCTACTTTTGAATCTTCTGTTATTACTGTGGTATTAAAGGGGACAAGAGAATTCATCAATTTCTCGAGAAACTTGGTTTTGAAACTGTATACTAGTTTAAGTTGCAAAACCATTAAATTGACTAATGCCCAAGTATTGCAAATGACTAAAAACGTCAATTTCTTTGATAAATTGAACCAACTTTCCATGTCACATTCTAAAGTCGATATCATTGTTGGTCCTGATAATTTGATGATATTCGGTGGGAAACACCAAGTGACAGTATTGGATACTGAAATAAAAATTTTGATTGATTCGATGATTAATGGTTACTATATTGATTGTGTCGATGTCAATCTTTCGGTACTTCCATTGATTGGGGGTCCTGCGTTACTGAACTTTTCGGAAATTGCCAAACAGCTGAAGTCTAATGTTTATGTTCCTGATTTATCACCTGACGTATATAACAGTAAAGTCTATGATAATGATGATTCCTACAAGATTTGGATTTCTGCTTCAACACCTGGTGAAATTACGGTAGCTAGAGGTCTTTTGTTGAACCTTATCACTAATTTACTGCCAAATTTCTATACTAAGAATATCCCAGTTTCGAAGGATAAAATGGATTTCTTGGTTTTACATCACCAACCGGAAATTTTGAATATCATGTTGGAAAACAATTCGTTTATCCATTTACCTACATTGGGAGAATCATCAAATGAAATGATTATTCAAAGTAACAACGAATCCAACGTCCATGATACCATAAGAGATATTTATCTCATCACCAGTAAGTACTACAAGCTTTTGGTCAACAGTGATAATTGTGCAAAATACCAACAAATTATTGAAATGATTGTCCAGAAATTTCAATTATCAGTGAAATTGAATGCCAGTGGTCTCGAGATTGTGGGACAAAATGATCAATTGAAATCGTTCTTAAGTGTGATTAATACCAGAGGATTGAATTTAAAAATCCAGTTAATGATTGAGGTCAGTAATGAACAAAAGGACTTTATAAGTGGTAAGAAGAATGGGAAAGTAATGAAAATTTTGAACCAACTTGATGCCACAGCCATTGTAAAGTTCTTACCCATCAACGAGTATAATTTCCTTGTTGACTACGTGATTGAAAACTCAGTAAATTTCAACTCATTACTTCATGCTATGGAATTGGTGGAAAATGAATTACCGGCTGAATTAAGATTCAATGTACCGGAAATGTTCCATAAATCAATCATTGGTAATGGGGGGTTAATCATCCAAAGTATTATGAAGAAGTATAATGTCTATATCAAATTTTCGAGTCAAAGTAAAGATAATTCAATTGGTAATAATTATTATGGATTCAAGAGATTGAATAACGTATTAATCAAATGTCCTACAAAAAACGCCGGCAATATAAAGCTAGTTAAGGATGAAATTGATGTATTAGTCGACAACTGTTCCAAAAATAATATGAACAACAATTACTTCAACAAAAATACCAACAACTCTGTTTATTGTTCAATTGAGTTCGAATTGTTAAAAGCCCATTATTTACTACTAATCAACAATTTCAAATTGAATAACTTGAACAATTTAGAAATTGAACATCAAAGTTACATTGAATGGCCGGAGTCGGTATCAGATTTCACCAATGACCCAAAACACATCTCCATTAAAGGGTCTGATATTAAATTGAAGTTCTTCATCAACCATTTAATTGCCAATTTACCATACAATCACAAGCTCGTATTGGATTCTGACCATAAATCACTTTTGGAGTCTAGTAGATTTAGAGAAGAAGTGGTGAGTGGTTTAAAGTTACAAGGAATAGAATTGACGATAATGCCGCAAGAAATATGGTTAAGCTATTACGACCAAACTAAGGTTACAAAAGCCATTGAAACGATTACAGCGTTTCTTGTGTCAGAGAATGCCACTGTGGTGGAACACAAACGTTTCCAGTACCTGCCAGTGTCGGTGAACTTGAATGAAATCAAATTTGACAATGATAAAAAAGATAGACGCAAACAAAGGCCATTGCACAAAATCACAAATGAGATATAACCATCGAATTTGCATCGATGCAATTTGCAGCAATTGCTGCGAAAAACCCAAAAAAAATAAAAATAAAAATACGGCTTTCCAACGATCAAATTGTATAGACATGCATCTGGCATTACATAAGTAACAATATATACCCCAAAAAAATAACCATGCAATCCAAAGTATATCAACAACACCACCCAAGGCCAAGAAAAACCGACAAACCCCCCACATAATCGAAAAGCAGCTGCATGTATCAACGGCCGTCGGCATAATCAGCAGGGGCTATATGCAGGACAGCTCAACAAATAAATTTTTCACCAACCATAAAGCCTGGAGAATTCCCACAACCAACAAAATCGCCAAGATGGAAGCGGTTGAAGCAGTTAAGAAAGAAATCGCAAAGATTGATTTTGTGAAATTTGGTTTACCATCAAAAGATATTTGGAAGTTTGACTATGGAAAAAGCCCAATTCCTCCATCACCTTTTGAGAATAGTACGTTAACATGGTTATTTAACAAATCTATGAACGTTTCGTTCCCGTTGACAATTGCCATTGTGTATTTTTCATTTGTGCATTTCATCAATCCCAGAGTGGTTGATAGACAAATCAGAGCCAATAAGGATCCAAAGGCCAAGAGGCTTCCTGCCGCTCCAGTTTTTTTCACCAAGCAGGCATGGTTTAAAGGGTTTGTCATTTTACATAATTTATTTTTATGTATATATTCAGCTTGGACATTTGGGGGCATGCTTTTATCTATCAACAATACCAAGAAGTTGATCAAATTGAATTACGAAAACCATAACTTCAAATTTGAACTGAGGTTTCAGAGCTTCTTTCAAAGTGTGTGTGACGTAGATAATGGATTATTCAATTTGGATTTACCGTTCAATAGTTTATTATTGTATGGATGGTGGTTTTATGTGTCGAAGTTTTATGAAGTATTGGACACGGCCATTATCTTGTTGAAGGGTAGACCATCATCATTGTTGCAAAGTTATCACCATGCCGGAGCTATGATGTGCATGTGGGCCGGGATCAGATTCCAAAGTCCTCCAATTTGGATCTTTGTCGTATTCAACTCATTTATTCATACTTTGATGTACTTTTATTTCACGTTAAGTTGTTTGAAGATTAGAGTTCCCATGATATTCAAGAGACTTTTGACGTCTATGCAAATTACCCAATTTGTGGTTGGAGGATCTTTGGCCTTATTACATAGTTTTATTTATTTCACTGATTTGAGCACCAACCGGTTGATTAATTGTATTTCTACTCCAGACCAGGCATTACCGTTAATTATCAATGTCAGTTACTTGACACCGTTGACGATGTTATTTGCTGCCTTTTATGTCGATAGTTATTTGAAGAGAAAGGCTTGAACAGAAGGGTCTGATTTTAGTTCCTGCATATAAATAGATGAATACATAAATAATCTGGAGATGCTGTTGGAGTGCGAGCGAGATGTTCGAGTGCGAGCGAGATGTTCGAGTGCGAGCGAGAGATGCTGTTGGAGTGCTCGCTCGCTCGCGTTTCCTATTACGTCACTGGAGAATATCACCATATAAACTACATCAAACATGGGTTCAGTGGATGACAGGTCGCATGACAGGTCGCATGACAAGAATGACCAGGAGCCGGAAAGTGAGCAGTTGCTTGGAGGCTTTTCTTCCGCCAAACAGGCCACTCGCTTGAACAAGCATGAAAAAATCATCAGTAATCGGAATTTCCCCGATTTGAAAATGGATACCTATCACAAGGAACGGGGCAGCGACGGCGGCAGCGACGGTGGTAGCGGCAGCGACGGTGGCGGTGGCGGTGGCGGTGGTAGTGGGGGTGACGGTGGTAGTGACGGTGGTGGTGACAACGACGACGACGACCCCGTCCGGTTGACGTCGGAGTACGTCGACGATTTCGGTAACCCGTATAACCTCGATTTCGACGCCAAAAAATACACGTCGAAACTCCTGTTCAAGGGGAATCGATTGGTGTATTTCACGTCGGCGTTTGTGTCGCTTTTTGTGTCGTTATTTGGGTACGAACAGGGCGTTTGTTCGGGGATCTTGACGTTTGTCACCTTCAACAGCTACTTCAACAATCCCACGGCCACCGAGGTGGGGTTGATCATCTCGATTTTGGAGATTGGCGCCATGGTGTCGTCGTTGATGGTGGCTCGATTGTCGGACAAGTTTGGCCGGAAACGGACTATATTGATCGGGACATTTGTGTTTATCATTGGCGGTACCTTGCAGAGTTTTGCCGTCAATTTGTATGTATTTTCTGTAGGTAGAGTATTGAGCGGTATTGGGGTGGGGATCTTGAGTACCATGGTTCCTTCTTACCAGTGTGAGATTTCTCCCAGTGAAGAGAGAGGTAAACTTGTATGTGGGGAGTTTACTGGTAATATCACCGGTTATGCCTTGAGTGTATGGGTGGATTATTTCTGTTATTTCATTCAAAATGTTGGTGATGCCCGGGAAAACCCCCATTCGTTCGCCGCCAATTTGAGTTGGCGATTACCGCTTTTCATCCAGGTGATTATAGCGTTTGTATTGTTTATAGGAGGGTTCTTTATCGTTGAAAGTCCTCGATATTTATTGGATGTTGATATGGATCAACAGGGATTTCATGTCTTGTGTTTATTGTATGATCTGTCTCCCGAATATAATAAGGCAGTCAAGGAATTTTTCTTGATTAAAAACAGTATTTTGCATGAACGGGTATTGATCCCCAAGTTTGAAAGAAGTTGGAAAAACATGTTTAAAAACTATTTACTACGAGTATTGATTGCTTGTTCCGCTTTTGCATTTGCCCAATTCAACGGCATAAATATCATATCGTACTACGCTCCCATGGTATTCAAAGAAGCTGGTTTTAGTGATGCCAATGCCCTATTAATGACGGGTATCAACGGTATTGTGTATCTTTTACTGACCATACCTCCATGGTTTTTGGTGGATAAATGGGGCCGGAAACCCATTTTAATCAGTGGAGGTGTCGCCATGGGAGTTTGTCTATATTTAATTTCTTGGATCATATTCATGGATCAATCGTATACCCCCGATTTGGTGGCAGTTTTGGTCATTGTATATAACGCAGCTTTTGGTTATTCTTGGGGTCCAATCGGGTTCTTGATTCCCCCAGAAGTGTTCCCGTTGGCCATTAGAAGTAAAGGGGTTTCGTTGGCCACGGCCACCAATTGGTTGGCCAATTATATCGTGGGACAAATGACGCCAATTCTTCAGGATCTGATCAAATGGGGGTTATATTTATTTCCTGCCACTTCTTGTGTAATTTCGGTTATTGTAGTGATATTCTTTTATCCCGAGACAAAGGGGGTCGAATTGGAAGATATTGATAGAGTATTTGACGATTTTTATAAACGAGGTGATAAACCCAAGATGAATGATTATGTTAGTGTCAATGAGCAGAGAGAATTGGAATTGGAGTTGGAAGAGTTCGATTATGAGGCTGATAGTTTCCGTCGCTGAAGAGTTGCTGGGGCTAGTATCTCGTGTTTGTAGACAATAAAAGTTGCTGGGACTAGTATCTAGTGTTTGTAGACAATAAAAGTTGCTGCCAAATTGCCAAACTGCCAAACTGCCAAACTGCCAAAATGTAACCTGGCCAGTGTAACAGTAAATCGGGTGATGTACAGGTACACCAGGGGATTATGCAGGTTTGACCATGCGATAGTTGAGAGGGGCTGACCGGAAGTGCAGGTTAGTTTGAGATTTAGATAGTAGTAGAGACAAATGTAACAAGGAACTGGGGGAAGGCGGGTTTCCCGATAAGGATGTCCCGATTCGGGGGACAGAGCCATGGCATAACATATGGCACCAATTCTTGATAAGACATGCCACGAAACGAGACGACACGAGAGACGACAAATGGTGCAGGCGGATAAACACCCGTACAAAGTTAAATCCATCTAAGACATGGCACAAAGAGCCGCTTGACGAGTGGGACGATTTAGAGAGCCGCATAGTAATTCAGGATTATGCGACCGGTCGGCCGCCCCGGTGAAATGTCGTATGGTTAGGGACCACTACCGACGCCAGGGCCGCACGACATTTTTTTTTTTTTATTTTAATTTTTTATTTTCTTTATCAAATCTTGGATTTGCCGTACCCAAGATATAAATACTCAGCAATTCCTAATTTTTAGGCGGCATGTCGGTACCAATTGCAATCCCTAATCTGAGACCCGAAGATCTGAGATATCGGGATCTGAGATATCAATACCAATACCCATATCTGAAACCCCAATATCTGCGGTATCAGCATCGAAGATACCTGTCCCCCAAAAATTCCTATTCAAGACGTCAAAGTATAAGTCGATTATCCACCGAAAAATACATAAGTCTCAGAGATATAAGAGGTAATAGTACCAATCATCCCCTTGAAGATACTGAAAGCGATACCGAAAGTTTATTTGATGATCTGTTTGATACCAACAGTATCGATACCCAAAATTCCGATGTGTCAAATATATCTCAAGTATCAGTATCTCTGTCGCAAGTATCATCATTTTTATCCCGTTTGTCCCCAAAAAGGAAACTTGGTATCTCATTTAAAAAAACCATATCGCAGAAAAAGACCAAAGATATCCTACACTTTTTAAGTAATGAACCAAGCGTTGAAACCCTACCAAGTATAGAACTAGAAACCTTTAAAACTACCGATACAAAATCAGAAATACCTGTCACCAAAAGCAATTTTAAAAATAGAGATGAAAGAATCAATACCAAATTCTTAAGAATGTATGCCATTGATTACCATTGTAGAGATACCGGATTATTACCCCATTCCAGTAGCGATATCATAGCGATATCGCAACTTGAATTCCATGAGAAGCATAATTTACATCGTCTTTCCGCCAATTCCCGCGATAAATTATGGCAAAATATAATTCTCCCGCCCCGGAATGACGCGGTTCCCCGTAATAGTGCGAACCACTTGGATTATGTTTTTAATGGTACCGATGGTACCGCCAGTGGTGCGCACTCCCGTGCGCACTCCAGTGCCCACGCCGCCGTCCCCCTGGCGCCTCTCGCCCGGAAGCATGGCGACTACTTACCTTGGTCTTCCGACATGAAACGCAGCTTGAAGCCTTGTGGCATTGTAAATAGAAAACCATTGGTTAATGGACTTAATCCTAATTCTGGGGTCACCCATTCGCAATATACTGTAAAGGGGTGGATCAACCATAGATGGATTAGCCACGATAATGATAATGATAACGAGTAATGAATATATAATAGACCATTAGTGATTGTAGAAACGTGGATCGGAACCTCCGACGTGGCCCCTCCGACGTGGCCGCTCCGTCGTGGCCGCTCGCTGCGTAGAATGTCATCACTCGAACCAAAATACCGGGGTGCGTCATGGCTGACAGTGGGCAAGTCAGGTCGAGCCGGAGAACCGTTTGACAATAAGCGTCGCACCACCCATTAATCGCACCAACCATTGATCTAATTGCTCGCGGCGAATTACTTAATTAGGATAAGGTTTCCCTCCCAAGTCAAATTGCGGCAAAATTTATGGCCAGCTCCGAAACGACATTTTTGCGCCGAATCTCTGTCGAGTTCAATTTCATCCTTCACTCCCTCCACCGCAAAGCGCTAATCCTTGCTTCCTGCATATTCCGTCGTCAATCATAATATTGTCCCATTTTGGACGAGTATTAATGTTTTTAATAACTGTAGAGCCTATCAGTCTTCTTGTCTCATACCAATTGTAATCTCTTCTCCCTGCACACACCTATCGTTTAGTTTTTTTCCCGAGTCAAAATGTTGCATGCCCACCAAAATAGCACATACCGAAATCTACGGCCGGGATAATATTTACCCGCGTCGATTTTTTGTGAGAGACGATTCTCGCTCACGTGCTGCCAGTTAGGGCTCGTCTTCCCCTGCCGCATCAACATCAAGTGAAAAATTATTAATTTTTCACTCATCTCATACCATAATGGCTCCAAAAGGAAAGAAAGTTGCTCCAGCCCCATTAGCTTCCAAGAGTGGTAAAACCACCAGTGGTCCAGTTAACCCATTAATCGAATCCACCCCAAAAAGTTTCGGTATTGGTCAAGACATCCAACCAAAGAGAAACTTATCTAGATTCGTCAAATGGCCAGAATATGTCAGATTACAAAGACAAAAAAAGATCTTGTCCATGAGATTAAAGGTTCCACCAGCAATTGCCCAATTCTCTAACACTTTAGACAAGAACACTGCTGCTCAAACTTTCAAATTATTCAACAAATACAAGCCAGAAACCAAGGCTGAAAAGAAAGAAAGATTAACCAAAGAAGCTGCTGCTATTGCCGAAGGTAAATCCGCTAAAGACGCTTCTCCAAAACCAGTTAACGTCAAATACGGTTTAAACCACGTTGTTTCTTTAGTTGAAAACAAGAAGGCTAAATTAGTTTTAATTGCCAACGATGTTGACCCAATTGAATTAGTTATCTTTTTACCAGCTTTATGTAGAAAGATGGGTGTTCCATACGCCATTGTTAAAGGTAAGGCTAGATTAGGAACTTTGGTTCACAAGAAGACTGCTGCTGTCGCCGCTTTAACCGAAGTTTCTTCTGCTGATGAAGCTGAATTAGCTAAATTGGTCTCTTCCATCAATGCTAACTTCATTGAAAAATACGAAGAAACCAGAAAACACTGGGGTGGTGGTATCTTAGGTGCCAAGGCTACTGTCAAGAAAGCCAAGAAGGATGCTAACACTGAACCTGTTGTTATTGCTTAATTAAAGAGTAGTGACTGTAAGATGTAGATAATATACATATTAAATTACTAGATATCATTCATTGGAAGTTCGAAATACCATCGGGAGAACTCTCTTATCAGGATTCTTCGATATCAATGATCACCTTATTGTGCTCTATATAGTACAGGCATATACTCAGGTCTATAGTACAGGCATATACTCAGGTCTATACAGTTGTTATATGACCATATGTTGCACACTTCTAAGCTTGTCTATCATTAACCAATTTTCAAACCAAATATACTATATGCCTTCGTCTCTTAATCAGCTGGTTGACTTTGTTCTATAAAAGCCAGATCCTTCAATTACCTGCATCTTTCAATGGCTGCAAAATCACCGCCAGTATGTCCCATATACCCTTAATCATGCAACCGGTCAAACCCGGCCAAAATTTCCCCAAATTTCCCCAAAAATGTCCCCTTCGTCTCTACATCCAATACATTCTCCTACAGCCAAACCCCCAGCCGCCAATCAATGACAATGCCATACTCTTGTCCTAGGCCCCAAAGTCCCCAGTAGCGGGTCGTGTACGCCCATTTGCTCAACCAATTACAACCAAGGTTTTTCTCATTTTCAATGAAAAAAAAAGACTATCTCACAATGTCATTCTTGAAAGATTTAATAGAGTCAGTGATCCCAACTGCTTTTGCCGATGATGTATGTACCGTTTTAATCCCCTGTTTGAGAGGACCACCCCCTGCTTTTCCCCAAGAAAAATTGGCCAAATTCATCCAGTTACCTCGATTTCACTTCCAGCTACTAACATTGTAGGAACCAGATGTAGAAGAAGAAACCGCTGAAGAATCTACCGAAGAAAGTACTGAAGAAGACTCCGAAGAAAGTACTGAAGATGCTTCCGAAGACGATGCTGAAGATGCTGACGGAGACGACGACGATGAAGATGAAGATGAAGACGAAGATGACGACGATGAAGATGACGAAGATGAATTATCTGACCCATTAGACACTCTTAGAGAAGAATGTGCCAACACCGCTCCTTGTAAACCATTTGGCCATCATTTCCACGAATGTGTCGAAAGAGTTACCAAAGAACAAGAAGAAGAAGGATACGAAGAAAAGGACTACAAGGAAGACTGTGTTGAAGAATTTTTCCATTTACAACATTGTATTAATGATTGTGTTGCACCAAGATTATTTGCTAAGTTAAAGTAATATTTATAGTAATAGAAAAGAAACGAAGTCCCGGAACAGGTACCACAAAACCACAAAACCACAAAGAACAACACAATGAACACAAAGAACAGGTAACATGATGAACCAGGCAATAGGTTCGCGCAATGTCTGTCTCCTGATTTGTATTTTTCTAGCTCCTTCGAGGCTCTATAGCTCAGGCTCTGTAGCTCAGGCTCTTTTTAGCTCAGGCTCTTTTTACTCAGGCTGTATCATGGGTACATGTGTTATGTATGGATGTCTATATATCCTATCATATGCCTATATATCCTATAATATCTCTGCATATCCTATCATCTCTACATATCCTATCACATCCCTATCATCTCTACCTATCTCTACCTATCTCCGACCTTCTATGCACTCACTCTCTCACTCACTCACTCACTCGCTCTCTCGCTCCTCCCACTGTGCCTTTTCATTCGGCTTCAATATGCGACTTCTTCAGTTAAGTCAATTAAATATCATGTCTGCACAAGAAGCCACCAACGCCACCGCCGCTGCCACCGCCAATGATGGTTCCACCGACACCACCGCCGGCGTCTCCACCACCGACGTCCCTACCACCGGCGTCCCCACCAACACCATCATCCCCGACAGAATCTATATCGGTAACGTCGATTTCAAAGCCACCGAAGACGACGTCAAATCATTCTTCGAAAACTTGTCAGTTAAAGAAGTAAGTATTCCTAGCAAAACCAGAACTTTTGGTAACAAAACTATCACCAAACATTTGGGTTTTGCTTTTGTTCAATTCGATAAAGTTGTCGATGCCGATACCGCCATTGATCAATTCAATGGTAAGGAATTCAAGGGGAGAAAGATTTATGTGAAAAAAGCGGTTTCCGAGTTATCGGAAGATGAAAAGAAGAAGAAGAATGAATTGTTCAGAGCTAAGAAGGAACAGGCTGAAAAGGCTAAGGCTGAACTGGCAAAGAAGGCAAAAGAGGTCAAGAAGGCGAAGAAGGTTGACAAGATTAAGGCTAAAAGAGCCGCTAAAGCTGCCAATGGTGATGCTGCTGCCAATGGCGAATCTGCTGCCAGTGGTGAAGCTGCTGCCAATGGTGATGCTGCTGTCAATGGTGATGCTACCAGTGCTACTGCCGCTGGTTCTGCTGCCAAAGCTCCAGCCGGTACTCCATCCAAGGATACAATCTTCATCACTAACCTTGACTACAAGGGTAACTATAAGATCTTGACCTCTCTCTTTAAAGACCTCAAACCTAAATGGATCCACGTTCCAATTAGGAGAGTTCCTCGTCATGTCTATGCCAGACAAAAGGCTTTGGGTAGAACCATCTTCAATAAAGGAATTGCCTTTGTTAAGTTCGGCGATGAAGAAACCCAGAAAAAGGCCATT
The DNA here is from genome assembly GCA_030574815.1 of Yamadazyma germanica. Taxonomy (NCBI): domain Eukaryota; kingdom Fungi; phylum Ascomycota; class Pichiomycetes; order Serinales; family Debaryomycetaceae; genus Yamadazyma; species Yamadazyma germanica. The sequence goes on along the minus strand of JAJMFS010000009.1, from coordinate 49,422 downwards.
GAACAATTCAATGGTAAAGAAATCCATGGTAGACAAATTATTGTCGATGTAGCTATTGATGCTAGAGTTCCAAAAGATGAAGATGTCAAGGCAGAAAATGATATTGAAAATTAGGTATTTAGTTATTAATTTAATTGAATATGGTGGTAGATGTTGTAGGTCTATATGTTTTGCTTCTTCTCTCTTATCTTTTTTCTGTATTTGCCTGTATTTGATTATTTAATTAGACATTTAGGAATATTTTGTTTTTGCGAAAATGGCTGCAAATTATTAAATTCAAGAATAAGGGTAAGAATAATAAAGAGTAGTAATAGTAATAAAAAAGAGTGACAATAAAAAAAGAGTGATAATAATAGTAAGAACGGTAATGGGAACTATAAAGTAGAGACGAAGATAAAATACAGAGGTTTGCAACGTTAGGTGACTATAATTGCAAGAATGTAGTACCAATACGATTAGCAAGACTTACAGATTTAATATGAATATACAGGAACAGTTATTCTCTGAAATATCAGGAAATACTAAAGTTGCCTATAAATTGTACACCAAATTATACCACTACACAATACCCTACAAAAGTTGCCTATAAATTACACAAATTACATCACACACAATACCATACAACACATAGGCTTCCATCCATTCCTGTATAAACCATCCCAGCCCACCAGACAGGGAGTGCCAAACACAGTAAATCAGGAACACTCACCCACAATTCGCACACTTGTGTGCCAGGTTTTTGTCACCTGACCCTGTGACTGTCAAACTATCACTACTTCGCAATACATCTGAAAAATAAAAAATTTTCAACTAAGCATTAACCATGGGTAGAGTAATTCGTAACCAAAGAAAAGGTGCTGGTTCTATCTTTACTGCCCACACCAAGGGTAGAAAAGGAGCCGCCAAATTAAGAACCTTAGATTACGCCGAACGTCATGGATACATCCGTGGGGTTGTCAAACAAATCATCCATGACCCAGGTAGAGGTGCCCCATTAGCCAAGGTTGCCTTCAGAGATCCATACAAATACAAATTAAGAGTTGAAACTTTCATTGCCAATGAAGGTGTCTACACTGGTCAATTTGTTTACGCCGGTAAAAAAGCTTCTTTAAATATCGGTAACATTTTACCTTTAGGTTCTTTACCAGAAGGTACTATTGTCTCTAACGTTGAAGAAAAAGTTGGTGACAGAGGTGCTTTAGGTAGAACTTCTGGTAACTACGTTATCATTATTGGTCACAACCCAGATGAAGGTAAAACTAGAGTTAAATTACCATCTGGTGCTAAGAAAGTTTTAAACTCTGATGCCAGAGGTGTTATCGGAGTTGTTGCCGGTGGTGGTAGAATTGATAAACCATTATTAAAGGCTGGTAGAGCTTTCCACAAATACAGAGTTAAGAGAAACAGCTGGCCAAAGACTAGAGGTGTAGCCATGAACCCAGTTGATCACCCTCATGGTGGTGGTAACCATCAACATATCGGTAAAGCTTCTACTATCTCTAGAGGTGCTGTTCCAGGTCAAAAGGCTGGTTTAATTGCTGCCAGAAGAACTGGTTTATTACGTGGTTCCCAAAAGACTCAAGAATAAATTATTTAGTCGATTTGTAAAAAATATAATGATAAATAGTTTGACAAGTGTAGTTCTCTATTTTGTTTATCCCCGTTTTATTTATTTCTTGGTAATTATTTAACTTGTAGATATGAGGGGATTATGCATTTTGACCGGCGGCAATAACTGGGGCGGTGGCAGTAGTTGCGTTACCAATGTTAACATTAACGGCACTGGTAGTAGATTTGGGATCAGATGCAACAGTTTCATTTTCATTTTCATTTTCAACTTCTGCAACAGCGACAGGGTCGACTGGTTCAGATTCAACCGGTTCAGGTTCGGCCTTTGCTTCGGTGTTTACTTCAACTGTGGTAGGTTTTGCTTCACCAACTGCTGGTTCCGGTTTCTCTAAGACTTCGTTAACACCTGCTTCATTTGGTTTAACAGTATTCAATTCTTTATCTTGGAGATCGAAAACCTTTTGAATCTTGGCCAAATGAGCTGGTTTAAAACGGGCCCATTTGAAAATCTTTGGTGTTTTAAATTTACTCACTTCCTTAATGACTTCATCTAACAGCTTATCAGTTCTCAAGGTAACAAGTGCTTCTTGAAGATGGCTTCTTTTCCAAAAATTTTTCCTGTGGTTATAAACGATAACTCGTTTGACTCCGTAATCTTTAAAGAAATCACAAACATCTTCTTTACTAACACTATTATGAAGATTTTGAACCAAGATGGTGTCGAGAGACGTTTCGTAGAGGAAAGCTTCATCTTTTGTTGCTGCACCATTAGTGCCATTAGCAACATGATCATTGGTAACCGCATCAGTAGCAACATGATCACTGGTAACCGCATCATTAGCAGTAGCAGCAGAACCATCGGTAACACCGTCGTTAGAAGCATTAGCGCCAACGTCACCATTGACACCATTGGAGTCTGCCGCAGAAGTAGAATCCTCACTAGTAGTAGGTTTACCAGTCTTTTTCCATCTGCTTCCCCGTGGGACATAAGGAACGTGTAACTTGGCGTAGACAGGGCGACCATTAAACTCGGCCCCATTAATACTTTTTGCCGCCTTCAGGGCCTCCAATTCGTCGGAAAACTCAGCATATGCAATGCCTAAAGGCTTACGAGTGGATCTGAATTTAACGGTATGATTTGGAATAAAAACCTTTATTCTATAAATGGTTAGTATAGGTTGCAAATGATACATCACAAGTGATACATCGCGCCTGAAAGCGTTAAAGAATGGGGAATTTCGCCGGGGAAAAACTATACATACGGAGAGAATTCCGACAAGAAGTCAGATAACTCCTTTTCAGAGGAGTAGTAGTCGATGTTGCTCATATATACGATGTTGTTTGACATTTTTATTCTATAAACTGGGAGATTTGTGGATATAGCTGCAAAAAAATGCGCAGAAAAAGGAAAAGGAAAACAGGGACACAATCAGTCCTGCATGAAATACACAGGGACCGATAGTCCTGTGATGGTGGATGGTAAAGTCCTGTGTATAGGGAGATGTCATCAGATAACGAATGTGTTATACCAGTGTTATGTAGATTGAGGAAGTGTTAGAAAGGGTGATAACACAGAAAGATTATCGTAGAATATCTACGAAGTTTGGTGGGTTTTCCCGAAATTTTGGACCTCAATTGGTGGACTTATATAAACGGTTGAGTAAGCGACCTGCATAATGCAAAGCATACACCATGATATGTACATATGCAATCTACACTAATATACACAAGACACACGTAACAAGACACACGTAACAAGACACACGTACCAAGACACAAAAACACACACGTACCAAGACACAAAATACACGTACAAAATACATGTACACAAAGACTCTACATCCGTCAACCACAATACTCAATGAATCAATCAGCTCTCAGTCAACTTGCTTTGATATGTTCCTGCACACACTCCATCCACTCACACTATCTTCCCGTCACAAGACATACAACTATCTAATTATATATATCAACATATACCTATACAGCTCTACAACTATACAAGTATCAACACACAACAACATGTATACATACATCTGTCTACATCTGTCTCTAGAACAATGATACATCTATCACCTACTCCCAAATATTCCCCATCCACCGATTCTCACCTCACTTCTCACAACTCCATTTTTCACGCAGAACTTTTCACCAACTTGCCCCAATCATGAAAGTCATATACCAAGAAAACCCCAGAACCATAGGTTTATATTCCCACACACACACACTTCTCTTCCGGGAAACGTCCCCCAACACACAGGGCGAAAGTGTAGTGTCAATCGAGCTAACTCCCAATGCCCAGATCAAAAACAACGGATTCAAACCGTTAATCCAACGGGAAGTTACAGGTTTTTTGGGGTTTATCAACATTGAAAGTCAGGTATTTCTCGCTTTTATCACCGGATCATTGCCACGGGTTGCCACCCCTGTCGAGGGTGAATCGGTCGATAAAATTTACTCCGTCGACTTTGTTTCGTTGCAAAAGGATACGTGGGACTTTGCTACTCTTGATACTAACGGGATGCCCGTGTCAACTAACGCCACCGGATTGGCTGAGTACGATGACGATAATACCCTCTACACGACGGAACCCCACCCGGCCAATGAATTGAAGAAGTTGTTGTCGAATGGGCTGTTTTACTACTCGACCGATTTTGATTTGACGTCGTTGCTTCAAAATAGAGGAATTGGTTATAAACGGGGCGACAAACTGCACTACCTGGAGGAATATATGTGGAATTCGTTCATGATGGCCGAATTGATTAAATACCGGGAAAATTTGGACGAAAATATCCAGCCTATACTTGATGATAATCAATTTATGACTACGGTTATTCGAGGATTCGCCAAAACTGTCAATTTGAACTCTAAGGGTGATACTATCACCATAGTTTCTAAACAGTCTTGGAAACGAGCCGGGACTCGTTTCAATGCCAGAGGTATCGACGATAATGGGGATGTGGCCAATTTCGTAGAAACCGAATTTATTTATAATCATTTATCGAGCCAGCTGATTCTGTCCTTTATGCAGATTAGAGGGTCGGTCCCTGCTTTTTGGGAACAGGATTCGACGTTGATCAACCCTAAAATCACTATCACCAGATCAGCAGAAGCCACACAACCAATATTCAATAGCCACTTTGATAAGGTATGCCTGAAGTATGGGGTTTGTCATATAGTCAATTTGCTTTCCAAGACAAAACCAGCAGAAGTAGCCGTACTGAATCGATACAAGGAATTGTATACCAATTGCGATAGAAAAGATGAATTATCATATACTGAATTCGATTTCCATCATGAAACAAAGCAAAATGGGGGTTTCAGTGCTGCTACCAAGATCTTGCCCCTGTTGTTTGACTCTTTAGAACAATTTGGCTGGTTTTCTTACGATGTTAATCAAGGAGAAACTATCACCAAACAAGATGGGGTGTTTAGGGTCAATTGTTTAGATTGTTTGGATAGAACTAACTTGATCGAGCAGGTGGTTTGTCAAAACGTATTGGAACATATTTTGAATAATGAGAGATCCGGTTCAAGATACGAGATCCTGGATATTTTAGCCAAATATAACGCTTTATGGGCCGACAACGGTGACGCTATTTCCCAGATTTATACCGGAACTAATGCATTGAAATCATCATTCTCTAGATCAGGGAAAATGAATTTAGCAGGGGCTCTTTCGGATGTAACCAAGTCCGTCTCAAGAATGTACCAAAACACCTTTGTTGATAATAAAAAGCAATCGACTATGGACATTTTATTGGGTTACGATTCGAAATTCTCTTCCCCAGTAAGAATATTCGATCCGGTGGGAGATCACGTCCAAGAACAGCTTCGGTTAAAAGAACATACTTTTACTACATACGAGAACATTCTTATTTTCACCGGAACTCTTAACGTGAATGCTACTTTACCAAACCCACAATTTGACTTAACATCATGGCTTTTCCCTGACGAAAATACCGATTTACCTTTACCAGATATCTATGCTATTGGACTTCAAGAATTGATAGAATTGAATGCTGGGTCGATATTGAATGCTGATACATCAAGACCCGTTAAATGGGGGAAATTGATTGAAGCTCAATTAAACAGCCAATCTCAACAGTATTTACTCTTGAGAACTGAGTCGATAGCGTCGATGACGATATTGTTTTTTGTCAAGAAAGAACAAGTTTCTAATGTGACCAAAGTATCAGGATCTTCCAAGAAAACGGGATTAGGTGGTATGACCGCTAATAAGGGGGCATGTGCTGTAAGATTTGATTATGGGGCAACCACTATATCCCTCATAACTTCCCATTTAGCTGCTGGTGTCAATGCTACCTATGAAAGACATAATGATTATACGACCATAATGTCAGGATTAACGTTTGTTAGAAATATGAATATTGTGGATCACGATCATATAATTTGGTTTGGTGATTTGAACTATAGAATCAATTTACCTAATGATCATGTTAGATCTATGGTAGCGCAAGGCCAGTACCAAGATCTCTTTCAATCAGATCAACTTAACTTGGAGATGAACTCAAAGTCAGGGGCATTTAGAGGCTTCAGTGAAGCACCTATCAATTTCAGTCCGACTTATAAATTCGATAAAGGAACTTCTAAATACGATACTTCTGAAAAGCAAAGAGTTCCTTCTTGGACTGATAGAATCCTATCAAGAAGTCAGAATGATGCCCCGCCTTTGGGTCAATTAAATTATAATTCGCTAATGGATATCGAAATCTCCGATCATAAACCGGTATTTGCCAGTTATCATTGTAATGCTAAGTTCATTGACGAAAGTAAGAAACAGTCGTTAGCTAAAAAAATCTATGATGATTACAAACTGAAACATGGTAACGAACCAGGAGTAAGTCTTCTAAACAATCAAACAGAAAATGTTTCATTTGCTTCTCAAACATTATCAGAATTGAATCTTCTCGATGATTTCGATGCTCCCCCTACTCCGGTTCGTCCTGCTACCACAAGTTCTGGACCTAGAAGAGTTCCTCCTCCACCAATGGCAAGAAGAGCTGTTGAACTGGCTAAAACTACACCTACAACAGGAAAACTTCCCAGAAAACTTCCACCAAAACCTGCAGACATGGAGATGACTGATTCATCAGTCATGAATCTTGAACGGGCTTCTTCTTTAGATGCTGCAAGATCTTCAACTTCAACTTCGGCATCTCCTGCACCTACTCCACCACCCGCTAGAAAGACTGCCGTTCCATATGGCTTTTCATCAACGCCTTTGATTCCAAGTAGATCTGGTTCAACGACGCCTAAAGCTACTCCTCCACCGCCAAACACAGGAAACGTCAATGGTACTGGCAACGGTTTAAGTTCTGCATCTGCTCCTTCTCTCCCATTAAGACAGACACAGGCACAAAGCCAAACTCAGACCTCTCCACCCCAGACTCTGTCCCAGAAACCACTGGTTCCTAAAAAACCATCCCAATTATCAGCTCATAAAGTAGTAACCCAGAAAGACCTTAAGGAGAACAGACCACCGACACCTCCTCCTCGTAGTGAGAAGACCATGTCCGACTGGAAGCCTCTTGTTCCTAAATAGATATGTAGCATAATAGACATTACGCATTAGAGGTTGGAATTTGCAGCCATTGTTGGGAGTGTAGAGGAATGTTTTCTATTTGATGGTGAAGTGCTATGTTGGGAATATTTGACTACAAAAGTGATTTATATAGATCAGAGGATATAGAAAGGCAAGAGATCCTCTGTGTAGGACACAGCACGGAGACGCACCGAGAGGACAGACGCACGGAGACGCACCGAGAGCGACAGACGATTCAGGCTGCTCTCACTTCGCTGCCTCACTTCGCTGCTCTCACTTCGCTCTCACTTCACTACTACTTCACTACTACTTCGCTACTTCGCTCAAACTTGACAAATGAGCAGACGTATCAAAAACATCTCCATCCTGGTGCCCATTCTCTACGGAAATGACGCCGTCAAACTCACAGACGACATGAAAACATCCCTAACCCCCGTAGACCATACTCACCAATGGACGGTATTCCTTAAACCAGTTCTCGACGATATGGACCTTACTCCATTAATCAAACGAGTCACTTTCAAACTTCACGAAACTTACGACAACCCCGTCAGATCAATAGAACATCCACCGTATCAGGTGACGGAGACCGGATGGGGGGAATTTGAAATCATCATCAAAATCCATTTCCATACCGGTGGAGAATTGGGGATCAATGAAAAAAACTTTCAAATTTTTCACGGATTGAAGCTTCATCCATTCAACCCCCAAGCCCCCGTTCGAGATAACGGAGAAGTACATTCGGTGATTTATGATGAGCTTGTGTTTCAGGATCCCACCGAGGCTACGTTTGAAATATTGACCCAGAAACCGGCCAATTTCTTGCCACAAGAGATTGTAGATGAAGAGAAGAGAGACCAGCAATTTTGCCGAAAAGATGAGGAGGATGAATTGGCCAGACTTGACGCCCATGTTTTCAGAATCAAACAGGAGATTGAGAATCAGCGGAATCGCTATGTGGAGTTGGAGGGGGAGAAGGTGGCGTTACTTCAGTAGAGCAGGTAGAGATTCTGGACGAATGGGGAGGTGTGGTGTCTACTGTGTATTTTGCATTGCGTATGTATCTGTATTTTGTATAATATATTTCGGTTTTGTTTTTGTTTTTGTGTCTATGCTTTGTTTTTGTGGCCATGGCTTCTTGTATGCACCACCGAGAATGGCTGCAAAATTTCTGTTGGTGTGGGGTAGGAGCAATGGAACAGGGAGCAATATCATGGGAGGAGAAACCAAAAGCTAGGGAGAGACAATATTAGCAATACAAGACGGGTAACAGGTGCAAATCAGTCGTGAACGTACATTGATGGTCATTAAAGAGAATGGGAAGACATGGTGTTTGTCATATGTGTCATGACTTCCCTTCTCTGTCTGTGATGCTATAAATACGAAATCAAATCTCCTAAGTATGCCTCCACTCTCTCGACATCAACTCCAAATCTCTCATACCTATTCAACGTATTCAATCGGATAGGTATCTGAACTCTCACATAACCATTCACCACAATTATCATATAATTCAACGGAAAAACTCCACCCCCGAGTGGCGATAAAATACCAAAATACCGTGATAAAGAAACACACTGGTCGTTGTTCGTAGTATATGACTCCAGGCTATTGGCTGTAACAAAAAGTGCCAGGACCATCCGATGGACTCGATCAAGCGATGAGATATACTCTTTTCCAACCGCATCCAAAAACATCAACACTTTGACCGAAGAAAAGTCATCATCATCGTCACTGTCTTTCATCTGGTTGTATAATATTTCATCAATTAATAACGATACTTGAGGAGTTAAGGCCTTAGCTCTGGATGGAGGAATGAGCACTCCAGCATAGATTCGAGATGGGGTTCTTTGGATCATTTTTCGAGGTTCGTTTCCACCGTCTATTTCAGGGTCAGTGAGATCTGTATCGGGGGACTTTGGAGGGGTTACACTAGACACACGGTAAGATCTTTTCATAATATCATTGTGGGGAGATGGGTTCTTAAATAATTTTTCACTTTCATCCGCGTTATTTGAAAACTGGGGTACATGAGATGTAGGTGCAGGAAGGTTCAGCCATTAGTAATACCAGGTCTAGGTGTGGAGAAGCCGGATGATGGGGTAGGCGTATATAGGCTAGTGTATTATTGTATAAAGTATATAGTGTATATTAGGTTAGGCAGTAACAATTCTCTGGATATGGTCCATAAACAGCTGCATCAGAGAATCGTCAGTCAAAACATCAAGTTGATTACCATAGAATATATTTGGATTAACCGAATAACTGGAACTTGGATTTAACTTTGCCATGAGGAATCTGGCTTGACTACCTCCTTCATCACAATCGATGAATCTGGGTAATGGGAATCTATCCATTAATATGATCATGGCCTCTCTTTTTGGCGCCTCTAAAAACTGTTTGAAATGTTCATATCCCTCTTGTTCATGATATCCCAATTTTCTCCATTGGGCTACTTGATCACCGTGATAAATCAATACCTGGAAGAAGGTATCCAAGAGTAAAATGCTCGACTTACTAAGAGACATAGAATCTAGAAGCACCGGTTCTGGATCATTCACCGTTTGGCCATTCTCATCAACACTACCGAACTTGTCAATATCGTAACTAAGTAATGTAGGTTGGATCATAATCATGGAATTATTGGTATCTTCGTGCATCAAAATGTGTCTTACAAAACTAGTTTCATCTGGAGAAGAATTGAATACACTGATAAATGGACTTCTTCTCAAATGGAATATGGCTTGGGGTAAAAATGCATATCTGCTACTTAACATGAATGATGTGACATCTCCCTTTCTATATTGGGCGAACCGTTTACAAAATTTGGTGGTGGTCTCGTCAATGTCTCTAAGGATTTCTTGATGTTGTACATGTTGATTTTCCAATTTATCAATCACTTGTCGGGTCAAAGTGACGACTGCTGCTTCTTGATCGAATCCCAATTCTAATCTGGCAGCATCATTATCATGAACAACACCAATAGGAAAGTTGGTAACTCGTAATACGATTTCTCCTGACAGATGTTGGAAATGGGTGATGAATTGGATCATTGTAACAGTAGAACTCATGGAAGAATCGAGCTTTTCAAAATATACTGAAAAAGATGATTGGGGGTCAATGTGACATAATTTCCAACTATTTGTGTTACCTTCTCCAAGACTTACTTTTGACATCATATGTTTATTTTTATCTTGTAGTGGTAATGCCGTCGCATTACCCACCAACCCTTGGATTTTCAAATCATTTTCTACCTTGATTTCTAATGTAGCATTTAATCCGAAATTAAGAAATTCACTTGTCTCTTCTTTACTGAAAAATTTCAAAAAACTCTGTTTGAAAATCGACGTATTAAAAGAATCAGACATGATAATCACCCCACCAGTCTTTCTACAAACTTCATCCATTTCATAGAGTCCTACTTGATCATAACTACCGATGAAATAACTGCAACTGACCCCTAGTTTAACCAACATTTGGGTCACATAACTGTAGAACGACTTGGCCTCAAGAATGAGAGAATGATCAACAGTGAAATTAGTTGATTGTTGAGGTAATTTCATATTCTTGGCTAATGTAGATTGACGACTAGTCTCAATATCATGATGAGATCTTAACGGTTCCTTTAACTGATTACCAACGATTTTCCCCGGACCATAAGTACATGCACCACCGATAAAACACATCAAATGACCCCCATTAGTACCATAATTGCCCAATAAAGATGTCAAGAACAACGAGGCAATATTAATGGCACATCCGGTAGCTCTATAAGGTCTTTCCTTTCTCAAAGATCTGGGAAAAGTATTGGTGACCATATTTTCAATGATAGTGGTGATTTGGTATTCCACCATATTAACTGGCAGAAGAAACTGGCTACCTATATGGCCGAAAATGACATTATTATCCAGTCTTTTCAACGAAGCATCCAAAAGCCCCAAAGACTTTCTCACCTGATCCAAATCATATTTCTTTCCCCCATTGAAACTGTAACTAACGGAGTTTGTGTGGGAAAGATTGTGGATCTGAACGTTTTTCCCATAAGATACCAACCCCACCAAGGAATTTTCCGGCAACAAACTCAACGATACCACCAAGGACTGTTTGAGCAGCTCGTACGCCTCGAGATCATCGGTTTCAAAACAGGTATCAATCACATAGATGAAAATGGGAGGTAAGTTATTGAATTTCCCGGTATGATATTCGACAGTAGAAGCAGTTAACCCCACGGGAAATTCCCCGTTTTCGTTAGCAAAAAGACGGTTACTAAACCCACAATACGTACACATCCAAATCCCTTCAGCTTGTCTGACATAGGGGCTAATAAACGATTGACATTGTCTACAAGTGATAAGCTCATGCGACTGAGGAAGAATCTCGGCTTTGTTGTTTAATGGGGTATACATTGTCGCCATTGGAATGACATTTCTATCGTGTTGAAGCTTTGTTCGGGGAAGGGAGTTCCAGGTGGCACGAACTCCGTCGGTTTCTTCCCGGGAATCGAAATATCCGTTGTCGGCCATGGTTTGTGAAATGCGAGAGAATTGAGAGAAGAGAGAATTGAGATGGTGATGGACTGTAGGTAGCTGCTGTATATGATTGTCTGTATACGATTGTCTGTATACGATTGTCTGTATGCTGTGACTTGTATATTACGATTTGTATATGGTATAATCTACAGTGTCTTTATTGTATGTTCTATTGTATGTTCTATTTTATACTCTTTGTGGTATTGTCTCCGTACTGTATATAAGCTTTGGTCTCTAGTCTCTAGTCCCAGTCTCTACTCTCTAGTCTCTTGTCCCAGTCTCTAGTCTCTTGTCCCAGTCTCTACTCTCTCTACTTAATTCCGTAATACGTCTCTCATACTCCCAAATGGTAACACATCCTCTATTCTCTCACTCCCCGTAAACAACATCAGAAGTCGGTCAATCCCACAACCCCAACCTCCAGTTGGTGGAAGCCCGTACTCCAACAGTTTGATGTAGTTCCAATCAGGAATCAATGCTTCATCATCATTGAAATCCCGTTTACTACTCTGCTGCAACTTGAACTTTTCAAGTTGATCTTGAGGGGAATTTTCTTCTTCGTATGCATTCACGTATTCTTTCCCATTGATGAACAATTCAAATCTTAGTGATATATCATAGCTTCTGTCTCCGTACTGTATGGATGTTGATTTCGATAATGGCGACAATTCGGCTGGATGATTGTATATAAACACCGGTCTATTGGTTTCCAATGTTTCCAAATACACCAGAGATAAGTTGTCAAGAAGAATGGCAGGAGACTTCACCAACGGGATTTCTAATCCAACTTGTTCATGGTACTTGATTAAACTCGGGGAATCGAGAATTGGGGGTAAGGGGATTCCTGTTTTACTTTCAAGAGTGGGAATGAATTCTATCATGTCAAATTTCTGAGTTAATGGCTCGAGAGATGGAAGCTTTTGTTTCAAGACTTGGATATCTTTTGTTTCTGCCTCGATAGATAAATTGTCGTACAAGTATTTGAATAGCTGTTGTGTCAATGTCATTAACTCGTTTAAATCGGTGAAGCTTTGGTAAAATTCACAAGTGGTGAATTCGGGATTATGGGTGGAATCGATCCCTTCGTTTCGGAAACTGCTTCCAATTTCAAAAATCCTTTCAAATCCTGAAATCACCAATTTCTTGAGCCATAATTCAGGGGCCACTCGAAGTTGAAGTTCCTGATCAATGTAATTCGATTGGGTCTTAAACGGCTGGGCATTGGCCCCAGTAGACGTTCCATTTATTATTGGGGTTTGTACTTCCATGAACTGTTTCGACATCAAAAATTGCCTGGTTAACTGGATAATCAAATTCTTGGTGATGATTTTTTCCCGGGCTTCGGAACTTATCAAATAATTCAAAATTCGATTGGAGTTTATAACCTTTTTGTCAGTCAAATTTTCCGGTAACACCATGGAATTCAAACATGGACTTAAAATCTGAATCGGAGTGGTCAATTTCAACAGTAATTCCCCGGTGTTCGACACCGAAGCATTCCCCACACAATTAATGTAATCTCCTTTCCGAAGAACCTGATGGGTCGATGTGAACTTCTCGTTATCGACCCCCATCATTTTGTTATTGGCCATCACTTGAACCTTGGTGAAATCCTGGGCCAAATCTATGAAGTACATGTATTTCCCATTCTTTCTGATCGATAATATCTTTCCTTGTAAATTGATGAGACAAGGGTCTTTTTTCCCGGGAAATTTCGTGAAGTCTACATGTTGGTACTTCTCTTTGAAGTCAGCTATCCGTAAACGGGCGTCATACGGTTCAAGCTTTCGAAGAGGGGGGTAATAGTCGGTGTTATCGTGGAGTATTTGCACTTTTCTATTCCGGTATTCGTCAGAAGAGCAGCGAGAAGGAACTTTCGCCGTTTTTCCAGGAAATCTACCCGCTTTTCCAGGAAATCTCCCCTGACGTATAATTCTTCGTATCGAGTACATCAGATAGTGTGGATATCGGGGTTTATGGGGTTTGCCCGCTTTTTCTTAGCTTGACCAGTCAATCAATTAGACACTCGAGTGAAAAATTATGCGACCAGGTTTGAGGCCCGGGACGGTGATGGTTATAACAGCCAGTGCCTTTACCAGAAACTAAGTTTAAGTGAAATTTTGGTCTGAATAAAGTTAAAGACAATAGACAGAGGGGTTAAGCTTTATCAATTATAAATTAAGGTTTTGATTTAAATTGGAATAGGAGGGTAATAAATAAAATAAGTCACTAAATAATGAATGATAATGGCTGCAAAATTCGCAGCCAAACCAATTACTAGACATGGCAAACACACAAACACAAACCACAAACACAAACACAAACCACAAACACAAACACAAACCACAAACACAAACACAAGCCCTAAATACATACCCCCCATTCCGGTAGTGACCATATAGTCACCATATATCCACATAGCACCATAAAGTATGCTCGTCCCCTTCACCACCAAACCCATCATGTAGCTCATCACCCCAGTGCGCATAGACCCACTTGGCACGAGCAGTTACCCAAAGAGGCAGAATTATTAAACAATAGTTAAAGGACAATAGGCACACAATAAGTGAGACCTAATTAGTAAATAGAATGTTCCATTAATTGAACAATTAAATAGTGTAAAGCGTAGATATTTAGAGAGTGTAGATATCAAGAGCATTACTAAGAGCATACCAACCCATACAAAAGCCAATCAACATGTTTCCAATCCCCACATTACACAACCTCTGGTGTTCCAAAGACCCACATTCCACATCTCTTACTCACATTCTGTGACATCACATACCAATGCGCAGGTCGTCTAATAGACGAGAAGTCGATATAGTTGACACCAACTTTAAAGCAGAGTAGTTTAAATAGATATTCTTACAAAACTATATAGAGCCTAGAGTAACGGTTATAAGAGACTACCACTTGCCAACACGACAGTACTTCAACTTTAAACCACCAGTAGTTGCCGCACCTGCACACTACCTCCCGCCCCGTTCTAAAAACAGAAAAACACAGACGCGCACTCGATCAAGTATTAATTATTCGAGTATTCAATTGTCAAATTAGTTATTTCTACCATTTTTTCAATCTGGTCCATTGCATACTATAGGTGATATAACATCATAAATCCATCAAATCTTACGCGCCACGTTTAGTACTTCACGGTTATAAAGTATGAGAAAAATCTGGGGTCTGAGACGAGATAAGGATCGGGAAAAGGCTGAAAAACGTCGAAGTTTCACCGGTACTTCTCTTTACAACACCACCAGTAATCTGACTTTTAGAGATGATGATCGGGTCGAGAGATCCGACCGAAATGATCGCGATAGACATGACCGGGACAGACATGACCGCCACGAAAAAGAGCCCCTCGAAAGAGACAGATATGAAAGAGGTCACGATAGGGAAAGAGATCATGCAATTTCCAAACATGAAACGTCTTCAATTGCCACTTCTAACGCCACTCTGACCGATGATGCCACATTGACACAAAGCGCTGCCACCCAAGATGATGCTTCCATCAAAAGTAAGCGAGAACGGTCTGTTAATGCCTTGGTTAAACCGGATTATGACAATAAGGTGATCAAGAATTCTTGGGTTAACGTGGTGGTCAATACTACAGTTAATGATATCGATGATAATACCATGAAACTATTCAGAGCAGAATTGAAGGGAAGTCATTTATATTTGTATAAGCTGACGTTGAATTATAGGAACTTTAAGATTTTAGGTCCTGAGAAAGATGATAATTCGGTGAGAAACTTGAATCTTGATCTTGATCTGGCCTCCATTTCCGGTCCTACAAACGTATCTGTTCCAACGAGTGTGTCGAATTCGGGTCCTCAAAGTGCTCCATTACTTTCAACTGTGGCTCCTTCGGCTTTGGAAAGATCTCAGGGTTATAGTCCCCTTCAACCACCAGATATCTTTAAGCATCGTAATTCATCGGCTACATCAATCCCCGAAACTCCAGAACCTCAGTCGATTTTGACACCAACTCCAATCACCAAACTGAATCCTGATGATTTACATATAACTTATTGGGAAACAGAAATTCCTCACCCAGATTTACGTTTTGATTATGAATCTTCGTCTTTCCAAAATGACTGTACTCTTGAATCATTGATTCACTTTTGTTTCTTTCTGACGGAAGGTAATCATCTCAGTTCTGCATCTCAGGTAGCTACTGTCTTACCTATATTTCCCGATTTTGGGAAATCTTTAAGGTTAATCAATGATATGTTAACCGCCTTGTTTCTGGGCAAATTTGAAGGAGAATATAATTTAGATACTGTTTTGGAAAGAATTTTCTTGCT
The DNA here is from genome assembly GCA_030574815.1 of Yamadazyma germanica. Lineage (NCBI taxonomy): Eukaryota > Fungi > Ascomycota > Pichiomycetes > Serinales > Debaryomycetaceae > Yamadazyma > Yamadazyma germanica. The sequence goes on along the minus strand of JAJMFS010000009.1, from coordinate 33,451 downwards.
ATTAAATAATGTTAAAAATAATTTTAAAGGATACTTGTTAAAATCGGATGTGGCTCCTTATATATTAAGATTACTTGAAATCTTAACTGATCACTTGAATGGATTAGAACATCAAACCTCGTTTTTGGATAATTTAAAAGAATTTAAGGCGGATATTTTAAGTCAACAACAAAGTTTAATTAGCTTGGTATCAATTGATTCGCGTGATTTAAATCCATTCAATGAACTTAATGGTAATGACTTTCTTAATAATGTTAATTTGATTCAATTTGCTGCTGTTATTAATGCCATTGATTTACAATTTTTCAAACATTGGAATTCCAACATTGACAAGTCTTTGTTACTCCACTCGACCATGAACCAACCTCCTAATTACGATTCGGTTGATGTTTTTTACAAGAAAAACCCCTTGTTTTTCAATAACGAACATCATATGCATTACCTTTCAAGGCTCTTGATCAATCAGTTATTTCAGGAATCTTCAACAAATGGTTTTAATACCCCAACATCTTCTTTAGAATTCAGAGCAAGATTACTTGAAAAATGGATTGATTTGGGTTGTCTTTTAGATAAGTCTGGTAATATGTCATCTTGGCTAGGTATTGCTTCAGTTATACTTTCTCAACCGATTTTGCGTTTGAGTAAAATATGGTCATTCGTGACTGCCGATTATATTAAATTGCTTAAGAATGATTGGTCTCCTGTATTATTCGAATTGGATAGAAGATTTCTTGTCAACAGCATTAGTTCCTCAATACCTAATTCGCCAAATCTCCAAAATGAAGAGGAACCACAAGGCGATTCTTATCATATAATGGCTCCAAGAGGTTTAGGTAAAATTTATCCAAAGGAAAATGTCATTCCATTTTTTGGTGATTTGCTTTTGAATAATATGGCAACAAAAAATATCAATGAATTGGATTCCGTCTATAAAAAGATTAATTACTCGTTCAACAGATGGAATGATTACTCAAAAAATTTAGTCAATTATGACGATATAATAAAGTATAATGATGATGTTTTGAAACGATACGATATGATGGGATTCATATTTTCGAATGAAAGTTTAAATCAAGTATTGTACCTTGGGGTAAACGAAAATTCCAAATCTTTACCTTCAACCTTTGAATTGGCTAAAGATGATAAGGCTACCGGAAACTTTGGATTAAATTACAACTATACAGTTGATGCTACAATGAGGGACCAATTAATGAAATTGATTGACATGAATGCCGGTGGCTATTCGATCAACTTAGATAAATTGATGCTTTTATCTTTAAGCTTCCAACCAGAATTACCGGAAGCTTATTTGAATCCAAATGTTCCGTTTTACAAGAACATTCCTTTGAATCATTCAAATATCTCTATACATTCATCTGACTCCTTGGTGTCTTCCCAAACCGAGACGGTCAATGTACATGATCCATATTCAAAACTACCATTTTTCAATAATAATTATTTCAAATTCAACTTGTTAAAATACGATGAGTTAGCTAGTGATTCAGGAACAAGTGGCTATTTGAATATTGATTCTAAAGATACCAAACACAATATCAAATTTGGTAATGATTTAGTATTCAGAATTGATGATTTTGTCAATGATTTGGACAATCAATTCACTGGATTCAACTCTTTAGATGAAGTTGTTAATGAAGATGATGACGAAGAAGTAGCTGGTTTGGGAATTGATGTTGATGATATACTTAATTCTGATAAATTTAATAATTTTTCAATGTCAAATGCTAGTACTACTGACTCAGAGAATTACACTAACAGTACACAAAAGAAGGCACCATCTAATGTATTCAGCCAAAGTCAACCAACTAATAGCTTCAGTGTTGTATCCTCCGAATCTAATCAATTGCAAATTTATAGATATATCCCAAAATTTTCCGACATTGATAAACTTATTGATTTGTTGGTCGTTGATGCCAAATACTGGGACGAATCCATAAATATTGACTTAAGTGAGTACAGATTTGTGTTCTTATTAAGTTATAATTCATACATCACAACTCGTGAGCTATTGGATAAATTAGCCCATAGATTTATTAACTCCGGTAATGCTGTGATTTCGATTATGAAGAAATTACATGCGATGAAAAATAATACTTACTCTAAAAATATGGATCATAATTTCCCTAATTGGAATGTTGATAGATCGGTAGATTTGAGTGTATTGGGAGATGTGGATTATTCGGTATTGTTAAGAATTCAGATAAATATCTTGAAGGTCTTGGTACTTTTGATAAATAACTTTTATGCCAATTTTGCCATGGATTTAGTCAACAAGAAAATCCTTATCAAATTACTCAAGTTATTCAGTAATGAAATTTTACAGTGGTATAACTCCAATAAAATTGATAGTGATTTGGAAAAATCTTTTGAAAGTTTGGTAAATTATTATAAAAAATTGAAAAAGCTTTTCGTCAAAAAGACCTATAGACCTATTGAGCTTGGAAAATTCAATGAATTCTTAGTCAATGACTTCAAATTCAATAATTCGTTACATGAAGTGCCAATGAATAGAAATTTGCCAGGTCATAAAAATGTCCAAAAAATCGAAAAATTCCTACATAAATTCAATAAGCTCTTGACTTTATTCTACAAGGGTATAAAGGTTGAAGATTGGATCAAAATTTATAAAATACTCGAAATTGAATTCGAGAAAAATAACTTAATGGAATTTGGTTTACAAAAGACTGATACCACCGATGAAAGTATAATTATTTCAAATATTTTCAACTATCTCGATTCTTTAAATGATCCTAATGAGAAGCTTTTAACTTTGAAAAAGTTCCCATTAGTCTTCAGGAAATTATTCAAATTATACAGTAAATTCAAGTCATACATATTGATTCAATTAACTGATTTAAATATAACTGTTGATGAAAGATTAGATAGAATGAAAACTTTACTTTACATGGTCAAAATCTGTCAGTTAAAGATGCTGAATACTCAATTTGTCTTCGAGCCAAAACAAAAGGGTTCTCCAATACCTTCCTGTATTGAAAGTGCTATTACCAACGTAATTTATTCACCAGAAAGTAGATTATTCACCAACCTATGGATAAAAGCATCCGTTTCTTTGAATGGGGATGATTCTAATGATGTTGCTAATCTCGATGATTTAAATACTTTGTTGCCTAAACGTCTCTCAATTTCTGACTTGGCCATGACCCATGAGTTCTTATTGCCTTGTTTTGGTTGGATAATTGAAAACTTATTGGAAATGAATAAAATAACCAATTTCAATAACAAGAATTTGATCAATTTCAATAAAAGGTACTTTATATTCAAGATTCTTAAGGAATTAAGTATGGAAGATTCTATTGATGATACAATTAGTCATAACGACACACGAGAATTTGAATTCTTATTGAAATTAGATGAAAATTTAATCAATAATAAAAATCTCAAGGAATTCACCCTTTTGGAAAAAGATAGAGTCAAGTTATTTAAAACGGTTTTGAAAGAACAACATAAACTATTGCTTGTTGACAATCGGAAAAAACAAGCCAAAGACTCGATTAAGAAAGACAATGGAAATTATCATTCGAATAATTCTCAAGGTTCATTAACCAGTCTGTCATTGAATAAGAAACCATCAAATTCAACACTCAAAAGACAATCATTATCTTACAAGCAACAGAACGCCAATAATTCCAGTTCAAGGTTCAAGATTTCGGGATTGTTCAATAAAAATCGTCCATTCTCTCTCGGTGCTAGTGGTGGTGTAGCAGGAACTAATCAACCAACTAGTGAAAAGTCAATTTTCGTTAAGGATTTACCTAGTCCCGATGGAATTTCAGATTCTAAGCAAAAGCCAAATTACATTATCAATTTGAAGAATAAAAAGATCTTCCCAGTTTATTTACTTCCCTTATCGTTCAAGATCGATAGTGAAAATTCAAACAAAGACGAAGATTTCTTCTTCCAGTGTTTGAACGATAACGATTTGAATGATTGGTTAATGAAATTGAACTATGCTAATAAACATTGGTTCTTCTCTAGAAGTTTGAACTTGAAAGCTAATAATGGGCACTATCTTACATTTGGCATACCAATTTCGGTTGTATGTAATAGACAGCATACCATGGTGCCGAAGTTTTTGATAGACATTTTTAACGAGATTGAAGCGGAAGGAATAAAGGACGTTGGAGTTTACAGAATCAGTACGTCCTTAAGTGAATTGAATAATTTGAAAACGATGATTGATAAAGTGGGATTCATTGACTTTGAAGAAAGAAGTTACGATACACATGCTTTGACCAGTTGTGTTAAATCATACTTTAGAGAGTTACCGGATGCTTTATTACCGGATGATGTGATCGAAAGATGTTTCAGTTTAAGGCAAAGTATAATCAATGAAGGGGTAGATCAATTAAAAATGATCATACAATTCAGAGATATTTTACACACTTTGCCTCCAATAAATTATGAAACCTTCAAAGTATTATTACAACATTTGAAAAAAGTAGTCCTGGAAAGTGATAAGAACAAAATGACGCCAACAAATATTGCTACCGTCATTGGACCTGCATTAACTGAAGCAAGTAGTTTACAAATATTAGTACAAAACTTTGGATTCATGAACTTTATCCTTGAAAAGATTCTTTTGAATTACGAAGAAATATTTGTCTTTTCAGATGAACAGGTCAAGAACATTGGAGAAATCAATGATAAAGGTGATACTGAAACAATTGTAAATCAAGAAGGGGCTGCAAAGTCTTAAAATAGTTTATCCATTCGTTTAGTAGTCGATACATATTTATATACAAGGTAGGAAGTTAGGTTAATGTCTCTTTACAAAATTCTTATTAATATCAGCTCTTCTCTTTTGCATGGCTCTCATCTTATGATCTGATTGGGTCATTCTCTTGGTGGTACTTTGACTGGTATTCTTTTGGAAATCTTTCCACCAATCTCCTAAAGATTGTTGACCAGTACCGGTTCCTGAGGCAGGTTTGGAAATTGCCGGAATATTCAACAATTTTCTGAAGAATTTATTCCTTAAAATCAAAGTTTGACAAAAGGAAAACACCGAATTGACTGCAAAATATAACACCACAGCAGCAGAGAAATTCTTGGTCACAAACACTGTTACTACCGGTAAGATATACATGACTTTTTTGAAAGCGGGATTCAATTGAGTGGCTCCAGTTTCACCACCTAATCTTAACATTCCCATAACCACAGAAGCCGAAATAACTTGTAAACCCAAATATGGGTCAACCTGACTCAAATCCATGAACCAAGAGATCCCTTCAGTTGAAAATCCTTCAACCGGGTGATTGGCCATTTTTCTTAACCCTTGGAAGAACCCATAGGCAATAGGTAATTGGAAGACTGGGAAGAATTGATGCATCATGTGGATATCGTGAGTTTTCAAAAGCTTTCTTCTTTCATGGGTAGCTTCAACTTGTTCTTGAGGATTTTCGGCATTTTTCAATCTTTGCATGATTTCATCTAATTGTGGTTTGACCTTACTCATTTTAGCGGCGTTAGCTGATGCCTTGACATATAATGGGAACATAACGAATCTGATAGCTAAGGTGGTAACTGCTATAGTTCCCCACCATGGTAACCCAGAATAGACATGGGTATATTCCAAGATTCTTTCTATCATGGCAGTTGGTCCGTAGCCTTGGGCCATGCCAATGCTGTCTAAGTACCCAAGCTGGTCTGATGTTAATTGTGGTCCGGTAACTACTTCATCTGTGAATTGTGTAAGTTTATTCTGGATCTCTGAACTGGTAGAGTTAGAATTGAACCGCATCTGAGACATGGGACTGAAATTCCCGGATTTTTTCATGGACATCACTCCTAGAGCACCGGAGGAGATTATGTTGGTGGCTGCACGGTTGAGCCCTTTGGAACCAGGTAAAATGGAACGGGTAATACTGGTTCTGAACATATCTGGGATTTTTCAGTCTTGAAAAATTATTTTTTTTTCAATTTTTTTATCTGAAAAATTATCTCGCGATTCGATCAAGATGATACCATATAGTCCAGCTCTATGTCTTCGACGTCTGGTAATACGGCATAAGGTGTCTGGAATGAGACTTGGAATGGATCAAGAAATATGGCATTCTTTTTCCCGGGGAATTTCGACCAACATTGACCAAAATGAAATTTCGTGTTCTGTTAGCCCTATTGAGCTAAAGATATACAATAAAGTGGCTGCACTCCCCAGAACTTCCACTATTCAAGACCTTGACTGGTGTCGTATCAATACTGACCTTCCTGGATATGAGATATCGCTGAAAATCCAGAAAAATGCTGAGTTGCAGCTACTTATTAATACTAATATCTCCCTGGCAGCACAGTTCATTGTGAAGAACATTGACTATCAATTCAATCATGATATTTTGGAGATTTTTGTATTGAATTTCATGAACAATGCAGAGTTCGACTCTGTAGTGGTTCCCGTGGTAGAATTGTTAATTTACAGGCAGAAATTGTTGTTAAGTAATGAAACTTGGTCCCAATTAATGTCACTAACTTGTGAACGGTTCTCACAAGCAGGTGCCGAGTTGATATTCCATAATGTGATAGACAATTTTCTGTTCTATGACTCCAACTACTCTGCATACAATCAGCATCAAAAACGGTATCCATTTCTTGTTTCACCTGCCACTTTAGCTCAATTGGCGATTATTTTCCAAAGAAATCAAATGCTGGATCATATAATCATCCTCCGTGATTATCTCAAACGCTTCTATTCATTATATGATCAAAGAATGGCTTTCAAAGGTATCTGCATAGCATTGGTGGAATCGTATTCGAGTTCGGGTGATATACATAATGCTCTTAGTACTTTCAAATACCTTTGCATAATGTGTAGAGGGCACAAGAACTTTGAAGCTCACGATAGTTATTTGAAAAATGTCCGTACTAGCATGACGAATTCTCGAGACTGGAGGCTCTTCAATATCAGTCACAATGAAGTCAAATATCCAATTTGGCCTAATGAATATAAATCGGAGATCGACTTGTTGCAAGAATCGGAAATTGGTCAACAATATCTATATAACCCCGTAAATTCCAAAAGTAACACCACCAGAACATTCCCGGTGATTGAAGGATATATAGGGCTCAACGATCTTCCGGCTTTCAACAGGCTTATAAATCGAATGGTGTTAAGTCATATGAGAGCTGAAAGTTTCCAAAAAATTCCCACTCTTGTGAAACTTGTTAAAGCTAATCATTTCATGCTTGCCAATTTCATTGTATCTAATTTAGCCTATAATAACTATTTGGTGGAGGCATTTGCCGTTATGAAGAAGACACAAGTGAAATTTCTTGATTTAATGTCTCCCATTATATTCAAAGATTATACATTCGTGGCCCTTTTACGGGGATGCCACAAGAAATTGAATGATTTAGACTCGAATGAATTGTATGATATTGACAAATTGATTTCATTTTATGATTTAGTTAATCAGATTATGACATTTTATTTCACAGTACTTACAAGAGCTCATCAACCAAAAGCTGATTCCAAGATTATGGCTATTTACTTGACGGTTGTCCTTGATAATCCTAAATTCCCCAGAAATGCCGTCGATGGGTATTTGAAAAAGTACAGAGAAATCGGTGGTGATACGATATTTCTTGCAATTGACGAGTATAACAAGCTTGATCAAGTATATGGGGTGGCTAAGCTCAAAGATATACTTTCTCCTAACGTTTAACGAGTATGTATGATAGAGATAATAAATAACGATAACGCAGTAAGACCTATTAAATATTCGTAACATGATCGTGGATTAATGAACATTATATAATTCTAGTTTTCGTCTCTTGGAGCCGACATCTTGTGAATCTTTACCATACCATCATCTAAATTGGCAACAGTGGTAATATCTTGTGGAGTAATAAATATAGCTTGAGAGTTTGCAGCTTTTTCAAATTGCTTCAACAACAATTGAATACTCATATTTCTATTAACGGAATCCATGAAAACATCAAATTCATCTAATCCGGTTACAGTCGAATTGATATGACTCCAAATAGATAAAAGAAAGGCCACTTGAGTATACGATTTTTCACCCCCTGATAATGATTCTACAGATCTCTTTTCAGCGCCTCTTTGGGTCGCTACCAACATTCTGATAGCCTGCTCTTTTCTTAAAATATCTAGCTTACCGTCGAAACCTCTTTGAAGTAGCGCTTTGGTGAAAGCATTGGAACATTCTATAAAAGCCCGAGAGACAATTTTATCAAAATTTTCAACTCTTTTGCTTAAACTTTTTACAAGCCTTTTTTGAATAGACGATAAATCTTCATGAGCCAGTTGAGCAGACTCTAAACCTTGTTTCCACTTCAAATATTGCTCTTGAGCTTGTTCGAGAGTAATTTCCATGGAACTTTCAGCTTCGTCGACAGCCTTTTGGGTTTCTAAATATTCGTTTCTTATGGTTTCAGCATTGTCTTCAGAAGATATTGGAACTGATTCACGTGTACAAACATCTTCCGCCTTTTTCCGGTTTTCATCCCATTTTTCCCGTAGTTCATTTAATTTCTCTGTCGACTCTGCTGCTATTCGCTGCTTTTTGGCTTTTTCATCATTCATTTTCGTAAGCGTTGCATCGAAATTGATGAGTTTATCGTTAATTTCTTCGATTTTATCGGCTTTTTCCCTCATTTCAACTTCTGTTTCCTTGATCCGTTCGGTAATTTCTCGTACTGATAGTTTGAGTGATCCAAGCTTTTTTAAAGCGGGAGTTAACTCTTCAGACAAAGAAAAAATGATATTTTTACAACTGGCCGTGGCCTCTTCAAAATCATTTATCTGATTTTTTATTACATCGATCTTACTTTGGGCATTTTCTTGTTCGTTATTTTCCAATTGATCGAGATCTTTTTGAGCTTCTGACCGTTTGGATTTAAGATCTTTTAGTTCATCCAAAAGTTTTCTCTTCTGAGTAATAAAAGAATCTTTGGCGTGATCAGCCTCCTGTGAAGCTTCTTTTAATTCTTCTTTTTCAGTCATTATGGAGCGCTTAAGCTGCTCGATTTCAAGCGAAACATCTTCAGCACTTTCAAGGAATTTATAAGGGATTCTCTTGTTATAATAAATAGGATCAGCGGCGGCCGATTTACCAGCCGAAGCCGTGGTTCTTCTGCCACTTGTTTTAGATACAAGATCAAATACATTCATGACATTTTCTTCCATGGCACATTGAATAGAGTTTTTATTTGAATCATTAATCACTGATTTCTCGATATTGTTTAAATCGACCAACGTATAAAGAACTTGTTCTTCAGTGAAATTTAATACATCTACGAGGGTGGTATGATTAGTAGCTTTCCCTCTACTGAAATCATATCTTTCAGCCTTAGTGGTCACGACATTGAAACTACAATGGTTTTTCTGCATTAAATTTCGAAGTAATTTCCGATCGTGTTCATCAAAAACTAAAAAGGAATCAAGACTTCTAAGAAGAATCGAGTTGATCAATACTTTCCAATTAGTATATTGGCTTTTAACACTAACATAGCTTCCTAAGGGACCTAAAGGCTTAGTATGCCATTGATTCAGATTATTAATATCGTTGATCAAACGTTTTACATTGATTCCCCAAGGATCAAGTTTGGTTCTTTTTGAGCTTTCGAGCTGAGATATTCTATCCGACATTTCAGATATGTTAGCTTCATGGTTCTTTTTACTTCTCAAAGCAGTACTAAATGGTTTAAATCCGGTTACTTTCTCTGGAAAATTTTGGATTTGTTCTTGAATAGTTTCAATTTTAGTAGAAATATCTTTGATTTCCCGCTTTTTTTGAATCTTCCGTTGTGTTAAACTTTCAGCGCCTGTTGTGTCGTTTAATTTATCTACTTCAAGTTGTAGAGTCTTCTTTAATTTCTTTATTTCCCGACGGGATTCTTCAATCGATTTCTCATTCGATTTGATTTCAAAGGAGAATCTGTCAGCTTCTTCTTTAGCATTATCTCTCTGTGCTTTAATAGAAGCATGTTCTTGCTTCAATTGTTTCAAGGCCGGAGTTATTTGGCTTGCTTCATAATCAAGTTGTGACCTTTCTTCTATAAGAGCATCTTTTTGTGACGCGTGATTAGCACACAATTGATCAATTTCTTCAATACGAGCCTCCACTTCCTCAAGCTCTTTTTTTCTACGATCGATTATACCTTCTAATTTAGTTACATTGAACCAGAAGATTTTTCCGTTCAATAACTCTAATCGTTGACGTAGCAGATCAGATTGACGAAATTTATTATACACTTGTTTCGCCTCCTCAAACCGTCTTTCACAATGTAATTTTTGTTGGTTAGAGGCCTCTTGCTGTTGTTCAAGTTCTTTTGTATCTAGAAGGACTTGTTCATGAGTTTCTTTTATATCCTTGGCTAGAATTCCTTTCAAAAGGTAATGGAATTTTTCTTTCTCAGTGGTGGTGGTAAGAAATTCTCTTGCTTTGTCTTGAGAAAGAAATGTCAAGGGATTATCTACAAGAATGTTGTATTTGGATAAGATTTCATCGATTTTCGATTTTCTTGTCGAGAAAGTGACATTGTTACTGTTTTTAACGTAGTAACTACCACCTCCTTGTCTTACAAGTTTTCTTTCAATAGTTATATGATCACCGTAAAGATCACGATGGAAGGAATCGGTACCTCTGTTCTTAAAAGTAATGGATATAATAGCTGTGGATCTACCATCTTTAATCAAATCCTTCAAAGATGAAGCTCTTGAAGTGTGGTTAGCTTTTGAGCCTAGACCTACCATTATACCAGTAATAATGGCACTTTTCCCCGATCCATTCCGACCAATAATGAAATTCAATCGAGGGCCAAAATCAATCTCTAGACTATCATGGCACATGAAATTCTTCAAACTGATCCGTTCAATGACCCCCGCCTTCCCCTCATCTATATCTATCGACGTTTGACTCGAGGTGTCAGACGCGTCTAGGGGAGTTGGTCCGGGAGTCGACGCTGGTGTGATAGCGGGGGAAGAAGTATCTATAACTTGGTCATCGATAGGGGTGGCGGTACGAGAATTGGACTGTTTTAAAGCCACCGACGAGGAGACCCGTGATGGAGTATCCGATCTGGAAGTGTCGGGAAGTTGGTAGAACAGACTGGGTTGATGCGGTTGATGCAGGTTGGTGTGGGTGTGGGTGTGGGAGGCAGAATCATCACTCATTGGTTCTGTGGTCAGACTCCTCAAAAAACCGCCGTTCAAAAGGTCAGCGGTATCTCCCAATGCGGGAGTTTCGGTGTCGGGAAGTTGTTGGCTCATGAATTGCCGCTTGGGTTTGGTCAGTAACTCATCACCAGGCCTTTTCATGGTGCAAGTAACGCGTAACGCAGAAAAAAGGACGTGAAGTGGGAATGAAAAATGCGATATGCGAATTTAGCGAGGAAAATATGTGAGGAAAATATGAGGATGAGAAAAATAGTATGAGACTTGGGTAAGGAATGGGATAGAAGATGTGATTGTGGGGTGAATTTTGCATTTTACGGAGGGATGAAGAGATGTGTTAGTAAATATTGGGGTTATGAATATAGTGTGAAAATTTTGGATCTTCTACGATTAGGGACACCCAAATAAATGGGGAATTACTGAGAACACCCAGTACGTCCTGCAGATAGCTGAATATGGTGATAGATAAGGAGAACAGATGGCAGGGTGATTTTAGGAGGTTTAGGAGGTTTGGGTGTAACGGTGTAACGGTGTAAGGGTGTGGGTGTAAGGGTGTTTGTCGAAGAGAGTTTGTGGTCAGGACCAGCACTTGCATTACCCTGCACTGGCACCAATGGTACTCTTGGAAGATCTTGGCTGCAACTTCCTGTGTACACTCGTAAGGCATTTTAATGTACAGGAACAAATAAGATTAGGCCCGCATTTCTACCAAACGGGAAATGTGGACTGGTATTTCCGGTACCGACACGACTCATCGAAATTCATTGTCCAATACTCTTATCTAAATACTTCTTGTTGTTATTGTCGATAATGAACTTTCTAATCTTTACTTTCGTTTTCCTTCTGACAGTATTATCTGCCCCATCATTGTCCCATCATGATCAAATTCCTATTTCAATAGATGGTATAATTTCCCCTAAAGTGCTCATTGTCACCATGTTTAAACCAGAAGAAGAAGCTTGGACTAAGAATATGTATTTCCATCATAACTTCACGATTCCTGGGTTATCTATCTCTTATCCATACGTACATTGCACAGAGACTTTTGAAGTTTGTCATTTCACCACCGGAGAAGGTGAAATAAATGCTGCAAATTCTATGATGGCCATGTTATTGAATGCCAAATTTGACTTCTCATCCACCTATTTCCTTCTTAATGGGATTGGTGGAGGTGACCCAAAGAAAGTTACCACTGGTTCAGTCACTTTTGCTAAATACGCTATTCAGGTGGGTTTAATGTTTCAGGTGGACTCAAGGGAACTCTCTACCAATTATGACAATTGGCCATCGGGTTATTTCAGTTATGGAACTCAAGATCCTTTCAGTTACCCTGATGCTGCTTATGGTACTGAAGTATATGAACTTAATGAACAATTAAGAGATAGAGCCATTGAACTTGCAAAGAAAAACGAACCGTTATTGGATGTGGGGACTGAACAAAATGTTAAATTACGGAGCATGTATGAATCTCCTGCTAATGAACCACCAAAAGTAATGGCTTGTGATGTTACTACTTCCGACAATTATTTCTTTGGTCATGTTTTAAGTGATTATTATATGAATTATACTCTGTTGGTTACCAATAATACTGCCAATTATTGTTCTTCTGCTCAAGAGGAAAATGCTACATTGGAATCTCTTTTAAGATTACATAATTACCATATGATATCTTTTTCTAGAGTTATTGTCATGAGAAGTATTTCTAATTTTGTTAGGGCTCCTCCTGCTGTTAACGATGCCACCGAATTCTTCAATCATTTCGATAAAGGGGGCTTTCAATTGGCATTATCTAATTTATATCTTGGAGGAGCCCCAGTGGTTCAAGATATATTGGAGAATTGGGACTCCATTTATGCTACTGGCATTGACTCAAACAATTATATCGGGGATATTTTTGGTTCAATTGGAGGTACTCCTAACTTTGGGAAGGGGAAATACTCCATCCATTAGGAGAGTAGGGAGGTGATGTATATACTACCTCTAATAAATATATTACCTAAAAATAAACTAATTTACCAACACCCAATGATTTGATTTATCAACCACTGTTTCACCATTGATAAACACCTTGATACAATTTCTATCATCTCCGGAAAAGACCCATTTATTAAGATAATTGATCAATTTAACCTGTAAATCTTCCGGCAGATCTTTTTTATCGGGGATTTGCCAATCAAACAAATCAATACTACTGTTTAAACCTCCCAAATCGATCAATTGGGCATCGAATTGTTTACCGGTTTCAAAAGTTCCGATTTGTTCATCCATTCCAACAGCTATAGCGCCACCTTTGGTGGCCATATAAAGGGAATCATTCAAACTTAGTTTATCGAAATTATCGCCCGTTTTCATCGATAAATGGTGACTAACCAATATACTATATCTGGCGATAGCCAAGATCAGCGGATCAAATCCACCACTAATATCGGTTCCCAAACTGACATTGATCTTGTCCTTATACAAGTACCGTTTTACCGGGGCTTCACCGCTGGCGATGAAAGTGTTGGAAGTGGGACAATGACTGAGAGAACAGTTTTTCCGTTTGATGATTTCCCGTTCTTGTTTGGTCAAATGAATGGCGTGGGCCAAGATGGTTGAATTGGAGAGAAGATCATGATTATCGTATACAGAAGCATAGTCATCGAATTCGGGGAAGAGCTTTTTGACCAATTTGATTTCCCCTTTGTTCTCCGAGATATGGGTTTGGATAGGAAGGTTGAAATCCGCCAGTAACTTACCCAATTTCTTGAGCAAATCTCTCGAACAAACGGGGGCGAAACGAGGGGTTATTATAGGTTTGACGGTTTCAAGCCCCGGGCGGTCGAAATGGCGGATAAGGTCATGCATTGACGATAAACAGTCATGGGCCAGCTCCTGATACTGAGGGTAATCGCCGTTGTGGTCCATGCACACCTTCCCCACAAACCCTCGCTGTCCGAATTTGACAAGTAAATCGCCAAACACTTTGGAGGTATCGGCGTCGATGGTGGTGAAATAAGAGGCGCACGTTGTCCCGTTTTGCAAGGTTTTGTTGATGACTTTGCTGTAGATGTCCCGCACCATTTCAAGGTTCTGCAAGTTGAAGGAGTTTTCCAATGAAAAAGTGTAAGTTTTGAGCCATTGCAAGAGCGGCATATTCAAGCCAATGCCGATATTGGGGTACTGCGACGAATGGATATGAGTATCGATGAAGCCGGGGAAGAAGAACTGATTGGGGTTATGGGAGGTGTCGACGTATTTGAAGTGATGTTCGACGGAGGCAAAGGCGGGGTAGTTGTGTTTGAAGGCTTCGATAGCGGCGGTGGAATCGGCATTTTGGTGGATGAAGTCAATTGTCCCGTTAGTAGAGACGCCGACAAGACAATTGGTTCTGATGCGGATTTGTCCCAATTCAGGGGTGTCTATGAAGGTCCCGTGGTAGAGGGTGTAGACAGGGTGGGGTGTGTTACGGGGGGTGGAACTGTTGTCGTGGTGGGGTCTGTCACGGGGGTTACCGTGGTGGGGTCTGTCACCGTGGGGTCTGTCACCGTAGGGTCTGTTGTGGTCAGGGCCGGTATTTTGCGATCTGATTTGCATTTCACAATTGTCGTTTTCTGGGGAACCGTGTATTTATATTACCTGTAACACGCTTATCAGTGATGATCCGCGGTGACTCCGGTGGTAATAATAAGCAAGGCTGAGACAAGACCGGTAACCCGGAGGGAGTGACGTAGATTGCTAACTGCGCGGGAGTGAGGTGGGTGTGAGGTGGGAGTTGGGGTAACCGGTCCGGTCGTCGCTACCACTTTCCACATGTCGTGATTATTGTTGGTACATATGGTTGATGGGAGGTTGTGGTTGTGGTATGGTGATGGTTGAATGGCTGCAAATATGTAATCTGATAGCCCCTTTTTGTTTGTGGCTTTATTGTGAATGTAATATATACACTCATTCATACGTATCAAATAACTATCTCAATATAATACTACACTATATAAAAATATACGTCAAAGAATTGGATCTGTATGAAAAGTTGTGAAGTGTTTGATATTGAAAAGTCCCAAAGGAGTTCTCTTCTGGTGGTTACCAGTGGTAATACAGAAAAACGTTAGACGTTAAATATAGAGTATTAATGCCTTATAGGCATTAACTTAAATCCATTTTTATTCCTAACCTGGTATAACTAACTAACTAAACTAAAGCAGCAGCGATGAAACCGAAAACGGCAGCCACGGATAAACCTTGGACATTGGCCAAGTTACCGGTTTGGCTGGCCACTTCAGCGATGGAAGAAGCGGCAGCAGATGAAGTTAAAGTGGTGGCTTCAGCAGCAAGAGAAGTTGGAGCAGCAGAACTGGCTTCAGCAGCGCTTTCAACGGTACTTTCAGCAGCAGCACTTTCAACGGTACTTTCAGCAGCAACACTTTCAGCAGCAGAACTTTCAGCAGCGACACTTTCAGCGGCAGAACTTTCAACTTCGGAAGAAACGGCGGCAGAGGTGGCAACTGATGAGCTTTCAACAGCGGAAGAAGAAGCAGCTTCCGATGAACTTTCAGCTTCAGAAGAACTCTTGGAATATGGAGAACAAGTGTCTTCAAAAGCAGAAACAGCGTCATCACTGGCGCCTTCTGGACAGATATCTTGTAAACAATCTTCAACGTTTGAGTATTGTTTGGAACAGATACATGACAAGTCATTTAATCCTGAACAATCGGATTTTTTGGTGACTTGAGCAACACATGCTAATAAACAAGCTGGAGGAGTTGCAACAACAACTTGGGCGGCTGATAAAGCTAAAGCGATGGAAAATGTGGAAAACTTCATTAAGCGAATGTGGAAAATTATCAAATTTTATCGACAAGTGGGTGAAAAATGAGGGTGTGAGATCGAGAAAATTTTGTAAACATTCTTAAAATAGACTAGATTCGAGCGAGTGAGTCTAGACACATCGGCTCGTACTGTTTTAGCTACTACTTTTTATCTTGAATATGTTCTAGTGTTATATACTTCTGATTTCTCTGGTGTTTATTTGTGGTGTTTATTTGTGGTGTCTATTTCTAGTGTCTGTCTACTTTTGTCTACTTCTGTTGTCTTCTTCACTACATCTATCCCGATACAGATGGTATCTCCCCTTACGGGAACATACCTGATGTTGCAGCGGCCCGCCTCATCTCGCTCGAGGCTCGAGGCTCGCAGCTCGAACTCTGTCGCCCCACTTTTCTCGGGCCTTTTTCGTTTGGTGCAGGAATGTTTACAGGGAAGTATACAGGAATTGACCTATTTAGATCTGTGTGTGTGTGGGTGGGTGTTGTGTGTTGTGTGTGTGTGTGGGTGGGTGTGTTGTGTGTGTTATGTGTGTTTTGTGTGTATCTTGTGTGTTATGTGTGTCTTTTGTCTTTTGTCTTGTGTACTGGTGTATTCTTCCTGTTTGTCTCCTATGTTCTCATCGGTTGGTCTTGTTTACAAACCGGCCCAATTTGGTGATATATGCAGGATTTTTTTCTCTAGTCTATTTTGTATATCTTTACTTACATCGATGGTGGGTGCTTTGTGGGTATCATGATGATATTTAGGTTATTCCACATTTCTGGATGTTCTATATATCTGGATGTTCTACATATCCGGATGTTCAATATATCTGGTTATTCCATATTTCTGGCTCATATACCTGTTTATTCCATATATCTGGTTGTCTCTTCTTAATTCACTCTGGTATGGCTGCAAATTACTGGACTTGGTATCTCTGTCTTTCAATTGCTTGATCTTCGCTTTAGTAATATGCAAGTTCATGCCTCTTTGTGCAATTTATGCATGTTTGTGCAAGTTCATGCATGACTGCAAGATAATCTCTTGCAATCCTGTTCTACCCGTCCCTCTATCTGATATATAAACGATTGACTGCCGTCGATAGCTACTTTTCTTTTGGTGACAAATTATCAAAGTAACAATCAAACTGGTGGTACTTGAATAAAATCCTGGATCATAATTGGCTAAAATATGGTTTGGAATATTCCCTATATATTAATTATAAAGAAACATTTGAATATTCCCATTTGGGTAGCTAATAGTATATGGTACACAAATGCTTGTTGCTACAATCAACTTAAGTATACTTGTATCAAAAATTACTTTACTTTTGGTAAGAGAAATGTCGTGTTCCCCCAGCGATGTCGCAACGTACTAGGGTATAATGTCGTGCTACCCCGAGACTTTTATCCTAATTTTCAGGTTTCTTCAAGTGTCGCGTAAATTTTAGATCCGGAAACAATCTGATCTGCTGGTCCCTTTATGCATAGAAAACGTTATATGCAGCACCTTGTTATATAAACGAGAAATGGACTTTGGCATTATTTTCTTTTCAATACACCTTGTATCCCAAGTAAGAACTCTTAACTTTCTTCCAAGAACGTTTCATATAAAGGAGTGTTAATATTCATTATCTCATGTTTATTAACCAGGACGTATGATTCTTTCTTAGTTAATGGGTTTGGAATCGGGTAATTTATGGTATGTATCCACAAAGCACAATTCAATTTTATGGTATGTATCCACAAAGCACAATTCAATTGTGTAACATTAAAAAGATACAAATGAACGTCATTTGTGGATAATTTGGGAGGGGATGCGGTTACTGATGGTATCCCTGATATCTTTTGTACTAACTGATATAAATGATGGTAGATTTTGGTATGATGGTATGGTGATTTGATATGCTAGTTGTTGGTATGATGGTTTGGTATATGCTTTGATATGATGCTATTTGATGCTTTCGGTTATTGGTTTTGATGCTATTGGTTATTGGTTATGATGCTACTGGTTATTGGTTATGATGCTATTGGTTATTGGTTATTGGTATGCTGCTACTGGTTATTGGTTATGATGCTATTGGTTATTGGTTTCGATGCTATTAGTTATTGGTTAATGGTTATGCTGCTATTGATTATTGTTATTGATTTTGGTGCTATTGGTTATGCTGCTATTGGTCTTGATGGTATTGGTTATTGTATTGGTTATGCTGCTATTGGTTATTGGTTATGCTGTTATTGGTTATTGTTATTGGTTTTGGTGCTATTGGTTATGCTGCTATTGGTCTTGGTGCTATTGGTTATGGTGCTATTTGATGCTATTGGTTATTGGTTATTGGTTATTGGTTATTGGTTATTGGTTATGCTGCTATTAGTTATTGGTTTTGATGCTATTGGTTTTGATGCTGTTGGTTATTGTTATTGGTTATACTGCTATTGGCCTTGATACCATTGGTTATTGTATTGGTTTTGATGCTACTGGTTATGCTGCTATTGATTATTGGTATTGGTTATTGGTTATTGGTTATGCTGCTATTTGATGCTCTTAGTTATTGGTTATGATGCTATTACTTATTGGTTTTTAGTTATTGGTTATTGGCTATTGATGCTATTGGTTATTGGTTTCGATGCTATTAGTTATTGGTTAATGGTTATGCTGCTATTGATGCTATGCTGCTATTAGTTATTAGTTATTAGTTATTGGTTTTGATGCTTTTGGTTATTGGTTATGCTGCTATTACTTATTAGTTTTTAGTTATT
The DNA here is from genome assembly GCA_030574815.1 of Yamadazyma germanica. NCBI lineage: Eukaryota > Fungi > Ascomycota > Pichiomycetes > Serinales > Debaryomycetaceae > Yamadazyma > Yamadazyma germanica. The sequence continues at coordinate 14,737 of JAJMFS010000009.1, read as the reverse complement.
GCTTTTGATGCTATTGCTTTTGATGCTATTTGATGCTATTTAGTTATTGGTTTTGATGCTATTGGTTATGTTGCTATTGGTTATTGGTGCTATTGCTTATGCTGCTATTGGTTTTGATGCTATTGGTTATTGGTTATGCTGCTACTGGTTATTGGTTATTGGTATGATGCTTTTTGTTATTGGTTATGCTGCTATTTGATGCTATTTGGTTATTGGTTTTGGTGCTATTGGTTATTGGTTATTGGTTATTGGTTATTGGTTATTGGTTATTGGTTATTGGTTACTGGTTATTGTTTTTGATGCTATTGGTTATGCTGCTATTGGTTATTGGTTATTGGTTATTGGTTATTGGCTATGCTGCTATTTGATGCTTTTAGTTATTCGTTATGCTGCTATTGATTATTGGTTATTGGTTTTGATGCTATTGGTTATTGGTTTTGATGCATTTAGTTATTGGTTATGCTGCTATTGATTATTGTTATTGATTTTGGTGCTATTGGTTATGCTGCTATTGGTCTTGATGCTATTGTTTATTGTATTGGTTATGCTGCTATTGGTTATTGGTTATGCTGCTATTGTTGTTATCCTGCTATTAGTTATCAGGTACTGGTTTCGATGCTATTAGTTATTGGTTATTGTTGTTGGTCATTGATTATTGGTTATGCTGCTATTTGGTGCTCTTGGTTATTGATTATTAGTTATTGATTTTTGGTTATTGGTTTTGATGCTATTGGTTATGTTGCTATTGGTTATTAGTATTGGCTACTGCTGGTTCTGCTATGCTACTGTTACTTCTGGATATTCTGATTTGCTACAACTCTTATGGTTGAATTTCCCATATATCCATGGTAATTATTAGTTGGAAATACTTGGTTCCACCCTTGAAATCTTCAATTAATAGTTGCCATCGGATGTAGGGGATATTCAACCATATTATAGGGTATACTTTTTTAATAACTCTTGGATAGCACCTCGACGCTATTTTAATGCTTGTTGTAGGTTGATACGGGATTGGTACGAATGATAAATGGCTATATAGTCTATATAGATAACAGTTATTGGGATGGCATAGTTTGGTATCCCCATCGGTAATCTTTTGATAGATAACCGTACAATTTGAACCGTCTCTAACAGCTCTTGTAAAACTAGCAGTATACACGGGGAGATGAATAATACATAGGGTAAAAAATAGTTGGTTGTTGGCCCTGTGTTGTGGTTATATATTTGTATGTGGTTATAGAGGCTTTCTGTGTAACTATATATTTACTGTAAACAAACTTGAATGAATTGAAATGAACTGGTCTATGTATATATACCACGTTGAGTTGTAATCTCTATTCTTTTGTAATTTGAATCAATTTCTTCTGTATGCATTCTGATGCAGGACCATGCAGAACCATGCAGAGCCATGCAAGGTACGGCGATTAAAGTCCCTTTGTAAGGTACCTATATCGGATCTGTAGATCCCATCATAACGTTATACATTAATCATAAATACATAAATAAATCCCTACAACTCAATCTTCGCCTTAGTTTCACTACCTTGGTATTCACATAGAACGGTAAACTGATCTTCGTTACCAATTCTTAAATCAAAACTACCTTCCACCTCCACTTTCAATTCCCCATTAAGAGCCTTTCTTAAAATTCCTGCTCCCACGGAATCGATTTTGAATGGAATCCGATCAGATTTGTTAATCCCCGGTTTCAAATGAAGAGTTTTCGGTTGACTTATCAGACCAATCTTGGTTCCCTGATACTTTGCAACCATGGATTGTAAATCGACCGAAATATCCTGATTTCTGATGGGGTTCAAGATCTCTACTTCGATATCGCTACTGAATACATGAATAGTACTTCCCAATATAAAAGACTTGACGGATTCCCCATCGTCCTGGCTAAACAGGATGTTGGGAAGATTTGTCTGGATCATCAGCTCCAGAAGAAGACTTGGGTGGGAGAAATCTATATCGATAGTATCATTCTTGACGGAGATGAAATTGCTGACAAACTGTTCAAGTTGCTGATGGTTTGATTCACGTTTATGGATGATCAAATCCACTTGTAAAGGTTTCCCGGGAACGATTTCTTCGATTGAAACCATGGCAATCTCGGTGGAATTGCATAAGACCCTGAACTCAACCGTTTCGATAATGGTTTCAATTTGATCGATTTTCAAGCCACAAACCACTGAAAAATGGAGTAAATTCGCCAGAGATTCCACCACCGATATCAGGTCAACTTCCACTGTCGACTGAAATTCCGAGAGATCAAATCCATTGACAATATTGACGTATCTGTGAAGTTGGAGGTCCTGTATATTGACCGGAAAATCCAAAATTGGGAATCTGATCTCCACATCTTTGACGTTGATATCCAAGTCCAATTCTACCGGTTTTTTCGCCATGAAATCAGACACCAAACCCGGGTTTAATCCCGAGATTTCAAAGGCCTGGTGGAAGTTCCGGTCATCCAAACTGCTTTCGCTGGCTATCGACATGTCGTCGGTCGATAGCACCAGATTCACCACGATGTGGCCCGGAAGATCGTAGTGGCCCATTAAGGCCCCGATAAGTGTCCGGTGTTTTACGGTCAATTGCACCTGTTCTATCCGGCTGATGTTGACAGTTATATTGGATGGTGGGGGGAACGGGACCCGGACATGGACATTATTTACAATATGGTTGAACCAATCAGGATACGTGCTGTTGGTGATACACCTGATAAATAGAGGTCTTTCTTGTTGGGAAACGGGGGTCAGACCTGTCAATTGCCGGACAACGTCAGAGGCACATTTGGAGGTTATTCGACCATCCAATTGGTTGACTTGTGCCGTGACATGGAAAGTATCAGTATCAGTATCAGTATCAGTATCATTACCCCCCACGATTTCCACCTCTCCTATAGGGATCAATTGACTGCAATTGACCAAGATCTCGTAACGGTTAAAGTGGGACACAAACTGTCGGGCCAATACCCCGTCATACCGGGATTTGACGTCCGCCGCAAACTGTAATTGGTTGACCGATTCATCATAACCCACAGAAGGATCCTCCACCTCGATCGCCAAGTCATTTTTGAAAGTAAACGTTTGGTCGATTGAAATGGCATGATCATGTAACGTCACCCCCCACACCGAGATATCGGCCAAAAACCGGGATTGTAAATGGACTTCGGTTTCATCATTGTTTAATAAATCATTTAAAATTTCGATAAGAGAGGTATCATGAATACCAACGGTTGACCGGAAGGCAAATTCACTAACGGCATGGTTTACGAGATTAACCTGTAATGGCGGGGTGGTGACATTTAGAGAGTCAAGACCATTGATAAGAACCGTAACCGGGTAACGAGGGTTTATCACCACAACCTGTAAAATAACCCCCAAGATTTTATACCCCTGTCTTAACCCAAATCGAATCCCGTCATAGTCTATTCGGGTCGACCCCTCAACTTGCACATCCAACCCTCCCCCACTTATGCCAATAAGATTGATGGCATTTAATTTGGGATGTACAGCCGCTTGAATATCTACGGAGAAATCATGATAAAGGATGAAAACTATTATTAATATGATAACTAAAACAATAAGCCCAATACTTAAAAGAGGGCTTCCTAAATAAGACCACGAGAAAAAAGAAGGGTCTTCCTGGTATTGGGGGGTTGGGAGTAAAGGTTGATTTTCATCGGCTACTGGAATGGGGGCGACTTTAGATGAGGGGGTTATTCCGACAACTGAGGTGTTTGGACTAATGTCGGCGGGTACTTCATCTGTGGCGGGAGTTTCATCTGTAGCGGGGACTTCATCTGTAGCGGGAGCTTCATCTGTAGCGATGGGAGCTTCATCTAAAGCGGCGGGAGCTTTCGTTGAAACTTCCACCGCGTCATCCTTAACCACCGGTTGTGTAGGTGGCGGAACAGCGGATTCATTGTTAGTGGGAGCGGATTCTAAATTACCAGTTTCAGGCTTATCATCAGCTCCAGGCTTATCACCAGTGTCAGGTTTATCAAGTGCATCTGCTGCCGCAGACGCATAACTTTTTTCCTCCTTCTTCCCCTTGCTACTATCTTGACGTTTGATATCCAAACTCTTTTTGGACGAGCCAATCAGATTGACCGAATCCTTGCTTTTATTGATATACCGTAACCCGCTTAATCTCTTTTTATCTTTCTCTTCTTTGTCCTTTTCTTTATCTTTTTTGCTTCTTCTGGAAAACGTACGAGAAAGGGAACTTGGACGGGATACGTCGTCGTCATTTTTCTTCCCGAGCTTCTTGGCCTTATCCATAAGAGACAGCATGATACAAAAGAGGAGACGATAAGTGAAATTCCAAAATAGACGAGCGCGTTACCTGTATTCAAGTGCGACCAGAATATACATATACATTCATTAATAGTAATACAAACAAGTGATACATAGACATAGATAAAAACAAATAACACAATACACAATAGATAGTAGGCAACTTAACGCATATGAGAATGATCGTGATCTTGAACGCTAGGATCGACATTAGGATCAATAGCAGGATCAACCGGCGGATGATTCAATACCAGAGCGGCCACCGGATTATTAGTGATAGCCGCCAACACATCAGGATCTTGCAAATCCTGTTGGCCATGGATATTTCCATGCATGAGCTGCGGATGATGCATCTGACCATTCATCATTCTTTGACCTTGTTGGTTCATATAAGAAGTATTAAGTTGATCCATATTAGGAACCGACGATTTTGGAATGGGCTTTTCCACCAAAATCCTTTGACTTCTACCTCTCTTCTTTTTGGTGATGGTAGGAGGATCTGGAGCATGGTTATGGCTTGGATTAATCATCCTCAAAATCCACATTTCTTCAGTGTTGGAAGGATCAAAATCTCCCAATTTATCGTCTAAACTATCCCTACGTTTCTTCTTATCCTTTTCTGGGGGATACAAATTAGCTACTAACCTATAGCCACATTTATTTCTTTTTGTGTAAGCGACTCGTTGTCTCTTGGCCGAGTCCTTGACGGTGGTTCTAAACAGTCCACTACGTTCACACTGGAAATAAATGGCCTTTGGCTTGGAAGACGAAATGACAATACGACATTGCTCCTCCTCGTTCAAGGTATGTTTGACATACTTGACCAATTCGGTCTTTGATGGGAAAGTCTTGATAATTTCATTTTCCAAATAACGACTGTGCAAGTTCCCGTGGGAATCTTCAAACCCTGGAACCCGGAATTGGCCCTGGTTCTGGCCCTGCATCTGGCCTTGCATTTGCCCTTGCATTTGTTGTTGTTGTTGTTGTAATTGCGCTTGTTGCAATTGCGCTTGTTGGTACTGTTGAAGTTGTTGTTGGCCCATGTTCATCTGGCCCATGTTCATCCCCATACCAAGCTGGGACATTGGTAACTGGCCGTATTGTTGGTTCAATTGTTGATTCAATTGAGACAACCCGGGATTATTGGCAATGGCAGCGGCTTGTTGTAATTGCAGAATTTGAGCTTGGGCTTGCGCCTGTTGTTGTAATCCCGATGGCTGCAAATTTTGATTGTTTTGCATCCCCATCACTTCTTGGTAAGGGTAATTTTGCTGGGATTGTGGTTGTGGTTGTTGGTGGGATCTATAATCCATTTGTCCCAATTGTTGTAACGGGAGCTGAGATAATAACTGATTATATTGTTGATTTCCTTGACCTTGGGCTTGAGCCTGGACCTGGTTTTGGTTCGGGGTATGGGCCTGGGTAGAATCTGAAGAATTATGCACCGTCGGAATATGATTTACTTGATGAGGTAACTGATTCCCGCTATTTGGTTGTCCGCTTCTAACGGAGGATTGTGGGGGTTGACCGGTTTGTTGATTACCGGTTTGGGATTGTTGCCCTTGAAGTGGCAGGTGTTGTTGTTGATGGGGTAAACTGGTATCAAGAACTTCTTTTTTCATACTTATTGATGGATTAGACATTTGATAGTTATGAATTTGTTTATCACTCAACACAGGAATTCTTGTATACAATGTGCTTCCTGTACAATTTATTTGTTGTTTTTCAGTTGGGGGCGGGCCTCGTCGTGCCCTTAACCTGGTGGCCCGTCTGTGATTGGTCCATTGGTGGCGGTCGTGTATGGACCCGCACTTTTGTCGTTGTTGTTGTTGTTTTTGTTTTTGTCTAGCGTCCGCGGACCCGCACCTTTACCAATTACTCGATTGATCTCTCCCCATGTTAAAGGCCCAACTCCCTCAGCTCCAAGCACAAAATGCCGATAAGGAACTTCACTGGTACATCGAATATGTAATTTCCCCCGAGCTCCCTCAATTGATAGAGACACTCCAAATCTGTTCCAATCTTCTTCTATACAATACCCCCCAACACCCAGACCCCAGCAACCATATATTACGGGGGCCATCGATAAAACTACCATTAACCAGTAATAAACTGGAAATATTAAAAGGGATCCTAATTCGGGATGGTCCGTATATAACTCAATTGAATATCTCTCTCAACCAATCAAACTTCAATAAAGTGATTCATCGATTGGATCTCGTAACTCCGGTGCTTCTCGACCAGATTATCACCACCAAAAAGTGTCTCGACCAATCGGTTGCAAAATTGAATCAATTCATGCAAATGAATAAAATGAATAATAATCCCGGCATTTCTTGTGTAAATCACGATACGTTAATTCAGTTATTTGATGAACTTTTATCCAATATATCCATGGGGAAACAAAGTCTTCAAATCCCTTCAAGTCCCAATTTGGTATTTCCCAATAATATAATGGCTGCAAAATTTTTCAAACCCCCGTTACCACTGAATATTGCTATAGATTTATATTTGAATCAGGCTGAGGTGTGTATAGATCTAAAGAAGCTACATATCATTACTGAAATGCCATGGGCTGAGATAAAGGATGGGAAGAGTTATATAGATAATATCAGAGACGACATGAAATTGCCTAGTATCGTGCCGTCGGTGTCAAGTGCCCCAGGGACAAAGAACCCGACCCCTGATATCACTGGTGACAATGGGTCCACCATACATACTCCCACTCTTAAAAATGAACCACTCAAATTAAGCGATTTGGATACAAAACTCAACAATATAAAGGATCTGAATTTCTTCAACCATATGTTGACTTCGCTTAATTTAAAGCCTAAAATGGAACCCATGGATTACATAACAAAATGTGTTACTTTCAATAACCAGGTTGTTATGGTTAACACTAAAATCGATGTAAGTTCTCCAGATCCAATTCTTACTAGTGTATTCAGTAAATTGGATTCCATTGAGTACTTGCTCAGTCTGTTCCTCCAGAACCTCGATATCATCTCCGAAGCAACCACAATTGTACATAGTTGATCGTAGCTGATCCATATATACCATACGATATTTGCATCATTTATCACCAATATATTCCAGCCCAGTGCTCAAACCGTTCAATCAATTTCCCCATCGTTCATAACCAGAACATTAAGCATTCGCAATGATATTTCACACTCAAATCCTTCCAGTTCGTTGTAAATTCACCCATGTCGTACCAAATTTTATCGGATTCAATCGAAAAACCTGTAGTCGACGACAGACAATACCGATATGTGCAACTCTCCAACAATCTCAGGGCCTTGTTGATTCACGACCCCCAAACTGATAAGTCTGCTGCCGGTTTAGATGTGTTTGTCGGGTCTTACAAAGATGCCAAATTTCAAGTTCCTGGTTTGGCCCATTTTTGTGAACATTTACTTTTCATGGGGACCAAAAAGTACCCCAGTGAAAACGAATATGCCTCGTATTTATCTGATCATGGAGGACATTCCAATGCCTTCACTTCCTTCGAACATACCAACTATTATTTCGAAGTTAACTCGGATTACTTGCAAGGTGCTTTGGACAGATTTGCCCAATTTTTCATCGATCCATTATTTGACGAATCTTGTAAAGATAGAGAGATTAATGCTGTGGATAGTGAGAATAAAAAGAATTTGCAAAATGATCTTTGGAGGCTTTATCAGTTAGAAAAGCTGACTGCCAATCCCAAGCATCCATATAATCATTTTTCCACTGGGAACGTCGTTACTTTAGGCGATGATCCGGTGAAAAAAGGCTGGAATGTTCGAGACATCTTGTTGGATTTCCACAAACAAACTTACTCGTCAAATTTGATGAATTTGGTGATTCTTGGTAAGGAATCGCTAGATGAATTGACGGAACTTGCATCGCAGATGTTCAGTCCAATAGAGAACAAAAATTTACCACCAAAACCCCAGTACAATGATGAGGTTGTCTACACCCCTGACCAGTTGGGGAAATATGTCAAGGCCAAATCAATCATGGATAGCAATAAATTAGAAATCGTATTCATGATCCCCGATGATCAAGATAAATTGTGGCAGTCGGCCCCGGCTAATTACTTTTCTCATTTAGTTGGCCATGAAAGTAAGGGCTCTCTTTATTATCATCTCAATGAATTGGGTCTCGTGTCGGCCTTATCTTGTGGAAATCATCGGGTTTGTTCGGGTTCTTCGTTATTCCTTGTAGCTTGTGACTTGACTCCAAAAGGGTTGCAAAACTACGAGGACGTTCTTGTTCATGTATTTGAATATTTACAGTTACTCAAAACATCCACTCCCCAAAAATGGTTGGTGGAAGAAATTAGACAGGCTAGCGAGATTAACTTCAGATTCAAACAAAAACAAAATGCTGCGTTGACTGTCAGTAGAATGAGTAATAGTATGTACAAGTTCGCTAACGATATCCCTGCCGAATGGATGCTTAATTACGCCTCCAAGATTGAGTTTGATCCGGAAGCTATAGCTAAGTATGCCGAGTATTTATCTGTGGATAATATGAGGTTCCATTTAAGTTCCAAAGAATTTTCACAACTTCCAGATAGAGAAAAATGGTATGGTACAAATTATCAATATGGTAACATTGATAGTGAATTGATCGATAGAATTAAATCGTGTGGATTGAATGAAAACTTTTCGTTGCCAATCAAAAATCCATTCATCCCAGAAAATTTCGAAATTTTCAATAAATCGAGCTCGACGCCTTTGAAGACTCCATTCTTGTATAAAGATGATAATAAATTTCAAATCTGGTTCAAACAAGATGATCAGTTCAATATACCTCGATTGATCGTTCAATTGTTCTTACATTTACCAGCATCAAATGAAGATATTAGCTCATCGGTTAAGACCCAATTATTCTGTGAATTATTAGAAGATGAATTGAATGATATTAGTTATTATGCCTTTATCGTGGGTCTTCAATTTTCTGTTCACCAATGGAGAGATGGTATTGTTATCAAATTAAATGGATATAACGATAAATGCTTCACGTTGATGGAAAGTATTTTAGAGAAGTTAACTTCATTTGTCCCCAGTGAAAATAAATTTGATATCGTCAAGTTCAAGCTTTGTCAAGAATTCAAAAATTACGGGTATGAGGTTCCTTATTTACAAGTCAACACTAACTTCTTGACCATGGCCAACGAAAAAACTTACTTGACTACCGACAAAATTCCTGCTTTAGAAGATATAAGTTTCAAGCTGTTAGTTGAGTTTACTAAAAATAAGTTGTTCTCTTCTGTATTTGTTGAATCTACAGCTATAGGAAACATCAACGTTCCACAATTGAACAAATACACTGAATTGTTATTGAAGAGTTTTGAAAAAATTCCTAAAATTAATGAAGATGCCACCCAAGTGGCCAATTCCATTAGACTCCAAAGTTACTTTACCGATGAAAGTGTCCAGATTGATATGGATTTGAGTGACCCCGACAACGTCAATTCTTGTATTGAGTATTTCATTAAACTTGGAAAGCCTGTCGATTATAAAAGCCGTAGTGTGGCAGAATTACTTGCCAGTATTTTCCATGAACCATGTTTCAACCAATTGAGGACCAAAGAACAATTAGGATATGTGGTGTTCTCTGGTACGAAAAGTCTCAGAAATTATATGGGATACAGAATATTAGTTCAATCAGAGAGATCCTCCGGTTATTTAAGAGCCCGGATTGAGAGTTTCTTAGAAATGATGGAAACGAAGTTAGATGAAATGTCTGATGAGGAATTTGAAAACCACAAAAAGACTTTGATCGACAAGAAATTGGTTAAATTGAAGAATTTGCTGGAAGAATCTAGTAGATTCTGGAATGCCATTACCGATGGATTTTTTGATTTCACCATCAACGAGAAATTAGTTGAAGAAATCAAGAAAATCACTAAGGATGAAGCAATTGCATTCTATAAGGATTTCATGAATCCAACATCGTCTAAGGCTCCTAAGTATGTATTGAATCTCAATTCTCATAAAAGTAAATTAGTTGCCATAAAGAGAATTATTGGTGATAACGACAAAGAAATGTTAGAAATCATTGAAAATAATGTTGAAAATATCGAAGAATTAGCAACAAAGGTCACCAACCATAAGAATGAATCACAACAATACAGGGATAACCTCATCAGTAAATTGAACAAGGACTTGGAGGTATCTTTCCCAGTTTACTCCGATAAAACAGTCAATTTTAACGAATTCAAGAAGTTTGAAAAGGCAGGTTTCCCTTCACCAGTTGTTCCGTTATCTACTTTCCATTATTCAGAACTGCATTTATAACATATAGAGTAATAAATAGACTAGACCCATTAGAGCACCAAATTTTGCAGCCACTGCGATATCCTCCCATAACCTCCTTTTCCCTCCAGTCTACCGCAATCGCACACCACCATGGACCTCCACCAAGTGAACAATACCTACTTTGACAAACTTTTCAAAGACGAATGGCACGACGACATCAAAGGGAAAGTTCTCCTTGTCGACAAGTACACCATGGAAATTATCTCCATTTGTTTCAGCCAATCACAGCTATTACAGCAAGATATAATTCTCATTGAAGTAATTGATAATTACCAGCAGTTAGACCATATGAAACATCTTAATTGTATTATCTATATCAAGCCGGTCAATGCGTCCATAGAGTTGCTTACGAAAGAGCTTGAATCGCCACATTTCAACTCGTATAAATTATATTTCAATAACATTATTAATAAGTCTCAGTTGGAAAGAATTGCAGAAGCCGATAAATTCGAAGTCGTTAATAACATTGTTGAATTGTTCCAAGACTATTTGGTCATCAACCAGAACTTGTTCAAGATCTCATCAAACTCGATCATCGACGAGACTAATAAACTTATAAGCTTGCTTTTATCGTTGAAGAAGTTCCCGGTTATCAAGTTTGAAAACAATTCTTTGAACTTGAAGAAATTGTCCAGTGAAGTGCTTTATCAAATCAATTCGAACTTGAATAATAACCTTTTTGAAAACTTGAATTACGATACAGCCCCCGTTCTTTTATTGTTTGACCGATTCAACGATCCTATTACTCCCTTGTTGAGTCCTTGGACGTACCAATCCATGATCCATGAATTGATCGGGATCACTAAAAATACTATTGACATCCACGGTGAAAAGATCATCTTGGACGAGCAGCATGATGATTTCTTGAAGAAGTCTTTGCAGATGAATTACGGTGATTTGACAGAGTATTTCCAGAATAAGGTGGAAATTTTCAAGAAGGAATCAAATTCAAATGTCCAAACGAAAAATCTCGTGGAATTGAAGAAGATATTGACAAGATTACCGGAATTCAAGAAAAAGCTGAGTAATATAGTTAAGCATTTGAATATTCTTTCTGAACTTGATTCCCAAATTTCTAAACAAAACCTCTGGGAAGTAAGTGAATTACAACAGACTATTATCTGTAATTTGGACAACAAAAATAATATTGAAAATTCCATGATTCAAATAATTTCCAACGATTCAATCACCATGAGTCACAAAATAAAATTAATTCTTCTTTATTCTATAAGATTCAAGGAAGAATCAATAACTAAATTCGTGAGTTTATTACCTGAACCATCTCTTGCTCAATTGAAATTGTTGAACGGTTTCAGTAAAAAGTTTGGTTCAAAAATAAAACAGACTAAGCAGGAGCCGGTAAACAACTTTAAAAAGTTCTTTAACAACTTCAGTAATTCGAACGAAATTGATAATGTTTATTTACAATATACTCCCCCATTAAAAGAGTTCTTGGACCAATTTATTTTAAATCAAAATGATCCATCTTTAAATACATTAGTGCCTGATACTTTGAACGAAACTAATATTCAGGATATAATCATTTATTTCAAAGACGGTGTCACTTACGAAGAAACTAGAATTGTCAAGGATTTCAATGATGCAAATAAAAAGTATAATCTTATTATTGGTAGTGATAAGATCTTGAATAGTAAACAATGGCTAGAAGAGTTGTATAACCTTGAATAGATCGTGATTCTACATTTCTACATATACTTAAACTATGGGGCAAAGCGTCCGAACTTCTCCTCCCAATCCAATATCTTAACCGTCAACGCTTGCATCAATCCCAAATTTTCATCGTAGCTCTCTGACAACCCCTGTCGATTAGCCATATTAGCCTTATTTGATTTTTCATCCTCAAGCTCCAACTGGCTTCTATTTAGCCATTCTAAAATTGCACTTATCCTCTTTCTCAATTCGTATACACTTGATTTTTCATTAACAAATCTTGGTTTGGAGGGCTGATTGATAAGTTCATCTTTCGTTAACCCATTTGTAGCAGTATTTTCGTCAGTCTTTTGTTTTTTAGGTCTAGAAGTTCTCCCGTCTTTTCTCTTTGCTCTTTTGATGGATTTCTTTTTAACCTCCTTTTTAATCTCGGAATTTTCAACGTCTTCTTCCCCCTCTGCTTCGGCTTCTGCTTCGTCTTCTTCATCTGCCACATCAATTCCCGTTTCATCTTCTTGGGTTTCCGGCTTTGCTGCTTCACCTGATTTGGTATCCTTGGCGATTTCTTTCAACTTATCAGCTTTCCTCTGTTCTTCTGGTGATAAGCCACTCTCTTTGGCACTTTCTCTCAAAGCTTTCTGAAGTTGTTCATCATAATCGTACCCTCGTCTCTCCTTTCTGGTGAATTTCCTCTTAACAAACTTCTCGCTTTCCGAGATGAGCTTTTTACGCTTTTCATTGACCGGTTTGTACAAGGTCCTTACCTGGTCATTTTCATTAATAACAAGATGTAAATCCGGTTTACATACTTCACACCAATATTTATCAGGAACATCTTCATTTATAAACAACCCCACACAAAACCCGTGTTGCCACACTAGACACTTATCACATTGGATAAATAACCCCTGGTCGATTTTAATTCTGTATTCGGAAGATAATAATGTCACGATGGCTTCATTGATTGTATCGACATTTAAATCGTCATTCCCACAAACACATCGGGTGGTTTCTTGCTCTTCTTCATCTTCAATTGGCTCTTCTTCGTCATCTTCAAGTGGCACTTCTGGTTCAAGAACGCGGTCGTCGGCTTCTGCTTGTGGCCCTAGTTCGTTGTAGTTTCTTCTGGTGGTTCTGCGAGACATGGTGATGGAGTGGTTTATCGCATTTCGTTTTCGATGGATTTTGATATCGGCTGTCTTGGAGAGACACGACTTTCTTTTATCAAAGATGAATAAATTAGTTATAATTGATGATGTTATGTGGTGATAGTGGGGTAAGAATTATGGGGTTTATGGTGATATAACGCATTTTTCAGGCATTTTTCAGGTATTTTTCCTTTTTTTTTGGTTATCAGTAATTGTTACTAAAATCGTTCTGTGAATGTTTATTTTCAAGATATTTAATTGCTGCAAAATTCGCTTTCAGTAAGTTATTGAATAGAGGAAAACTTTATAATTTGAAAAAAAAAGGTCTTCAATCGTTAAACAATAAAAGCGATTCAATATTGATAATTGACCAATAAGTAGTAGTGTGCAGCTGGCAAACTTAAAAGATTCACAAGGTGTCTCGTGACTACCAAATCAATATATTCATATTGGTATCATTTATTGAGTTACCGTGATATCTTGGCTAACTGAGCCCTGACTAGATCTTAAGGTGACCGGGTTGCAATAATCTGATCATTCTTGACCACTTTTTATTCTGCAATTATCAGTTGTGCTACTAATATTAAATTTCGATGATATCTCGGTAGGATAACTCAAATTAAGCTATTGATAGCATTACGTATCCAATTTTTGACTTTCCGAATAATTACCTTCGTTCATGGCATATGTATTATGTGTAGGTATTATGTGTATGTATATTACCAGATGAGCCTTATAATATAATATTTAGCTGTTTCGAGATATCCCATTTCGCCGTCTGTTTACCTTTTCTCTTCTTTTTTTTGCAGCCATTTTATTCTCATTCCCCCCACCTTCAACCTTTATTGTAGAAAGTACTTTTTACATATATAAAGTTTGAAATCAATTGACCTCCGTCAGTTACCAAGTTATTACCTGTTAATAACTTTAAGCTTCGAAACCCGTTTTTAAAATGTGTTTCAAAAGAGTTTTAAGAAGAATTGGGTTTTGTGCTGGTCAAAGAGCACAAACCGAAAAGGAACCAGTTTCTGATTCCTATTCGGATTGCCATTCGGATTCTTCTTTCTTCAACCCTTACACCGATCCCTGTCCTTGGGATGAGAGTGTCGAATTGAAACTGTTTCAAGAGTCTAAGACCATTTCAATTAAATCTTTAATTGAGAGCCCAGTTTCAACCATTTTGGCAGAAAATTTGCCAAATGGTATCATTTATGATGATGAAAATTCCTTTGACTTTGTAGCTCATTGGAATAACGACATTTCATTCACTGGTCAATTTAACCAACAACAATTCCCAACCA